>CM070513.1:35616296-35994060 GCA_036346375.1 Guadua angustifolia
GTTAAATGGTTATGCTATTATTTAAAACAAGTTTATATGCAAGTGTAACCCGTATATCTCTTATAGGCTATTTAGTTGATTGCTTGTGTTATTTATATGCTTATGCTATGGCTGCATTGTGTTTATAAGCACGTCTAGTGGGGTAATTGTCTTTTGATGAAAAGGTTGAGTAACCGGATGCAAGTGCATCGTTTATTGAAAGGATTTGTGTTGAAAGTTGAAGGTTATAACATTTTGCGATTATGAAGAGCCATCTTTGAGATATCATACTATTATCACTAGTATGAATGGATAATGTGACTAATGAAGTAAGGAGGTTGGATTAATAAGAAGGGATGATTTGGCGATCATGAAACTGGATTATGACTTTAATGGGAGTATTAATGATAATTGTGACCATGTAGATATGAGTGTCGAGAATAAGAATATGAGAGTTGAGAAGATGAATAAGAATGTTGGGGATGCGGATATGAGTATTGATAATATGGATACAAATGTGAGAAATGAATGTATTTTGCAAATTTGTTTATGTCTATTGCATTTGTGCATTCATGATGGAAGAGGCGACCCATTCTGATGCGGGCCTCTGTGCTCACATGTAGTGAGCACGAAAGTCCTACCTCGTAGTCCCGTACGTGGTTGTCTGGGAGCGAGTCAGTAAGAGTAGGCACCCTCCATCTACGGGATGGAAGGGACGTGAGGGTGCACACCGACGGGTGGGCACTCTCAAGAAGACTCTGACGTGCATGAAAATGAGCATTCATATGCATTGCATCTTTGATAATGAGTGTTGTGGTAAATGGTGTGTCATATGGATGGTGATTATGGAAATTGAAGGTTGAGTCGTGGACTCAACCCAACAAGGGGAGATTGATTTGAATTTGATGAATTCGCGCATTTCTTTGCCTTGCTAATTATGTTATATGAATAACGTGGAGTGAAGTCAAGTTATGAACTCAAAGTCAAATTGATGAAATGGTTTGAAATTTTATAGCATTGCATATCTGCATGGGATATTATGTGAATGAAATGCATGGTTGTGCTGCAATATATATCATTGCGTGTCTGCATGAGATATTATGTGAATGAAATGCACGGTTGTGTTGCATTATATAGTATTGCATATCTATATGGGATATTATGTGAATGAGATGCATGGTTGTGTTGCATTATATATCATTGCGTGTCTGCATGAAATATTATGTGAATGAAAACATAAAAACATTTCATTGCATTGTGTATTGCGATTGATAAATGTTGAATGATGAGAATGGAAGGAACAGTCGAGAGTTGAGTCTTGGGCTCATCCGAATTGATTTCGAGGCATGTATATGTAATGATAGCAAGATTGATAGCATGTTACACTCTCATACCTCTTCTTATCTTGAGTGGATGCCCTCTTTTCTAGAGAGGTCCTTTGAATTGGATCAAAGTTTTTACGACAATTTTGTAGAGATGTCAGATTGGTTAGGGTTTGGTAGCATTTATGCACAAGCATACATAGTTTCAAAAAAGAAGAGGATGAATCTTGTAGAGAGAACCAAAATAACATCATTGAAACAACCATAATGGGAGAAAAAAGACTTGGCGAATCCGATTGCAAAATCTTTATGCACAACCTCAAAAGATTACAATATATTGTTGCTCTCTTACAAACTCTCAAACCTTTCAGAATCCTTTGATCTTTGTCCTTTATAAGAATCCAATGGTAAAAAATAACCTAACTTCTAATCTTCTTATGCAACTCTTAATTTGGATGAGTTGATTTGTGGCTTCTTGGTTGATTGGATTCTCTATGACCACCATATAGATTTATATAGCCCCTTAGTCCTTCTCGAATGGGAAGCATAAATCCTTTTTCAAAAGAAAGTAGTAATCTTAATCTTATTAGGATTCATCCAAGACTCTTTATAGCACACATTTTTAAATCATAAAAGACTACATATGAGTCACTGTACTCAACAATATTCACCTTAACTCTTATCCATTAAAGTCATTATTCACCTTCAAGAACTCGCTCTAAGTTGGCTCCATATTTTTTTTCTGGTTTTTCATCCCACCTTTGCGAGCACTACCACCACATAGCCTCATAAAGGTCACCGCAATGTACTATTGATGTTGTGGTTCAGCCGCTCAAAGCCTCCATGTGGCTTAGCCTCTTGAACCCTCCACTTGAGAGCTTTTTGTTTGTGTAGTTTGATTAACCACACCTTATATTCCTATAGCTCGCCATGCCATTGGTTTGTATCGCCTCCGAGCTCCGCTTACTTGTTAGTATCGTTTGGTTGGTCCCACCATATAATAATATCAAGATACCAATAGAGAATTATGATGAAATGTATTTTTTTGTATTGTCAAAGATTTTATAATCTTATTGAGATCATAAATGTCCAAGTGGTATGTATCTATGAACGGAGACCAAAATGGAAGCTTCAACGGCATCCCCTCCACGAAATTTTGGATTTTGGGCCTCTACAAAATCTAAACTACCGATGAATAAAAAATTTGAAATTGCTATAGTAATTTCATTTTTTTGGTGAAATTTTTGCCAAATTTCACCGAAATTTCTTGAATTTTGGCCGAATTTGGTCCAATTACCCATCAGAAAATCATATTCTATGAAAATTTATTGAAAAACTGAATTGTTGAGACATTTTAAAATTTTGACAGAAACACTGTTAGATTTTTATAAAATTGTACAAGCTTGATAATGAGTTGAAAATTTTATACTATCTTAAGGAGTGTAGAATCATACATATAAAATTTTTAAAAAATTTAACTTTTTTATTTTCTCAATCAAATCTATGTAAACATTGAACTTCATTTGTTATATTATATTTCAAAAATCAAAAATAGAAAGAACATAAATGGTATTGTTCCTTATGAGAATTTTATAAATTCACTGGAGTGTGATAATGATTCAAAATTTTTAGGATATATTAAGAATTTCCTTATCACCCTTTTGTAAAATTTTTAAAAATTTTAAACCTTTTTTATTACTAAAGCAAATCTATGTATTGATCATCGGGCTTTTATGAGGATGTAGCACTGTTAGAATTTTTAAACATTATTTAAGTATGGTCATAATCTAAAAATTTTATATAAATATTAATGCTACATCATGACTGTTTGCAAAAAGTTTCAAAATTTTATAATAT
The DNA here is from genome assembly GCA_036346375.1 of Guadua angustifolia. Classification (NCBI taxonomy): domain Eukaryota; kingdom Viridiplantae; phylum Streptophyta; class Magnoliopsida; order Poales; family Poaceae; genus Guadua; species Guadua angustifolia. The sequence goes on from CM070513.1 coordinate 35,619,455, forward strand.
GGTTTGTTCAATTTTTCATTTCATTCAAGTTTGCCGGTAAGCCTTTCAACAGGACAGTAGAGCTTTTCAAATTTTTAAAACTTCATTACGCTTGTTCATCATCTGTAAATTTTATGATAATATTATGGATATGTAAGGACCATTAACAAAAAATTTAAAAGTTTTATAACCTAGTTTGTTCCAATTTTCATTCGGTTCAAACTTGCTGGTCAGCGTTTTATCAAAATAGTAGAAATATTTGAATTTTTAAAAATTCCTAAAAGTTTATAATCATCTGAATTATTTATGGAAATATCATCAATCTGTTAGCACTCTCCATAAAAACTTCAAACTTTTTTGTTGTCATTTAGCCCACTTTTTAGCCGGTGCAAAATAACCAAAATTTCGGCAATTTCGCCCAAAATTTCGGTAAATTTCCCTAAAATTCAGATTTTTTCGGTTGCAAATGAACCAGATTTGAATTTTGGTTTTTGAATTTTGACAAAAATTATTCGAAATATCAAAATTTTGCCAAAATTTCATGACAATAGCAGAAAATTTTTTGGCACTGTTGCGATCAGCTCACAAATGAGTTTATAAAAAGCAAATTAGCATTTTTGAGGTGCTAACCAGACATGGGTGTAATACCCCGGCACCTCTGTGCCTCGAATGTTATACACTCAAACACCAACAATCGCAAAATAGCCAAACTACTAAAAATTTTCAGTATGACCCTAACGGACTTAGAGCAAAATTGAGCAACACACCTAACTAGATAATGACAAGTAGTAAGATATGACTACTACACAACCATAAGAGCATACAAGGTGTGATAAAGTAGAGCATAGTAACCACATCATATCATAACTACAACAACCACAACCACAACCTCAATCCAAAAGCATGAGCCACAACTTTACAACTAAATTATGAGATATGAGCTTAGCGAAACATATCCACGAGATAACCATATACTCTATACATAAGGTAGCTAGACCACAAGAAATGTCTTAGCAACTAAAGTGACCACTAGTGAGACATAATACAACGCCTTAACTACTCGGAAGACTACAATGAGTGATAACGAGTGGAATAAGTGGTGCTAAGCCCTTTCCCAAAATGCCGATCTCGAGGTACCTAAAATAAAAATATTACAAAATAATTGTAAGTTCAAAAATTCAGCAAAGTGCATGAAATGAGTCATATAACACATAACGGTTGTTTATGGTACTTGCAGCATAGTAAAACACTTATACAAGAGACAAACGTCATGTCTATAAATCCAACCAAGCTGTAACATAGAATGATTACTGCATGAGAGAACAAACACATCTACTTAACATTATTTTCTCTTTAATCATGCAATGCAATATGCGTGCTCATAATGCACATCTCATATCTCATACCGATATAGCTGAGTGCACACTCGTCGGTGTGCATCCTCTCATTCCCATCCAGCCCATAAAGGGGTCTACTGAAGTAGGACTTTCATTTCTCACTACATGTCAGACATAGAGGTCCACTCGGATCACCTCTTCTATTATGAATGCACAAATACAAATGAAATAAATGAATGGCAAGTTGCATTCTATTTCAACATTCACATCTCCATAAACATAAACATAATCATCATCATAGGCATACTCATAAGCATAACCATAATCATTGACATAATCATAATTACACTCACATGCAGTATCATGGTAATGAGGCCAATCACAAAATTAGAACAATTAGATATTATTCATAAAGCAAATTTACAAACCATATTAGCATCATTTTTAGTTGATACACTTGCCTCCAATTACGAGAAGCGGAGTGGCGCGACGTTGAGGCCACTCCCGACGATATATCCACTTGAAATAACAATTGCATGAATTCAAACAAAAACAATCACCGCATAAGCCAACGACAATGCAACCAGACTCCTACAACCAACCCAAAAAAACCCAAATGATGGATGGAATGAAATGAAGGTGAACTAACCAAGTTTAATCACTAATCTCTACTTGCTTAACTAACCCCAAGACTCTCTCTAGCAAAACAAGACTAGCCCCAAAATTTAGCATGCTGCAAAACAGGACAGCTACCTTCCATCTGGCATAACTCCTAATGTGCAACTTAAAATTCAGCAAACGAAGATATTTTTGAAATCTACAGGAAATATCCTAACTTTCTCTAGTTATATGAATAATTTAATTTGGCCCCTAACTATCCCTAAATAGAACAAAACCACGGCTACTCCTAGCACGAATGAGTTTTGGATAGTAGGCACAAAAAGATCATATCTCCTAAATGGATGAACCAAAAATCGTGTTCTTGGTCTCTAATTCAATGTGAGACGACGATCTACAATTTTCAAAGCATGCAACATCTCTGGAACTGAACAAAAGAACCCCAAAACGCGATCAGCCCAGATTTGCCCCGAACCTGAACTTCCAAGGTATCCAATTTTTGGACAACACACTTCAACAGAGCATAGCTACTGTTATACAACTCCAAATTAAATAAATGATGATATTTTCAGAATCTATAGGAAATTTTCTAACTTTTTGTAGGTATTGAGAAATTCAGATTTGGCCTGTATTTAACCTTAAACTGCAAATCTCCATGGCTGCTACCAACAGCGGCAAAATCTAGATAGCATGCAAACAAATAATCATAACTTTTAGCTGGCTGGACCAAAAAGAATCTTCTTGCTCTCTAAATAAAGGTAAGATGATGATCTACTACTTTCACCACAACCAAACCCCCAGAAAACAATTCTAAGATCCTCGAATGCCAGCCCCATCAAGGAGGTCAGCTCTGCCCGAAATCTGAGACAACCCTTAACAACACTAACCCCCCTAAATCCCATCTAAACTCAACATTAAATCAGCAAAACTCCCTAGGATACAGAACCAGGAGGGGACTCACTAGGGACAGGAGGGAGCTCTGCCAGGAGGGGGTTGCGGGTGGAGAGCTAGGAGGAGGCACAGCCAAGGGAGATGCTCAGGCCATGCAGGGGTAGTCGGCCAGGGAGGCACTACGACGAGGAGGATCCAGGAGGGAGGCGCCATGAGGAGCAATCCAGGAGGGAGGCGCCATGAGGGGGAGGATCTAGGAGTGAAGTGGATTGAGGAGGATCCAGGAGTGAAGTTGGAGTGAAGTGTGGGTGTGATGGCTAGGAGTGAGGAGTGGGGGTGGGGCCACCATGAGAGGAAGGGGAGGGGTATGCTAGGGTTAGGGCAAGCCCCCCTCCCAAAAGGGTCCAAAACTAGCCCACTAATGGCCCACAATAGCTAACCAAACCTTACGACCCACAAACAGCCCAAAGACACTAGCCAGACTTTGACTCAGTAACAAGGAATCCAAAATAATAAACAACCTGTTGACACCAAAAACTTAAAGTATGGTTCTTGAATTCAGCACACCGGACGAACACTTGGTTCAGAGCGTGCCAATCGATTTGACCCTGCAATCGAAAAGGTGAAATCATGTAATCCTTGGAAGCCGATATTTGACGATAATCGGCGTAACTCTAATCAGCTAGAAGCCAATGAGGATGAAACGAGATCAGCCAATAAAGACTAATCGAAGGGTAAAGGTAGATTAACTCCGAGAAGGTGATGCGCAACAAAACAGAGCAAACCAAACCTGGGCGAAATCGACGAAGATCAATAATCGGCGATGCGCAACTTTGTTGATCAAAATCGATTTACAGAGAGGTATTACAAGACTAAAAACTACGAAAAGGAAAAGACTAGTAGGTATGATTTCTGCTGTGGATGATCCTCCCCGTAGCCGACCTAAGCTCATCATATATACCATCTGGCCGATCCGAGTCCTATTACAACACGGTAACAAAATCCGTGTCGGCTTGAGTTTCCTTATCAAACTCCTATTTACAAATAGTCATGTCGTGCGCATTCCGATTTCCTGTATATCTCGACTTGCCGATTATTCCATACCTTAGAAATTTTGACTCAAACATATGCCCCCCATTTTTGGAAGAAAGCTTGTGGTCTTCCAAAAATCCTATCGGCTTCTCCACCATTAGCTTTTCTCCATCGGTTTGAAAGAAACTCTTTGATAACCGCTGCATTGATGGCGCCGTAAAAATCTCGGTGCATTTTAACTGCATGTCGCTTCGAAAATCCTTTCCTGCCGTTTCAATTTTTCAACGTGCTATAAGTATGTGGGACCCCCACGATCATTTTCATGCTTTCGAACTCCCGAATCATCAGCAATCGGCTTTTCCATCCTCTTGCGATCAAGCTTCCAGATCAACTTTCCAAGTCGGCTGAATGGATTCTTCCAAGGTACTCATCCTGATCCCTGAAAGCAATGATCAATACTACCTAGGACCGGTAGGGAACCTAGATGCTGATACAATAATAAATGAAGAAATCCCGAGACTTCCCCTATCATCTAAAGGTTATAATGTAGAAGAGTGGGGTAAAAGCTTCAAAGCCTGCCCGACAGCGCTAAAAGGGTGGAGAAGTTGGTACATCCGAGTATCGACCCAGAAGAAATCGAAGTGGGAGAGAAATAGAGAATGGGTATAGCTGAATATCTTCCCTTATGCTTAGCCAATCCAGAAGCCAATAAGCCCTTGGTGGCCACGGCGTGATATTTTTGGTTGGATATCTTCAACGCTTTCCTTTTCCGCACTGGTCCAATCGGCCCAACTCTCCTAGATGTAGCCGAGTTGTGTTGTCTAAGACCTGATGGCGAGCAAATATCAGCTTGCAGCGGGAAACCCAGATACAAACTAATCCGATCTAAAGGTGGGGGATGGACGAAGTATATTCAGCATAACAACAAGGTAAATGGGCTGGTATCGAATGAGGTTCACGTCGCATTCCTGAATCTGTGGCTGGAGAGATTTTTATTCTGCGGAGCTTCTCTTGGACCAACACAAGTCTATCAACTCGTGGCAGAGCGACTAGTAGAGGGTCATCGACTTGCTCTTGGCAAGATGCTTTTGGAAGCCGTGTACCAAATGATGCATATCATAAGGAGTCAGCTATTTTCTGGGTTCGCCAAGTTTGTCGTCAGCAACGTAGGTGGTCCCTTATGGTTTATCCAATTGTGGCTTTATAGCATCTTCAGCCGATCACTCATCTCTGAGCCTCTAGAAGATTCGACTTTTCCTTGCGAAAATTACCCTGAGAACACCATCCCGCAATATAGAGCTAGCCGATCGCATGGAGAGAGGCTCATAATGTGTTCAAGTGGTGACACCAAGATTACCCTCGCCAGCTTGAAGAAGTATTTATCCTTTTTCCTGAATTTGGACGGCGTGATCTTTGGTCAGCAAGACTTCTTTTCTTACAGTGATGTGGCCGATTTCCAATGGCCTTCCTTTCTCCACTTAGATGCCGACACTTCTTCAATGCTTGAATCGACTTTGGACCTATTCTAGATTTTTAGTTCACCTTGCATTCTCCACGTCGGCCTAAATTCCAGGAATAGGACCTTTCAACCCTCCTATGAATTTTATCATCCTTTGGTTTATGCCCGCAAACTAGGTTTTGGCCAAGTGATTCCCTGCCTGCCGCTTCTCGATCAGCTTTAGCCTAGAGCCACGGTAAAGAATGCGAGAGTGGCCAAAATAGTCCTTGAGATAGCCAATGAACTTCAAGTCACAGATCTGCTGCATTTTTTTCCTGAACTCTCGTTGAGCTGGTCAGTTTTCCCATTGGTGGTCATCTGTGGCAGAAGCCCTTCTTTTGGATCGTACTCCATCGGTTATTATAGATAAATTTTTACCTAATTTCCACGAGCCGACGGTGCCTCTAGCAGTAGTTCGAGTGAGGATGATAGCTCCTCTGGTTATACAAATTCGTCGGTAGCCGTAGAGGTATCAATTTTCCCAAAAAATCCTTTATCTTGTATCTTCGGTTCTCAATCTTTAATGGCTAACCGGCTTGCTCTTTTTTCTAGGATATTGCTGCTGGTAAGACAGCTGCCACGGGCCCATCGGAAAGTGGCTCAAAAGGTAAACGACCTCACCAATCGACGGGCCTCACCGGTTACACCTCCAGGAATCTCAGAGTGCAGAGCCCATCGCTATCGGACATCGAGAAAGAGTGACTGCCTAGTGAGTATCTCTTAACCGATGATTATCTTTTACTTTCCCTTTGTTGCTCAGCTTTGTTGTTCGACTTTCAGATAAACCCAAGTCTACCAAGGTCCCTGCAAGGAAAAACCAGAGGCGCAAGGAACAGAGTGCTGAAAGTTCACCCTGTGCATTGGCTTTTGCAGAGCCAATTTTCTATACTAGATTTCCTTTTGATTTTACAATTCTAATTCTTATCTATTTATTTTTACACAGCCAACCGTGTTAGTCCAAGTAGCAGATATCTTGGCTGACCTCCAAGGAACATCTTCTTCTGCTCCTCAGCCGATGATTCCTCCTTCGGCGGCTCAATCTCTGATCACTCCATCGCCGATCCCGCCGGTTCTCCTTGCGTCTGAGCCAGTGCCAATGGATCTGATCGACCTACTCGGCTTCACTTTAGACGAGTTGGTCGATCCTGAAGTTGTGGCAACAGATGATTATCCTGTTGACTTCGCAAAATCATAGACGCATCTTTGGTGGCATCCGCTACAGTTGTCAAGTCTGCACCCGACATGCAGGAGAGGTTGAATCGGCTCTTCTTCAAAATAACTCAGCTAGAAGTCACTATTCTTGCCAACGCACAGCCCATTCATGATGCAATGGCTGCCGTTGAAGCCGACCTCCCTCCTGAAGCAATGAACGCGCTTCTGAATGTATGCCACTTGGATGAGAAGAAGGCGGAGGTCGAAGCGGCCATGGCTAGAATAGCTTGACGAAAAACCCAAGAAGCCAATCAGTGCCTCTTGGACAAGATGGTGGTGGAAGCCAAGGCCAAGAAGAAGAAGTATGACGAAGATGCCTCGTCACTCATAGTTGCCAAAGCTTCTGTCCAAAAGCTGGAGTCGACTAAAAAACTGCTTGAGGAGGAATTGGCCAAGGTGAACGAGCAGCTAGCCGACAGACTCACCACCATGAATGCAATGGCCTTGTCTCTGAAGAGCCAGAAGAATGATGTCAGCTTGGCCGTTGCGAAAGTCAGAGACCAATCGGCCAAGGTCGTTCCAGTGCCTAGCAGCACCAAGGATGATGAAAATATTGTGTATGGCATCACGGAGATGCTGGCCAAAGCAGCTGCAGCACTATCGGCCTTAGGGGCTAGGATTCCTGGATCTGGGCTGTAGTTTATTCGTAGTAGTTTCGATGTAAACTATTGTAATACTCTCCTAATCGGTTGTTTAACCAATTAGTTTTTAATGTATCTCTTTTATCAAATTTTATGATCTTTACAAAAATACATTGTCACAGCCAATTATGCCCCTATCCATACGCTAGAGTAGTACCTTTTCAAATATTTTCCGTTGATTGCTTTCGGTAGTATAACTCCTTCAAGCCTCTCAAGTATATATGAATTCCCGTCAACAAGCCGATTTATTTTATATGGTCCCTCCCATGTTGGGGACCATTTTTTAAATCGGTTGCCTTTAGATCCGATCGGCAATATAGTTTTCCAGACCATATCGGCTTCGCAGAACGACTTAGACATAACCCTCTTATTATACGCTCTAGCAACTTTTTCCTTATTCCATTTGAGCCGATCCAATGTGACTAGTCTTTGCTCTGCCAAGTCATCTAAATTATCCAGCATCAAGTCTCTGTATTCACTAGCCAACAAACCATTTTGTCTAGCCACTCGCATCGAATTAATATTTATTTCTATGGGCAAAACGGCTTCTTGACCATATACTAATTGATTTGGTGAGAACTTAGTTGACCCATGATAAGCTAGCCGATATGCCCATAACGATTCTGATAATGTTGAATGCCAGTTCCTTAGTTTCTCATCAATTTTCCTTTTGATCAGCTTGATTAAAGTCTTATTGGACGACTCGGCTTGTCCGTTAGCCTAAGCGTAATAAGGCGACGAGTTGAGCAACTTGATACCCAAATTTTATTGCAAAATTTTGAAACTCATCAGACATGAACACAATCTCTTGATCGGTTGTGATAGTTTGCGGGATACCAAACCGATGAATGATATGTTCATTAACAAAGTCGATCGCCTCTATGCTTGTAACCTTCTTAAGGGGTATAGCTTCGACCCATTTGGAGAAATAGTCTGTGGCTACGAGTATAAACTTATGGCCCTTACTTGATGCTGGAAATATTTAGCCGATTACATCTATTCCCCATCCTCTGAATGGCCATGGCTTAACGATTGGGTTCAAAGTCGATGCTAGAGCAAGTTGCATGTTTCCGAACCTTTGGCATGTCTAGCACCCTTGTAGTATTTGAAACAGTCTTCCAGCATCATCGGCCAAAAATATCCTATTCATCTTAGTATCCACTTCATTTTATGAGTCGACTGATGAGATCCACAAATCCCTTCATGTACTTCACCCATCGTCACCTTTGCTTCATCGGCTCCAAGGCACCTCAGCAGCAACCCTTCCATTGTTCCATAGTATAGCAATTCGTCTAACACTACATATTTTATTGCCTATTGCCTGACTTTGCGCTCAGTCGGCTTAGACGGATTCACCAAGTAATCCTTGATTTTTGCTCTCTAGTCAAACACATCGGCACACATTATAGTCTTATCAACCGATTCGAGTATTTCGTATCGGCTATAGCCCTTGTATCCTAACGCCTATTGTGCTAATGAATTAGCCCTACCGTTCATCTCTCTGGGACATACTCGATGGAAAATGAAGTAAACGAGCTGATAGAATCAAGGCATTGCTCCAAGTATTTTGACAGTATATCATCATTGCACCGGAATTCGCCCTTCACCTATTGCACAACTAACAATGAATCGCCATATGCTTCTACATTGCCTATCCCGATGCTTTCTAGTAGCTGAAGTCCCTTGAGTAGTGCTTCATACTCTGCCTGGTTATTGGAGCATCGGTTATTAAGCCGATATGTGAACTCGAAGTTATGCCCCTTTGGTGAAATCAATACTATACCGATACCATCCCCTTCTCGACATACTGATCCATCGAAATACATCTGCCAAGGAGCCACTGTAACCATCCCGGCCATAGTGTTGCATCCTGTGATGAAATCGGCTACTACATGCCCCTTGATGGCTTTCACCAATTCATATGTTAGGTCGAACTTAGTTAAGGCATATGCCCACTTGCCGAGTCGTCCACGTAGAATCGGCGCAGACAACATATATTTGATGATGTTGGTCTGGCATACTATAGTGCAAGTCGATGCCAATATATAATGCCTCAACTTCGAGCAAGCAAAGTATAGGGATAGACACAATTTTTCCACGAAAGAGTACCGACCTCAGTATCCAGAAGTCATCGGCTTAAATAGAATATCACCCGCTCTTTGCCATCAACTTCTTGTGCCAAAACTTCTCTAATGATTTCTTCCTCGACCGATATGTACATTCTGAATGGTACTCCTTTCCTTGGTGCGGCCATAATCGAGGGCTTCATTAGATATTCCTTGATATCATCAAAGGCCTTTTGTTGATCGGCTCCCTAGACAAAATCTTGATTGTCTTTTAATTTTAATAATGGGGTAAACGCTCGAATTCGTCCAGACAAATTTAAAATAAATCATCGCAAGTAATTGATTTTGCCGATCAGCTTTTGAAGTTCGTTCTTGCACTTCTATTGGCTATGGCTTTGACCCTCTCTTTGTTAACCTCGATCCCTCTCTTGTGCACCATGAACCCGAGGAATTGGCCAGCCGATATGCCGAACGCACACTTAAGGCAATTCATCTTCAGCCCATGTGCCCTTGTATTTTGAAACACTTTTTTCATATCGGTCAAATGCTGCCAATCATTTTTGGATTTTACAACAACATCATCAATGTAGATTTCAACAATGTGGCCGATTAAGTCATGGAAAATCAAATTCATAGCATGCTGGTAAGTAGCGCCTGAGTTTTTCAATCCGAACGTCATAATAGTCCATTCATACAACCCCAAAGCTCTAGGGCATCTAAAGGCTATTTTTGATACGTCGGCTTCCGCCATGAATATTTGGTTATATCCGGCGTTCCCATCAAGAAAACTAATAATCTTATTACCCAATGCAGCATCGATGAGCATATCGGCTATAGGCATCGGATATTCATCTTTTGGCGTAGTTTTGTTCAAGTCCCTAAAATCTACACATACCCGAACCTTACCATTCGTCTTTATAACAGGAACAATATTGGCGACCCATTCAGCGTATAGGCAAGGTCTGATAAACTTAGTCTCTAATAATCGTTCAATCTCTTCTTTAATGACATTGTATAAAGCCGGATTAAAGCGTCGTGGGTATTGCTTAAACGGCCGATATCCCAGTTTTATGGGTAGCTGATGTTCAACTAGTTGTCGGCTCAAACCGGGTATCTCATAATATTCCCAAGCGAAACAATCCCTATACTTCCTAAGCATTTCAACCAACTTGGCCTTATATTCTACGTTTAACCTTGCACTTACAAAAGTTGGTCTTTTTCTGTCACCTCCTCCTATGTTGACTCTTCAAGCAAATCGGCAGAAATGAATCCTTGACCCAACTTCTCTTCTTGAAAATCCTCGATGGCTTCACAACAGTCTATTACCTATCGATAGCTTCACACTTTGTCCTGTAGAGCCTGCACTATTTCTGGCCCCATCTCCTTAAGACTTCATTTGCTCGATCGAATGTGCCTGGCTTGACACTTATCGGCATCAGACCTGTTTTGCCAATGCAGATGAAATCGCAGTCATCCAAAGTTTTACCTGATATGCACTCGGCTTCTTCGTGCGGCCAAATCGCATCTGAACTAGCCATCGCTATATGGGCTGAGGTGTCAGCTGGTACTACCTTGACCTCATTGCCGTTCCATTGTACAAGCAACTGATGCATGGTCGATGGTATACAACAATTAGCATGTATCCAGTCTCGCCCAAGGAGTACACTGTAATTTCCTTTGGCCTCGATAACAAAAAATGCGGTTGGCAAGGTCTTGCTGCCGACGGTCAGTTCTGTGACCATCACTCCCTTTGCCTCAGTGGAGTCACCTGTGAAATCATTTAAAACCATGTTTATTTTGATTAAGTCTTCATCAGACTTACCCAACTTCTTGCAGGTTGTAAATGGCATCAAATTAACTATGGCCCCTCCATCCACCAGTATCCTTGATATTGGCTTGCCGTTTATATGCCCGTTCAGATACAACAACTTCAAGTGCCGATGAGCATCCCGAGGCTTTTCAAATACGGCGTCTTGTGCGCCAAGATAGAGCTGGGCGAATGTGTCTTTGACCGATTCAGTTTTAATCCTGAATTCAGCTGGTAAGGTGAAGACCATGTTGATGTCCATGGGAGGAGTGTCATCTCGAATCATCGGTGACAAGTCTTCTGAGGAATCCGACTCTTCATCGGCTTGCTCCTTTTTCCTCTATTCCTATTTCACGGTTTTTATTGATCGCAGCTTGTTGAACACTTGGTCTCTCAACTTTTCCTGCTCAGCTTCCCTCATATCTTGTGTCCTCAGTCGTTGAAGTTGACTACATTGAGATCAGCTGAGGCCTGATGGGCACCATCTTGGTTGAGGCTCAATCGGCTTACGGATTTTCCGGCCAGATCATCCTCCTTGAGGGGTTCCGCATACTTGGCCTAACTCGGCATGGATAATCTCTCCTTAATTGGCTTCCTTTCTCTCGATCCCGTGTGATTGCTTATCAGCCCGGACAACCGTTCTTTAGCTGATCACCTTGGCCAATCCCGCTGGGGGTGATGCTCCATCGGACATGATCGCGGCGATGGTAAAGCCACCCCGCTCTCCCAATAGAACTACCAAAACGGGCATCTCTGATGGGCCCTCTCAAGATTATCTGGCCAATACAAGTTACCTGGCTGAAGAGGTCGTTGTTTTTGCCGATGGCTTATTCTCTCATACTTCTCAAGTAGTTGTGAAAAAGTTGGTTTAGGCCGAAGTGCTGGCTTCCGTGACGGAGATCATTCGGCTTTATACCAGCGCCCAACCTATAGTTCTCATTTTGGCTTAATTGTCCTTGAGTTTTTGCAATCTTATTTTGAGTGTTTCGCTGTTTGAACTAGATTGAACATCGACTCGCTGAGTCGGCTTAGGTTCTTCATTCATGGGCTCCTTCTCTTTGCGCGAGCACTAGACCATGTTGATCGGAAAAGGATTGACATCCACTTCCATGGCTAGCTCCTCTGCGAACTTGAGCCGACCGTCTTTAATGGCCGACTGTATCTGCTGTCGAAAAATATTGCACTCGTTAGTGTTGTGCAAAAAAGAGTGATGCCACTTACAATATCGTCGTTTTTTGATTTCGTCGGCCGATGGTATGACATGTCCTTCTGGCAACCGTATCAATTTTTCTTGTAATAATAAATCAAATATGCAATCACATTTGGACACATCAAAGGCATATTTAATCTCTGATTTATTTTTTGTCGGCTTAAGCCATTAGCAGACGAGTGGTTTCCTAGGACCCTTTATCCACTCAGCTATGTTTACATCTGCTTCATCTTCAGAGGCTTCACTCAAGCTATAGTCGACCATGTTTACTTTGGCCTTGTCCTTGCCATTCTCATTTAATCTAAATTTATCCTTAAACCCCTTGTAATCAGAGTATCGGCTTTCTTGTGCCGATACACGATGAAGCAGATGGCTCAGGTCGGAAAACTCCTGCCCAGCAAACTTTTCTTTAAGCGGTGGAATCAACCCCTGGAATACCAAATCGGCTAATTGGTCATCAGGTAACGTAACACTGAAGCATCGATTTCGCACCTCCCTAAATCTTCTGATGTAAAATAAAACCGATTCGCTGAACCTTTATCGAACAGAACTCAAGTCTGATATCCTAAGCTCTATGCTGCCAAAGAAGAAGTATTCATGGAATCGGCTCTCCAAATCATTCCAAAAGTAGACCGAATTTGGAGGGAGATTTGTAAACCAGGTGAATGCAGTACCGGACAAGGACAGGGGAAACAACCTAATTTTAACTCGTCAGACTGGGCTGCTTCACCACATTGAGCGATGAATCGCCCGACATGTTCAAGGGTGGTAACGGCTCATCCTCTGAAAACTTCACGAAGTCTGGGACTTTAAAGTTATGCGGATAGGGCATGCGATCTATATAGTCCGGATATGGCTTTCTATAGCCGATTACCTTCCCCTTTGGTTGTAGACCAAATTGATCTCTTAGGACTGCGGAGATCTGGTCGGCCCAGTTGACATTATTCACTAGTGGGGTACTAGCATTGCGCCAATTGTGACTGTAATTGGTGTCCTGCCCCCCGAGTGTGAACTCAGGCTAACGATTGGGCCTAGCCGATGGATATGGGTGAGGCAATGGGTCGTACCCATCGGTCTTTACTATGGGTGGTTCTGGCAGAGGAGCAAAGGGCTCAGCATATGTGACCACCCTATGTGGTGCCTAACTCCTTAGCGGAATTGGCTCATGCAACTGAGGAACCCTATCAGATTCAATCAACTAAGGAACCGATCAAACGAAAGCATTGCCTGGTACTGGCGGTAGTGGGTTGGCCGATACGTTCAACTTTGCATCTCGGTATATGCATGGTAATGCGCAATCCCATCTAGCCAGGAATTTGCTGGTATTAACACAGTGGATTGCGTCGGCATTAACGAAGGTGCTAGGAGCCGACACTTTTACCGTGCTGGGGTTCTATGCCACAGAGTAAATAGGATATGTTGGGAGCGACTGTAACGGATCTAGCAGACCTCCTGATAAAGCCAACTCCTGAGCAATTGTCTTGACGCTATTCTCAATCATCGGCTTTAATGTTGTCACCAAGGCCGATGATTGATTAATTAATGCATGATGCACAGATTGCTCAATCATGACAGACAACTTGGCCTGAGCCGGCATATATCGGCTTATCGAGTCGGACGAGACGCCGAGTCACCAAGAGGATTCAGTGTTGGAAGCGCAGACTTCTAGGTGACTCCTCGTCATGTCTTCTGGTAGCAGCCCAACATCATCTCCTCCAGAGCGGCCTTCCGGTCTTCAATTTCTTTGCGCTGCTCTGGGGTCAAATCGTCCAACGTGGGGACGATTATTGCTTCCGCATTGACGTCGACTGGTGGGATGGATTTGCCTGTAGTCATCTTTCCGACGTGGTCCCACTGGGCGTGCCAAAAGTGTATTGATGCCAAAAACTTAAAGTATGGTTCTTGAGTTCAGCACACCAGATGAACACCTGGTTCAGAGTGTGCCAATCGATTTGACCCTGCAATCAATACGGTGAAATAGTGTAATCCATGGAAGCCGATATCGGACGATAATCGGCGTAACTCTGATCAGCTAGAAGCCGATAAAGATGAAACGAGATCAGCCAATAAAGACTAATCGAAGGGTAAAGGTAGATTAACTTCGAGAAGATGATGCGCAACAAAACAGAGCAAACCAAACTGAGCGAAATCGACAAAGATCAATAATCGGCGATACGCAACTTTATTGATCAAAATCGATTTACAGAGAGGTATTACAAGACTAAAAACTACAAAAAGGAAAAGACTAGTAGGTATGATTTCTGCTGTGGATGATCCTCCCCATAGCTGGCCTGAGCTCATCTTATATACCCTCTGGCCCATCCGAGTCCTATTATAACACGGTAACAGAATCCGTGTCGGCTTGAATTTTCTTATTAAACTCCTATTTCCAAATAGTCCCGTCGTGCGTATTCCAATTTCCTGTATATCTCGACCTGCCGATTATTCCATACTTGCCAAATTTTGACGCAAACACAACCTTACTGAGATATTACAATGGGCTCACTTGTGGTACTTCTACCGGTGTGTCTACTGTCACTGTCCTCCACTGTGTGCCTCGCGCAAAGTTGAACGTTTCCGTATTTTGGATACTTGTGATGGCCTTTGGTCAATATGAACCAGCTGCAGCTAAGAGCGTGGTTGACCGCACATAAGTTGGAGTTTGGCACCAAGCCGAACACTCCTTTTTTTTTCAAAACAACCTTTTTTTTTTACTCCAATCCAAACACTCTTGTTTTGCCAAAATTTTAGTAATATCTGTTATTATGTACTCACTCCATTTTTTAACAAATGTCATTCTAGGTTCTTGTTCACTTCCATCAAAATATATCTATAAAAAAGACTATATTACCCTTCCGTATTAGATCTTTAGATGATGTACCTTACTCTTGTCCATAGTAATAATAACATTGAAAATAGCTATAGAGAAGGGGTATAGAAGCAAAAAATGGTAAAAAATCATCTCAAAATTGTCAGATGACAAGTATCTAAGAACAAAAGTTTTACATGTACAACGACGTATGTTCGGAAGCGAATGAAGCATATCTTTGATCTGTCTGGAAAAGGTTAGAAACCGATCCATTACCAGAAACTAGCCGACCATCCCCCGACATGTAAAACATTATTACACGTCGCAAGATTGCTGCCCTGTCTGGATTGATGGGTTAGGAATTGTAGTTGTAATTTTCTACTATTAAATGGAAGTTTGATCTTGATGCCCTATGACAGCAATCTTGAAAGCGTCAACTCAGACATTGGGCAAAATCAATGGAGACAACAGGCTTTTCAAGGTCAAGTTCGACTGCTAACTTTACGAGACACGGCTATTTATAAAGTATAAACCGCGACTATCTTGTCCTTACCATTAGCATGCTGCTTGTGTAGCAATTAATTTCCATGTGGCCAGAACGATGACTCCATGTGCTGTCAGCGTTTGTGACTTTTCTTTGCGGGAGAAAAAAATGTCTCAAAAAATATGCATGGAAATGGCGAATCTTAGGGCATTTTCAATGGTACTAGTTATAAAAAATATCCATGTCATCTATAGATAGCATATAGACAACCTCTCCAATAGATTAGCTATATCATTGTCTATAAAATTAAATATTGGCCCATATGTAATAGATAATAAGTGCCTTGGAATCAGTTATAGCCTGACTATACATTAGTAGCCGGTCTATATCTCTCTCCTCATTTTTTCTCTTCCACCTAAACAAAATGCTGAGATGGCACGCTTATAACTAGCTGAAGTGGTACCATTGGAGATGCCCTTATGGGCTTCCATTTTAGGCCAGAGACTTTTCTGATAAGAAATGCCATCCAGCAATGGCTGATAACTTGTGTGGACATCCATTTCACAAGGAAACATTATATTATTTGGTCCCTTTGCATTCACACTACTAAAAAACTAAGGCCAACTTGGTACCCCTACTTGTTAAATTAGCCCACTTAATGATTTGCCATGTTTTTATGACATGCATGGAGCTATGATGAATCTTATGTCAGTTGCAATTGCAATGATAACAACCTATGATTTGACTTCGTCCGATGATGTTTTCACTGCGGCCCGGTGCGTCTTGGCACGGGAAACTCACAGGTGGCGTCAGCGTTGGTGGAAACAAGCGGCAATGACATTCTACCTGGAAAACAGCGGCAGCTCCGCTCACTACTCCGGTGAGCTCGTTCTTCTCAACAGTCGCAACTCGGGCGATAATGCTTGAGGCAAAATGCGCAACACGAGATGGGGATCACAAAGAGCTAGGTGGCACAATTTATAGCACCCTCAGCTTTCGTGTAGAGCATAGAGTCCAAGGCAAAAAATGTGGCGGCGACGGATTCAGTTGAGACACGGCGAGACCGGCGTGGCTGCATCTCCGCCTTCCATGCTGTAGAACAAATGTCGTGAAGCAGGCAAGCGCGGCCTAATCTGAGCTAGACATCGATGGTTACATGGCACAATCGTGACCTACCATATGGCGGTAATCCACAGCACATGATGCTAGATGGGACGTGGCGAAATCACATCCAACGGTCGGAAAACCTGGGGATTCAGGAAGGCGGGCTGTGTGGGCTAGCAACGTGGAGAAAATGGGCTGGCCCGCTGGGCTGTGGCCCAACACTATTCGGATGACTTTTAAAAGCATTTTCCAACAAAAATAAATCCCAAAATTTGAATAAGCCAAAATGAATAGCAAAAATACCCGAAAAATTCCAAATAAATTCTAGAATATACTTTAGGGCATTTGGAACTCAAATAAAATATTTTTAGCAAAAATTTATATAAAATTTTTAGATATTTAAACAAAATTTCATAAAGGATTAATTCAAATAAATTTAATAAATTCCAAAAATTCAAAAAATTAATATGCATATTAAATCCAATAGATGCCAAAATTGGGATGTTACAATAACAAACAACAATTTATCAATAAGTGTAAAAAGAAATTAGACATAAAACCAAATTAAAATCTATTAAAAGGGTTGAGGGTGCCCTTAGGGTTCTGAAGTTATGGTTTTATGCATAGAATTTAGTCGTCAGACTAAATTTTTGGGTTCATCCTAGGGCACGACTCCTTGATACTTATAGATATGTTGTTTTTAGCTCTTGAATTCAAGACGCTAAAATTATGTTCATGTATATGAGTATTTATGAATTCAAGAGATAAAAATTATTTAGATTCATTAAGACATAATATCGAGTTAACATGGAGTGGGGTGTGTGTGTGTGTGAAGCTTTTCTCATGGGTTTAAGCATAAGGAACCTACTAAGGCATTTTAAACCAAGGATTAAGCTACTGTACAAAGCTACATTTTTATGACTTTTCAATAAGTTGGGCTTTATTTCAAAAGGTGTCAGGGACTATTTGCAATCTTTATTCTTATTTCATATTTTAACACTATTTGACCCTTCCTAAGTCATAAATATGTGCAACCAGAGCATAAAACCTAAATGTTTCTACATAAACAGAATGACCATTATTTTAAAAGATCATAGGAATTGATTTCACTAAATTTGAAGTTTATTTACACAAGTTATTAGCATTTGAACTTTTGCATGTATTGAATTTAGCCTATTTAAGCATTTGATACAACTAAGTTAAAATCTAAATATTGTTAGATATTTGGAGAGCTTGTGATCTCAAGAACACGACAAAATTTGTTTCACTATTTTTAAATTTGATTTGTGAAAATTTTTTATTATGCAAATTTTATGCCTAAAGCAAGTATTTGTGCTCATTTACTGCATAGTGACTAAAACTAAAATATTTTTATATAGTCAGATTCTACACAAATTTAAAAAATTAAAAAATTTGTTTCATTAAATGTGGAGTTTCCTAGCAAAAGTTATATGCATTTGAATAATTTAGGGTTTACAAAAATCTCCAAAAAAATAGAAAAATTTTGAAAATGGAAAATACGTTTTCCTTTGTGGGAATCCCCTTTCCCTTTTTGGCCAGTTTTCAAAACCTATTTACCGCCTAACATCCAGAGCCTGCTCGGTGAGCAAGAGGGGAAGGGTGCGAACCTAGAGGACCAGTTAGTGATGGTGGGGCATGACCACAATGGGCTAGTAACGGTGAGGTGCGGTGCTCGATGAAGGCGATTACCGAAGAGGAAGAAGAAGGGGTGCTTGAGCTCAATCGAGATAGGGGAAGGCTCAAGGGAGTGAAGATGTGTCGATTCTGCTACCTCGATGTGGCAAAGAGCAGCTGTGGAAGCTTGCCATCTCATGGCCGAAGGCAAACAAGAAAGGGTCCACAACGGTGGCGCTACGGCCGATTCCAGTTAAAAATGTGTAAGGAGAGATGCTTAGAGAGGGCTTAAGGTGATGCGGCTCAATTGATTTGAAGCTTTACTCCACTGATTCCCCCAATTGGGTTTTCCCCCCCTTTTCAAAAGTTTATTGGGGAAATAGGGAATGGTAGCACTATGGGCTTCATCCCAGGGCAGAAAGGAGCTAGGGCACAAGGTGATGTTGCGACAAGCTTAAAATCCGGGTGAGGACGGAGCTGGCAAAGTGTGGCAGGGTTGGTGAGGTGCAGTAGCTCTCGGCCGTGTGGCACATGAGCTCAACATGCGGCGCCCTGTGCGGCATGGGCAATGAGAGTGGGAGGAGAGGGAGGCGACTTGATGGCAATGGTTGTAGGCGATCGAGCAGTTGCTCGAGCATGGCTGGTGGGTAGCACGGCCATGTGGAGTGAGCGTTCAGTCATACCCGTGTGTGCACACTATCGTGCCTTATCACTGCATGGGATGGGCAAAGGAGGGGAGAGGGAGAGGGGTGAGGGCGTCGAAGGAGCTGGCCGACAGGACCCCTAGCCGACATGGCCCACTGGTAGTGACCGACTTGGAAGCATTTCATCGAACATATTGTGATTGCATTGTAGCGACATCAATTATGAACTGAATTCAATTGGTAGTTGGGTTAGCTCAAAAGTGCTTCCAACTAATTTGAAATATCTTGGAAAAATTTGTGGAGGTAGCCCTATGATTTTATTTTCCATTTTCCTTAGTTTTAGTCAATTCACTATTATTGTTTTCAAACTAAAATTTCTAAATTTTGCTATTTTGAATAGTTTTTGAATTTTTAAGGCACACAAATATTGTGCAAAAATTATGAAAAATTTATGTTAATTCATCTAATTTGTTGTACTATTTTATAAAACTATTTTCCAAGTTGGGTTATTTATAGTTTTATGAGTGCCTTTTTGGTGAACATTATTAATGACAAAAGGCTTAAATTAAGCGTTTAAATATTAAAATAGGAAAATTTCAATAGAAAATCCAAAAATTAAGCCTATTTTCATCTGACCTATACAAGATCAAAGTGAAAATGGGTTACATATGGTATTCTCATTCAGGGATGAGGATGAAATGAAAAATAAATCAGAGTATGAGAACTTTCTGGATGAACTGTTCATAGAATTGGATTTTGCCTAGGAATCCATCAACATTAGGATAAGAAAGGGGGATGAAAGTGCTACAAATGTTCATATTTTAAGACCCTTCTCATCAGACAAGCTGTTGCCTCAATGCATCTAGGATGTTTTGATATTCAATTGCAAAATCTATAACTTGTACTTGTATCTTGTAAATGTCATTGCAGAAATATTTAAAGAGAAGAAAATTTTGAACAACATATACAAACTATGAAGTTCTGCCAAGAGAGGTAGGGAAAAAACATAATTTCATAGTTCAAGACAAAATGACCTTACCACAAATATGATAACAAAATATTTGATAGTTCAGGTGACAATACATTAATAAAATATGATATATACCACAAATATCGACAAGTTTACATTGAGAAACCATATTATTTTATAGTTTTGTACAAGAAAACCTTAGAGTCTTTTCATGTCTTCCATCATATGTGCTATAGCTTCCTCAATAGAGGCTTCCCTATTCTCTTTGATGTTCCAAAACTTTAGTACAGTGCCAATTTGTCTGACACCAATATCCGATTGATCTTTAGTCATATCTCTTAATCCTTGCAAATTAAAAGCGATCATGTTGTTGTGAAAAGGGTAGTAACCACATCGAATTCAGTACTAGAAACCTTTATATTAACTCTATAAGCTCAACTTTGGCTTCTTCTAGCTCTGCATTGGCCCTGTAGTCCTTACTTACGAGTGTCATGTTAAGGATTCGATATCTTGCAAGCGATCATTTATGTCTTTCATTTCTTGTTTCATCTCATAAATCTTTTTTTATCTTAGATTTCCCCTTTAGTTGTTCGATCTCCAACTCAAGTTTTTCTTTAGCTTTTAACAGCTTTTCCATGTCATCGATCTATTTTTACCACATGGAAAAGGTAGCATTTTTAAAATATCTTATAATGAATTAAGTGTTCAACTTCAATGAAATCAATGCAATATCGAATTTGCAATTAATGTTGATACTTCCTTTACTAAGCACGTGCAAGAAAGGACAAGAAGGATAAAATGTTATAAATCTTAGTAAAATAACATGAGAAACTCAACCATGATATTAACCATATTAGTCAAAAGCATTCTTACTCCTTATTCATCAGAAACAAGAATTTTGTAACCTCTAACCTCTAATCCATAGAAGTGGTAGTAACCTTTAACATTGTGAAGCTAGCAAGATTTGTTAGTGCAGCACACCCAACACAACATAGTTGCAGAGTCTTGGAAGCAACGAATTAGTGAATTACCTCCCATACACATTTCCTCAAAAACAAATGTTCCACAGAAGCAGTGAATTTAGATACACCTAATGGAACAATATAACAATTTCAATTTTGATGAAGCCCACAATAAAAATGAAATCTGCACATTATAGTAATTTCAACTTTGCAATGTCCACGGGAAATTATGTAGTGTCTGCAAAGGAACGCAATGTCATTTTATTGTTCAGAAAGCTTCTGCAGACAAAAAGGAAAGTATAATTAATGTAGGAAATAACTTGATTCTGAATATAGTGCACTTTGTAAATTTTAGAGCAACAACTGTTTTCAACTCGAGTTTATTTAGCATCCTAATTGTATGCCTGGGTAGATTGTGTATGCATGGAATTTATTTATAATATTGTTAGATAGATAGTGTGCATTCAAGGAATTTCTAATATTCATAGATAGACAGCAGATCAACCGATTCTAACTATTCTTTACGCAAAGAAAGTCACATGGCGAGATAACGGTCACATAAAAGAGAAGCCTAGTGATGAGCATGATAGGGACATCACGGAGTAAACCAGGTAGCACACGATAGAGTAAAAAGGTGATGGTTCATGATGATTAATTGCTAAACGAAAGCAGCTGTATAATATCCATTCATGTCATAAACGATGTCTATTGTCATACATACCCTAGTCATTCATCACCAACAATCATCATTCACAAACATCATTCACAAACTCAAAATGAGGATTATCATCCAATCATCATTCACAAACTCAAAATGCTATCCACGGCCTCCTTGTGCTCCGATGAGTGATAGGATACATACCCTAGTCAAGCATCTATTCATACACAACTCACAGACGGGGAGGAGGAGGAGGTAGCCAACAGGGAGGAGGAGCAGGTCGCTGTAGAGAAGGTGCTCACGATCAGGATGGTTGTCATCACCCCCACGACCTCGTGCTCATGGGATGTCCATCGTCACCCTCACAGATGCTAGGGAGGACGGTGCCGATCAAGGAGGCCGGACCGCCGGGGAGGAGGAGGTAGCTAGGGTGTAGGGTGTTGGGGAGGACTTCGCCAGGGAGGAGGTTGTCGAGGAGGAGGTCGTCCAGGAGGAGGATCGTCATGGGTGTAGGGTTTGTGAGAGACGATACGCTTGGGTCTGCGCTACGAACCTCTATCGGTATGTTTATATAGTGGTCTGAGATCATATCACAAACGGTTCGTAGTTAGAACCGTCTATGATGTGAAGTTATCACAGATGGTTCGAACTTAAAACCATCTGTGATATTATCATAGATGGTTTTTAACTAAAACCATATGAGATATCGATGTATATTACTGATGGTTCATGAAGAGTATCGTCTGTGATTATCTCACTGACGGTTACACTATAGAACTATCAGTTATGTTCTTTATCACATACAATTTTTCTTAACCATCTGTGTTGAGGTGTCTAATATAAGCCTTTCTGTAGTAGTGAATATATGTAGGGCCTTTTAGTCTCACATTGCTAAAGGAGGGCGAAACGATCACAAACGAGGTGATTAGCTAGAGTGGATGTGCTTCAAGGTACAAGTGTCTAGCATAGGATTAGTTTTTTTACATATATTCTTCATCTCTTAATTTGATTTTCTTTGTTCACAGTGTGATCAACAGGGGTACAATGACCAGTGCAGCTTCTACATCATGCATCACTTGCTGATCCTAGTCGACAGCTCACACCTTTTCACTAAGGTATATGTACATGCATAATGCACTCAGCCTTTTACATAAAAATTTTAAAACTTAAATTAGTGCACTCATTTCTATTTTGCAAAATATCGATATCTCCCTCAAGATCTAACAAAACAAAGATTTCAACAAATTACGAGACCACATATGCCAGTGGAACTAGACAGAAGTTCTAGCAGAGGACGGTAGGTTTAGAGATCTGATAGGCTCCTACTAGTCCATATGTAAATAATATTATATCATGTGAACGTGATATATGTATTAACTGTTAATTAAGTGTATTTGTGTTCTATATTGTGAACGATTGTGATATGTATATTGTAAAGTTTTTATGTCTATATATATTGTGAATGTGATATAAACACACACTGTGTGTAATCTCTGCTGTTTTCTGTGCATACTAGTGTGTAATCTGTTGTCTTTAGTGCACATCACAATCAGTTGTGATTTAGAACCGATTGCAATGTAATCGGTTCCAAGATAGGACCCATTATGATGTACCATATCACAATTGGTTGTGATCTAAAATCGATTATGATGTGCATCAGTTTCAGGATAGGACCGATGCACATCACAATTGGTTCTAGATAAAACTGATTATGATGACAATTTATCACTATCGAGCGAAAACTGACTGTGATAGCATCTGCTCATCCTGTCTAATGACTTTGTATCACTATCAAAACCGATTGTGATTGCATAAAAGAACCGATTGTGATGCACATTCATGTAGTAGTGGAAAAGAGGATATCAATCAATGTAAATGATTTTTTAAGGTTTTTAATATTTTCAAATGTTTCTGAAATTCTTTGGGAATTCTAGATCATCCTTGAATTTAACAATATTTTCTTTGGATTTTTCTCTTATATGACTTTGGTCTTCATTATTTAGAAAATAGATTTTTCAATCAAGAAAATTGATTTTCTTGAAGACCAAAATCCAAGAAAAATCAGAAAAAGTAAAAATTCAAAACTAAATCATATTTTTGTCTATTTTTGAATTTTTCATGATGTTACAGCCGCTTACCGTGTCTAGGTCACACATCTACCACGACCAATTTGAGGTCAGGCCAGGCAGGGCCATGCTAACCGTGCCCCATGTTAGCCTGAAAAAGCCCGGCCGGATGCCCATCTATAGTCTTTCGTTGTCATGTGTTTAAAGGAAATTATCGATGCATGAAGCCTTAACATGTCACGTTTAAAGGAAATTATCCGTGGATGAAGCCCAACGTGTTACACGTTGGAGCTCACATGTTTTGATTCGAGAACTGCCTAACGTAATTTTGTGTAAACAAAACATGCATATGTAGGACTAGAAGGGTTGCAACTTCCAAGTGGGGGCCTAGTGCATAAGATTGAGAACTTTATGGTATTTCTGCGCAATTTTTAAAAGGAACATGTTACAAAAATATTGTACATCTGTTGCCCCGGCCGCCTACTGCTTTTGATCGATGGTGACGATCAACCCATTGCAAAATGCACGAATAAGTAAGTACAAGTACGGCCTTAATGTCAAAAAAAAGGAAGTGTAAAGACAATCTTTGTCTATCGGGAGTACTCTTGTTCCACTACGACCAATGGTCTCTCACAGTCGTACTTGCAAAGCCATGTACATCATGCATGACCAGACGCGCGCACGTAATCATTCGTACCTAATAAAATTAATTCCAAAGGGTGGAATGCCACTAGGCCGCATCATTAGAATAATCTTAGCTGTTAAGCATAATTGATATATAATAGATCATGGCCTACGAGTTAGCTCCTCTCATAAATATAGTTATGTTTTGAACATTAAAACATCACTAAAAATCAATTTTGACTACTAATTTCTTTTGTAATACATTCAAAAAATCCAATAAAATATTACTGTTATTGATAGTACACTTCAAGAGGAATCTACACATATGATCTTTTCATGTATCCAGTCTAAATATTTAAAAAGATATCTATAGCTAAAGTTGCAAAAGTTTGATAGTACGCATTCCAAACCGATAAGTTTTTTGAAGTGGAAGGAACACTACAGGATGGTCCATTAGCGCAAGCGGTATTACTGCTTCCAAAAATAATAATTAAAAGCTGACTTACCGCTTGGAAAAAGAATTTTAATTAAAAGCTGTAGTGCCGCTTGGAAAAGTAAGTTATATAAGCTGTCATACCGCTTGGAAAAGAATTTTAATTAAAAGCTGTAGTGCCGCTTGGAAAAGTAAGTTATATAAGCTGTCATACCGCTTGGAAAAAGAATTTAAATTAAAAGCTGTAGTGTCGCTTGGAAAAGTAAGTTATATAAGCTGTCATACCGCTTGGAAAAGTATTGTGGAGTATAAAAGGAAGCACTACAGGATATCCCATTACTACAAGCGCTGCAACTATCTAGAAAAAATAAAATTAAAAGTGGTAGTGCTGCTTCAAATAAAATTTTATTTCAAAAGCAGTATCACTATCTAGAAAGGTTTAAATTGTTAGCAGTGGTACGGCTATAAAAGAGTTGTATCATCACAAGCAGACAAACAGTTTTAAAAAATTATTTAAGATAGCACTACTGCTTGGGATGTCTGCTTGGCGGGTGGATGAAATTTTTGGCGCACAAAAATTTTCTCAGCGCGCCAGCCACCGCCCAGCAGCGCGCGCGAGGCAAAAGGCCCACGTCCCAGCCATATCGAAAAAAGAGAGAGTGAGAGACCCAGGCGCAGCCAGCCATTCGCGCGCGTCGATCTAGGGTTATCCTAAAATCCCCAAATCTCTCACCAGCGCATAGAGCATGTACTCCCCAATTTGAGAACTCAATTCGATCGGTGCATCTGAGAGCTTCCTGAACCTGGCCGACTCCGCTGCGCCTCCAGCTCCCGGCGGCCTGCGTTGTCCCTGCCGGTGCCATTGCCTCACCAGTGGGCTCCTGGCGGCCTTCGCTTTCCCTCCCACCGGCGACCTCTCTGCTGCCCTCCGGCTCCTATCACCCCTGGCTTCCCCCACCGACTGCTTCTCCCCCGCCACCCGAACCCTAACCTGTCCCGAAGCGATCCCACGCCGCCCGCCCACGCCGAGGTCTCGACGAGGCGGCTGCCAGCCGAGGCCCTAGAGCGCCTCGATGTCTCTGTCGCCGCCTCCCTCTGAGGTCCATGCGAAGCCATGGACGCCGGCCCATACCGCTAGAAGCTTAAATCGTCTGGGAGGCTGCGGTGGGTGGGGGGCGGAGGAAGAGGCTATGAGGAAGCTGCAGAGGCTGGTGGGGGTCGGTCGAGGAGGTGCAGATTGACCGAGGAGGAGGTGCGCTCTAATGATCGTGGCGGGAAGACGAGGTGATACATTGTTATCTCTCTTTGTGTGGCTCATTGATGATCTTGGTATTTAGTATACGGAGAAGCATAATTGAGTGCTTTCATCATAGATATGGAGAAACTCTAGTGAAATTTATTATTTTTCCTGTCTGCACTCGATTCTCGTGTCCGACCGAGGAGGAATTATTTTATCATCTCTGTGAAGTACCATAGTAGGCTCATAGCAAAATTTTTGTGTGATTAGTTATGCATACCAAGTGCACAATAAGAGAACAAATGTCCTCGCAAAAAGAAAGTCTTGCTTGCTTGCATTTGTGCCAATATTGCTTTATGCCTAGGTATAACAAGGAGTCAAATAGTGCTATCACAAAGTAGTCTTGAGATGCAATTAAGCATTATTCTCGCCAATTTTTACAATTGAGCGGGTGATAATTGCTTCTTTTAGCCTAAAGTGTGTAAATCCAATGCTCGATCTGTGCCTTGGAAGCAATTTTGGAGACAGTGTAGTCATTTTCGATACAAAGGAGTCCAGCGGTCTTTCGGTATATCCATCACATTCAATTTTCAGGTCATATTCTTCCATTAAAAATAAGAGAGCAAGGATTACATCTGCTAATGTAATTACAGCTTCATGTGCATATTGAGATTCCAAATGGTATAGATGTATCGCCAAGGCTCAATTATGGTGCCGGAACATTAAATTATGGGGCGAGGGTGATGGTGATGCCTCGATGATCTTGTTTACAGTTTAGAGTTGAGCATTTGCCTCCAATCCTGCTAACATGTCTCCTGCCTTTGTCATACCCAAGCCATCACCCTCCCTTTTTCACTATCTCCGTGGAATGGCTTGACAAACTGATGATTCTGTCATTATGTCACATGCTGGATATGATATGGGAAGAGCAACAGGGCATGGAAGTAACATATCAGTGGTACAAATGGCTCCAAAGCTCATCCCTTTCTCACTTAGGGTTTGCTAATGAGATCGTTTTAAGCAAGGGTGATGTGATATACTGATATGTAATGAAGATGGTGGAGATAAGCGTGCTTGTCCAGATAATGCTGCATCAGATGTTTTAATTCCAAGGAGGATGAGATACAATGATGATAAGCGTCATGAAGCCTTTTTGCATGCTATCCATGACTGTATGATTTGTTTCAAAGAAGCTTCCTGGTAACTTTTTCACCTTTCCCATTTCTCGCAGAATCGCCAGTGTTATAGTGTAGAAATTTTGGATGAGAGACCTTGACACTTTTGAGAAGAAATGGATGTAAGCAGTCTGCTCTCGATGTTTCAATTAATGTTTTGTGTTTCCATTTTCATTTTCTGCTTATGACTTTGCAACTTGTTTAATGGCTTCGTGGGTTTGAGTCATTCTCGCAACTGGTCCACTATTAATTCCAACAGATCATCAAAAATCAAGCCCTTGTGGTAGGGTAGCTGTGATGATGATGACATGTGTGAGTTTGCCGACAAAGATGGCTTCCCGGCAGTTGGATCTGTAAGAATTTTACTTCAGTTGGACCTTGCTAGCCATGAGAGCAGTGATACATAAAAATACCACTTAGCAGTTTGTTCCCGTTAAGCAAACAATTTAACCCTGCCATTTTATCGTGGCATGTCTTGTATTTTGGTTAAAATATTGCATACTTATGCTATATGGTATTGTCTATTTGTTTGGAATGATGATATGTATATGTGCCGTCATGTTTATAATTATTGTTAACTATCATTTTATTGGTTCGTTATGAGATCCCTAATGAAATTTATTCATGCTCATTTAAATATTTGGCATCAAACCAAACATTGCCAATATGCCATGCCAAAAATTGGTTACTTTCTAGGGCTGTGAACCAAACACCATTTTTTGTTGTCATGCCAATTATTGGTTACAATCCAAACAGCCTCATTTTGCCAAATATTTGGTCATGCCATGAGTTGGCCATGACCAAATATTTGACATGGCTCTTCATGGCTACAAACCAAACAACCCCTATATATTATATATTATTTATTCATGATTATGAGTCATCCTGTATCTAAATTGAGATACACATATTGGCCAGCATATTCTATTAATGGATTTATTGTCAACGCAAGATTTCCAACACATGTATCGTATTGGAATTAGCATTGTACTTTTGCTAATTTTGTTCGGTGTGATTCTTCAGAAGCTCTTTCTTCTATAAGCATAATGTAATTATTTGATTGTTATACATTTAACTCGAAATATGTTATATCTAGTCATAGAGAGTGAGAAACTGAGCTGAAGTTAACCTGGTGGTGCTCTACCATTAAGTCGTATCCAATTCTCTCGCATTGGTGGTGTTCGATATATAATTGC
Source organism: Guadua angustifolia (assembly GCA_036346375.1). NCBI lineage: Eukaryota > Viridiplantae > Streptophyta > Magnoliopsida > Poales > Poaceae > Guadua > Guadua angustifolia. The sequence continues at coordinate 35,647,743 of CM070513.1, forward strand.
ATCTTTCCTAGGCGCTAATGTATCGTGTATCTTTCTTCCCTGGAGCTTATTTACTTACTCCTAATTGTTACTTTTGTAGGCGAATCACCATCATCTTCTGCCTCAGACACCGATAATTTAAATAACAATGAATATCCCAGTTGTCAGTTGAAAAAAGTTCTCACTTATAGAGTCCCTTCTTTTATAGTTTAATTATAGGACGAGTACTTAAGATGTTAGTACTTAGGGTACCACTTGTGCAAATTTTTGCTCTCAGGTAATTAATTGCAGGCACTTCTTTTATGTCTCCTTGATTGGAAGATTTCGCTCATATTAATTACCAACTTTTGGAACTTTTTTGTTCTTTACCCAAGTTAATACGTAATAGTGATTTAACAACAATATCCATCTATCAAATATATGTAGAGTTCTAGTTTGATACCATTTTTGGGTGCTTCTTTTGCTTGTTTTTATACCAGTTCATAATTACAATTACTTTTTAAAAGTTCTTCGCCCTTGATTACTTCTTGCATTTGTTCATCTTATGGAGACTCAAGGACTCATCTTTTCACGCATATACCGGTTTTCTTTATCGGCTTGGGAACCTGGTTATGGTATTACTAATAATTAATAAATAAGTTCATGTCAAACATATATTTATTATCTGAATTTTAGCTGACATAACGTGTTGTTTTTGTATATGAAGATTCTCTCCAACCACAAAGCATTTAGGTTCTCCTGCCTATGCTTGATGCCAACTACCGGAGATGTTGTTTAGTGCTGTTGAGGTTGAGTAGCTTTGGATCATAGTTCTCTCAGAAACAAGACAGCAATGGACCGTGCAGACACTTCAGGGTTTGTCAGTGGTGGTTCCTTTGGTACTACACTCCTGGTAATATTTGCTCTTAGAAACCAGGTACACTTTTGGTGCATGTGTATGAAATGATCAATCACTCACACAACAGAAAACCTGTCTTTGAAGTCATTCAAACTATGTTAGTTTGCATTGTTTTGGACTTTTGGTGCATGTGTATCAAATGATCAATATAAGTGCTGAGAGAAAATTGTTCACATTGGCCAAGTATCATAGGTCTGATAATGTATTTTTAAGTCTGCAATCTGGCCAAGCACCAAAAGTTTGTGTACGGAAGTGTGTGATCTAGTAGTTGCAACTTGCAACCTCATGAGTTTATTTATCTTGTCAAGTTTTTTATTTGTTCAGACTTGGCAAGTGGAATACATGCAAACCAGTTTTTAGACGAGGAAGCTGAAAAGATTCTTGGTTTCAGTGGTTCAACACTACACAATCAGGTGAGCTTCTGATACCGAATTCTCAGAAATGCATCTTTAAATTTTTGCTTCTTGGCAATATGTTTGTTTGTAAGGTACTGACAAGTGCTTAATAAACCATCAGGATGTTCGCCTAGGGTTGCACTGATCTGATTACATGCTGGATTCTGAAACAAATTCACTTCTTCAAATCGAGCACAACGAACGAAGGTAAGGAGTACTTTGAAGAAATTGGCAAACACAAGAAGGATTTTATCTGGGTGGATGACAAAGATGGTAATGATATTGAATTAGCATTCAGCAAGAAAAGAATTTCTGATAGGAATTTCTGACAAAGATGGTAATGATATTGGAACTTGCTGCTCCTAAGTTCAATGAAGAACCCCTTTATTGTTTGAATTGCATGTCTTCTTTTGCATTCTGTCACATAGAAATTGTCCTGCAGGAAATTGCTCCTAAGTTAATGGAACTGACACAAGAATATCAGCCCAGGAAAGTGATGTTGGTGTCAGGTCCCCAGGAAAGTGTCCAACTAATGTAGATAGAAACATGTCGCATACGCTTTGCATCAATCGAGGTGATGTCCATTGAAAAAGCTCATGTCATGTTTCTGAGAGAAAGGTTTGTATTTAGCTGGAGATTTTTTGTCATGTTTCTTCTTTTGCAAGTTAGCTTTTGTTCATATGCATTGCACATATGTCCATTTGTATAGGTATGGAAGTGTCACTTTTGCTAAGAATAAAAAATACATTTCTAAGCATATGCATTCTTGATAAATCACTTAAGCTGAAATCACTGTCATGCATTATTTATCTCTGAATCCACTAGTAATCATCTGGTGCTTTCCTTTGCAAATTGAGCTAGGGGATCAGGTCATCAAGAAACTAGAGAGAGGCCGGAGGACAAGTCATATTACTGACAACGAAAAAGCGGCAACAAAGATATGGTGGAGAAGGGTGAAGGTGGTGTGCCTGTTCAGCTTGCGTTAATGATGTTTGGGTTTTTAGCCGTTGTTTAGCTGAGTTGTAAAACACTGGAAAGACTATGCTCCTACTATGTTTTGATATGTAGTAATCCAGCTACAAGTTGTTAGTTGATTTATCTAACGGATTTTATTAGTAATCAATTTTGGTGATGTTTATATATTGTACTTGTGGATAATTTGTGATAATGAAACTTTCGTACGTTGCTTTCTCGAGGAATTATATGTTATGGTGCTTGGATTGTATGTTATGGGTGCTTGATATTATTATAAATTTAGCGAATATTTATTAAGTGGATATATATTAAACTAATGCAATTGTTTTTCCAAGCGGTAGTACCGCTTGGAATTCGAGTATTCCAAGCAGTAGGACCGCTTGGAATTCGAGTATTCCAAGCAGCACTACTGCTTTTAAAAACGGTTTTACAAGCGGTACTACCGCTTGGAATTCGAGTATTCCAAGCAGTAGGACCGCTTGGAATTCGAGTATTCCAAGCGGTACTACTGCTTTTAAAAACGGTTTTACAAGCGGTAGTACCGCTTTTAATGTATATACCGCTTGGAATACTTTTACAAGCAGCCGTATAGAAAGCAGTAGATATTAGAATTCCAAGCGGTCCTACTGCTTGGAATACTCGAATTCCAAGCGGTTCTACCGCTTGCGAAGACGTGTTATCCTGTAGTGGAATAGTCCCAACTAGCATTTAAGTATTTTCGTAGCAACACGCCGGGTATCCATCTAGTTCTTACCCTCCCCAAATAGCATGCACACCTAGCTCATATAGTACGAACGAACGAACGATCAGTAGGTAGTGAGTTCGGCTTGTGTCACTGGTAAAAGGCACTGAGAAAAGAGTGCTTGCCAAGGATCCCTCTTGGCCGCCCAAAGTTAAAAAGCACTTCCATGTGGCACTGTGATGACAGGTCCTGTAAAGGGTATGTATGTAAGTCCATTAGCCTAACCTACAAAGAAAGAATAACTAAAACCAAATTCGAACTTGCTATCTCTGTCGATAGGGTGGTGCAGCCCTACTCAGAGGGGTCCCTTCTAGATCTCTGTACGTAGGTTCTCAAATCCTAAGTCTCAAAGTGGAAGCTTTACGTAAGTCTTAGACTGTTTGCAGCGAGCATCGGATTATGGATCGAACCGTCAACAAAAAGAGTGATAAAAAGCATATACTGATAAAAAGCATATACTCACCCGTTCTTTCCTATTTGTCGTTTTTGACATGCACTACTACAGAACCGACCTTTCCTACCGGCCCATCAGTACCGGTTGGGTACGAACCGGGACTGATATTTAGATCAGTCCCGGTTCAACGGCTACAGGCCTGCGGGGAGCGATTAGTACCGGTTGAAGACACGAACCGGTACTGATGAGATAACATCAGTACCGGTTGGTTTCACGAACCGATACTATTTAGCACCCACTAAATAGTACCGGTTCGTCACACGAACCGGTACTGATGTGATTTCATCAGTACCGGTTGGTGTCTTCAACCGGTACTGATTCTCAATTTAAACTTCTTCCTCCTCCCGCTCTGCGCTCCTAGATCATTCCAAAGTCTTGCGAAAAGAACAAAGGAGCTTGCCAAGAGCTTGAAGGAGGGAGGTGCTGCCCAAAATTTCAAAATTTTGGTCATTTTACTCACAACCAAGGTAGCTAAGGTTAGTAATATCATTCCTCACTTCATTTGGTGTTAAATGGAGCCTCTTTTTGCCTAAATTATGAAGAAAATTTGATCTTTTCCCATGATTGATCAAAGATTATGAATGTAGAGGGAGGTGCTGCCCAAATTTCAAAATTTTGGTCATTTTACTCGCAACCAAGGTAACTAAGGTTAGTAACATCATTCCTCACATCATTTGGTGTTAAATGGAGCCTCTTTTTTGCTTGAATTATAAAAAATTTGATCTTTTCCCATGATTGATGAAAGATTAATATGAATGTAGAGATCTAGCTTGATCTTTTCAAATAGGATACAAAAACTTGTTGTGTAAGCTTAGAATTTGCTTGGATTATAATGTAGCTCGCCTTTAATGTGTGGATCTAGCTTAAATTTAGGTTTTAGTTCCATCGATCGATGAAGAATGAGGTTTGGTTGCACGAGTCGGGGGAGAATGGTGCATGGAAATCATGGAGTTTGGGATCTTCAAATGGCAATGGTTATGTGGAAAAGAAGAAATTTAAATTCATTTGCTAATTAAAATAATATCGAAATATGAATGGCTTTATAGAAAATATAAAATAAGTTCAATATTTGAGAAAAGTTTTCAAAAATACTTTGGAATATTTTAAACTTAGAAAATTACTTCTAGTATAATTTTGGTTTTAATTTCCATCAACAAATTATTTTTGAAAACATCATTAATTAAGTGCTAGAGATTTAGAAAAAATAAAAATAAATGATTGAATAATAATTTAGAAATTTTTAGGGTGTTACAATTTCAACAGAATTTGCAAACAAAGTCGTCGTGAATTTTGTTCGAATTTTGAATCCGCACTCGATCGACCAATTCTTTTTGTAGGTTGCAAAAACTTGTTGTGTGGGTTTATATTTTGCTTGGATTATTATTTAGCTCGGATTGAAGGTGTGGATCTAGCTAATATTTAGGTTTTGGTTCAACAATTCATTATCCGAAAATGAGGTAACAGCTTATCTTGATGTAACATAATGTAGATGGACCGGCGATGGATGTACATGGATCGGCGCTCCCGGAGTTCTTGCGGGTTTGCAAGATTTTCTTCGTCTTGCCGATGCACACACGACGTCGAGCTACATATGCTGTCCATGCATAGATCGCAAGAATGAGAAGGAGTGGCCAAAATCCAGCCACCTTCACTTTCATTTGCTCACAAGAGGTTTCATGTCAAACTATACCGCTGGACCAAGCACGGTGAAGAAGAGATTATCTGAGAAGACGGTGAAGAAGAAGAGGCAACAACAATATCCCTGGACGCCGGTCAACATGGTTCTTTCAAGATACATTGGGGAGTGTGGTGATGATGACCTAGACCAGATCTTTGCGTGATGGAGAGGAGAATACATCGATGAAAGACATTACGAAAAGTTCCAAATACTATGGGAGGACCACGGAACATCTTTGTACCCAAACCGTCCGACAGGGCCATAAAAGTTGCGTACCACACTAGAACTCGATGCAATGGAAGGCGACCAATGGATTGTCCGATAAGGGATTGACGAGTTGTTATGCCTCATAAAGAAGTTACTTCCAGAGGGGAACACACCGCCGAAACTACGTCGATGCCAAACAAGTTGTCCGCCCTTTGGGGTTGGAGTCTGAAGATACATGCATGCCGTAATGATTGTATCCTTTATCGCAATGAGTATGAGGATTCGGAAGCTTGTCCGTGTGCAAAACTTGCGGTATAAGACCAGCGTGATGACCTGTGAGGTAGAGGGCAGCGAAGAAGAAGAGACCTCTGCTAAGGTGGTGTGGTATTTCCTGAATCCCCGGTTGAAGCGTTTATTTGCGAACAAAGCGCATGCCCGGATGATCTTGTTGCACAAGGAAGACCGTAAGGACGACGGAAGGCTAAGGCACGTTCTCGATGGCTCCCAAAGGAGGAAAGTCGATAGAACATACCGGACTTTGCTTTGAGGATGCAAGGAACATAAGGTTTGGGTTGAGTACGGATGGGATGAACCCGTTCGGCGATATGAGCAGCGATCCACGACTCTTGGCCCGTAACTCTATGTATCTACAACCTTCCTCCTTGGTACGTGTATGAAGCGGAAGTACATTATGATGCCATTGCTTATCCAAGGCCCGGCAACCTCGAAACGACATTGATGTGTACCTCAAACCGTTGGTTGAAGATCTGTTAACACCGTGGAACGATGGTGTACGTGTATGGGATGAGTACAAAGAGAGCACTTCACTTTACGTGCATTGCTATTCGTAACCATCAACGATCGGCCTGCACTTGGTAATCTATCGGGCCTATCTATCAAAGGATATAAAGCCCGCATTCATCGCTTAGAGGATACGGACAGCAAGTACCTAAAAACTCTCGAAAGGTTGTGTACATGGGCCACCGTAGGTTCCTCCATATGAAGGACCCGTTCACGGAGGAAGGGTGAGAATTTTGATGGGACGAAGAGAAACGTAAAAGCCCATGCATCGCAATGGGGCGCTTGTATTTTCTTTGGTAAAGGATCTGAAAGTAGTATTTGGAAAAGGTCCTCGTAGCAAACTGTCCCGGTGAACAAGGTCACACGAAGGCCATTTGGAAGAAGAAGTCAATATTTTGGGACTTACCTTCTTCGAAAGACTTAGAGGTCCGCCACTCATTTGGACTTCATGCATATCACGAAGAATGTCTCGTGAACTGCTAGGTTTCAGAGATATGTACTGTAAGTCAAAAGATACACTTCAAGCGAAAGGACCTCTGACTATTGGGACTCGTGAACGACCTACATCCGAAAAAGAGAGAAAGGACAACATTACCTCCACCCCATGAGCTACACTTTGAGCAAGGAAGAGAAAAAACATGATTAAGTTCTTAACAAGGTGAAGGTCCCTTGTGGATACTCCTCGAACATAAGGAGACTCATAAACATGAAAGAGAATAAAATCGTACACATAAAATCCCATGATTGTCATGTGTTGATGACACTGATTGCTCCCAAAGCGGTGCGAGGTATTCTCGCCAGATTGGGTACGAGGGACAATCATAAAGTCGTGTTCGTTCTTCAACGCGTGTCGCAGAAGGTCATCGAGCGAATAAGTTATCTAGTCTGCATGATGACATGGTCAATGATCGTTAGCCTTGAGATGATCTTCCTCCATCCTTCTTTGATATTATGGTCCATCTCATGGTCCACATTGTTAAAGAGATAGAAATTCTCGGACTGTGTTCCTCCACAACATGTTCCTTCGAGAGGTACATGGGTATCCTAAAGAAGTATGTTCAGAATCGGTCTCGCCTGAAGGTGCATTGCGCAGGTGTCAAGACAGAGGAGGTGATCGAGTTTTGTGTTAGTTACATGGATGATCTGAATCCGATTGGCGTCCAGATCACGCCATGAGGGAGGCTACGAGGAAAAGGGACTTTAGGGAGAAAAGAATCCTATAGCGATGATCTACTTGCATTTAAACAAGCACATTTCACGGTATTGAAACAAGCAAGCAGTAGTGGCTCCGTATATCTATGATCACGAGATGAGTCTCTGCCCAATACCCAGAGAAGTCGATAAGTGGATCGCATGAGAGCAAATGGATCATTTCGCGCTTGGTTACAAAAGCAATTGTTGGGCAAGCGACATGACGATGAACAATTGAAACTCTTGGCTCGAGGACCGCCCACAACAATCATATCATTTCAAGGGTATGAGATAAATGGGTACACATTTTACACGACAACCCGGGATAACAAGAGCACCAACCAAAACAAAGGGCGTCCGATAGATGCCTTGGACAAAATGGAAAGATGGACACCTACTATGGTTTCATAGAGGAGATCTGGGAGGTCGAGTACGGGCCATTAAAAGTCCCTCTGCTTTGGTGCCAATGGGTCAAACTAACGGTACCGTGGATATCGATAAGTGCGGTATGACAACTGTTGACCTCAAGCAAGTGGCCTATAGGGACGAACCATTCGTGCTCGCTAATGATGTGACACGTATTCTATGTGATGGACATGGACAAAGAAACCAAAAAGCGATGAGAAGACTAGCGAGAGCGATCACCAAGGCGCCACGTGGTTCTTCCGGTAAAGAAGGATTGTTTGAGTTGAGGCGTCACGGACGAAGAAGAGTATAATCGATTCGACGAGCTGCCTCCTTTCACGGTGGGCGAGACATTAGTGTCTTGAATGATACAGAGGAATCTCCCTCGTGCCGCGATCATAATGAAGGATCACTTGTAAAAGCAAAGTATGTTAGCAAATAAGGATTGCTTTTGGTGTAATAGACTACTAACATACTAGTTTCTCATTCCTCTAGTGGTTTTCTGTATTTTCTGCTCAAATTGTACTAATATTTCACTAACAATATTGTTTAAAGTCCTCTGTACTAATATAACAAGGTGACAGTTTGCAATGGAATTATAAGAGTGCAAATATTACTTTATTTCTTACAATTTTCTATAATGTTAATTTATATTACATGGTTGGAAAAAATATTGTAAAGAATAACTTTAAACAAAGACATATTTAAAAATTATTTAATGAAACAAGATTTAAACAAGAGATTCAAAAAAGAAATCTAAAAAAAAGGCTAATTGAATCTAAAATAGTAAAAGCATTTTTAAAAATTATTTAATGAAATAATAGTTAAACAAGACATTTAAAAAAAGAAATCTTACAAAAAAGGCTAAATGAATCTAAAGTGGTAAAAGCATTTTTAAAAATTATTTAATGAAACAATAGTTAAACAGTAGATTCAAAAAAAGAAATCTTAAAAAAAAGACTAAATGAATCTAAAGTGGTAAAAGCATTTTTAAAAATTATTTCATGAAACAGTAGTTAAACAACAAATAAAAGAAAAAGAAATAAAAGAAGAGCTAGGGGGCACGAGCGGGGCTCGAACCCGAGACCTCACGGTCGATCGGGAGAGCCCTCGAACTCAAGCGCCACGCGCTAGCCAAGGGGGAGGAAGATTTCTTGTCGATTTGTATGGGCGCTAAATTATTTTGAGTGTTTTGACATCAGTCCCGGTTGGTGTTTTCAACCGGGACTGATAGTGCCTAGGGCTCCCTCCCCGCGCCGAGGCTGACCCATCAGTACCGGTTGGAGTATCCAACCGGGACTGATGTGAGACATCAGTCCCGGTTGGATAAACCAACCGGGACTGATTCAAAAAAAGAAATCTTAAAATAAAGACTAAATGAATCTAAAGTGGTAAAAGCATTTTTAAAAATTATTTCATGAAACAGTAGTAAATAAAAGAAAAGGAAAAAAAAAGAAGAGCTAGGGGCACGAAGCGGGCTCGAACCCGAGACCTCACTGATCGATCGGGAGAGCCCTCGAACTCAAGCGCCACGCTAGCCAAGGGGAGGAAGATTTCTTGTCGATTAGTATGGGCGCTAAATTGTTTTGAGCATTTTAACATCAGTCCCGGTTGGTGTTTTCAACCGGGACTGATAGTGCCTAGGGCTCCCTCCCCGCGCCGAGGCCATCGATCCGGTTGGTGTATCAATCGATCGATGTCTATCGATCATCGTTGGTGTATCCAACCGGGACTGATGTGAGACATCAGTCCCGGTTGGATACACCAACCGGGACTGATGGTGCGCCTATAAACCCATCCCGCCGCCTCCTCATCCCCAATTTTTCTACTCCCGCCATTGTTCCCCAATCTCCTCCTCCTCCCGCTCGTTTGCAAAGACCTCCGACGACCGGGACGCCTCCAGCGACCCCACCGCGCGCCGTCCTCCTGTCCTCCGACGACCCCACCGCCGCCGTCCTCGCCTCCGAAGCCTTGCCTCCGCCGCTGTTCCCCTCCGGCCTTCGCCAACCCTAGGGTTTGTGCCCTCCTCATTGGTGCCCGAGTGATTGGTTTTGGTTGCGTTGCTGCGTTTGAGATGTCAGGTGGTTGGGGACCTTGCAAGAGTGGGATTATTGTTCGATGAAGATTGGGCTGTATTGAGACCATTTGTGACAACAACAATTTTCCAGTACTTGACATTTAGTTGTTAGATCAATTGTGTCTAGTGATTCTGATATATATATTTGTCTTATGAATCTTTACTGTTCATGCATAATAATCTGCTTGCGATGAGTTCTCGGAAGTAAGTTCTAGTAAGTTGTATGCTCCTTTTGCATTCGGATAGGCTCACCTGTGTTTGCTTTATATTTCTGTCACCTAGAATCATTTCCTTGTGTCGTGATATTGTTTGCATATATATATATTAGGCAAATCTTCAAATACTTATTCATGAGCTTGTATATTGTGACATTAGACCATGTCTCTGCTCGATTGCTTAAATGACATTGTGAGATTTCTATGTATGCGTGAGATTTCTATGTATATGTGAAGTTTGAAATATATATGTATCATGTGAAATGAATATGTATCATGTGAATTATTCTAATTTCTGGTGAATTTTAAAATTTCTATTTTTATTGATCGGGTTCTATGTATATGTGAGATTTCTATGTATGTGTGAGATTTCTATGTATATGTGAAGTTTGAAATGTATATGTACCATGTCAAATGAATATGTATCATGTGAATTATTCTAAGTTGTCAAGTCTTTGGAAAAGTTGTTTCATTTTCACTAAAGTAATGTTGTCACAAATTGGTCAATGATCTTTGTCCCTCTTGACGAGGACGGTCTTTAAGGCAACCCGTTATCCGAGAACAATACAAAATTGACAACTTGAGCACTATGCTAGTTGTGATGTCCTTTTACTTGTCATTATTAGGCAAATCTTCAAATACTTATGTATGTGTGAGATTTATATGTATATGTGAAGTTTGAAATATATATGTATATGTGAGATTTCTATGTATGTGTGAGATTTCTATGTATATGTGAAGTTTGAAATGTATATGTATCATGTCAAATGAATATGTATCATGTGAATTATTCTAATTTCTCGTGAATTTTGAAATTTCTATTTTTATTGATCGTGTTCTATGTATATGTGAGATTTCTATGTATGTGTGAGATTTCTATGTATATGTGAAGTTTGAAATGTATATGTACCATGTCAAATGAATATGTATCATGTGAATTATTCTAAGTTGTCAAGTCTTTGGAAAAGTTGTTTCATTTTCACTAAAGTAATGTTGTCACAAATTGGTCAATGATCTTTGTCCCTCTTGACGAGGACGGTCTTTAAGGCAACCCGTTATCTGAGAACAATACAAAATTGACAACTTGAGCACTATGCTAGTTGTGATGTCCCTTTTACTTGTCATTATTAGGCAAATCTTCAAATACTTATGTATGTGTGAGATTTATATGTATATGTGAAGTTTGAAATACTCTCGGTGTACCTGGGGACGCTCTCGTGACACCCATGCTTCTTGAACTTGCGAGGGCTTATTTTTTAAATCATTTTAGTGTGGAATAAGAATGATTCATTATTTTTTATTCAGCAAATATATTCTTAAGAATATATGAATTTTTTCATATTATGTTTTCATTTCGAGATGTATATGTATCATATGAATTTTTTCTAATGTATAAGTATCATTTTAAAGTTACATGTGCACATGTTTGTAGCATGAGGTCACAACATCGATCACTTGATTTCCTCTCAACTCTAGCAAAATTACCATCATATAGTATTTGGCCGATTTACATTAGGAACATCTTCGGCGTCACCGCCCATCCTCTCTACCGTCTCTTCCCACCGCCTTCCACGCCGCTTTTAGAGTAGTACCATCGACTTTACATGAAATGTGATCTATTTTCGTTAATTTTCAGTGCTTCTTCTAGCCTAAGAAACGGCGATGGGCGACGAAGAATTTATGAGAAGTTTGATTGCGGGATGTGATGATCATGAGACTATGCGGAGCTTGCACCCGCCACGAGGCCAATGATGTTGTAGAGCACGATGAGGCTGCAGAGCACGATGAGGCCGGCGAGGTAACAATCGACACGTTCATGATTGTCGGTGCCACTACCATGCTAAGCCAACATCGACCCGTCATGATTGTACCATGCTTTCAGATCGGTCAACCAGCAGCAATCACGTCGGCGAGGTCCAAGCAAGAAGAAGAAGGCAAGACATGTTATCACCGGTCGCCGAGGGCGGCCGACCTCTTGCACCCTCGGGCGCTTGGGCGTTCAATTCAGCATCGCGGCGTCCACGTTAGGGACCACGTGGCAATTAGCATAGCAAAATGGGATCAGTCCTCAAGATACGAAGAACATGCTTTGGAACGATGTGAAGGAGACATTCACCTTCCCCAAGGGACCGAAGAGAAGGTGAAGAGTTACACTCTCAAGAAGATGGCGGTCGATTCCGGACTTATAAAAAGAAGTCAACACGGAGTATATCAAGAAGAATCGAACGCCGACTTCAACAAGCACCCAAAGTTGCAAGATCAGCGGGATCGTTTATGAACTACAAGACTTGGACGAAGGTCAAAGTTTGAGTGAGAAGAATAAGTTGAATGCACTGAAGAAGAATTATCACCACCGACTCGCCCTCGGTGGTTACCGCCATGCAATACCAAAATGGGAGAAGAGGGAACAGGACTGCTAGCGAAGGGTATCGCACCCATAGCAATGGATTGGCCCGACAGAGCAAAGCATTGGTTCTATGCTCACGCGGCGCCCTTGATGATAACGGCAATCTTTGTGTTTGGGGAGGTGCTAAGAGATGTGGCGGAAGGCTTGCAGATCCATCGAGGAGACTTCCGGGGTAGCTTTGTGCCAAACAGGAGAACGATGAGCTAACAAGGGCCTTGCAAAATCCAGAGCACCACGGGCGTACACGAGGCGTCGGCGTTGTCCGTGGAAGGTTGGTTTCGCTCAGACGCCGAGACCTATAGGAGTCGGGCGAGAGCAAGGCTCGGCAGACACAACAACAACTTAGTGCGCTTGAAGAACGCTGAATCAAACAAATGAGAGAATGCAAGAAGAGATCCGAAGAGAGGTGCAATAGCCTTGAGCCAACAGCGAGACGGGCCAAGAACCTCCAAGTAATCCAGACATCATTAGCCCCTCCGGCAGCGCAAGCAACAAGCTCCGGTGAAATTTGTGAAGCGGACTTGGACAAGTATCCCGTAGACGACATCAGGCAGCGGACACCTTGTGAGCTGCATATCCAAGCGCGTAACCTTACCTTCAAGGCGGCCGATGGTATGGCTCACCCATTAGAGCCGGGGCAACTTATCCATGGCCAACAGATACCGTTAGGATACTCCAAGGTCTCGGTGGAGGAGGTCTGCCCAGGGTACGAGGACCTTGACCTCGAAATTCCTGGAGGTGACGGGACTACGAAGCTAGGAGAGGCAGTACACAATTTCATCCTGTGGCGTAAACGGTACATAATTTTTCGAGATAACATGGACTTGTCCTCTCCGCGAAGAAGCCCGAGAAGAAACCCGCTCCTCCCAAGAACACCGCCGACTCCTACACCACCTCCTGCGATATAAGCCCGACAAGAAGCCCATCTCCTACACCATCTCCTGCACATATAAGCCCCGAAGAAGCCTGTCTCCTCCCAAGAAGGCGCCGACTCCTACACCACCTCCCGCACATAAGCGCCACAAGAACCCCGTCTCCTCCCAAGAAGGCGCCACCAAGGAATGAAGCCAGCTCGGCCAAGAGCTCCCAAGAAGACGGGTCCTCCACCCAATCCAAGAAGTCGGCTGAACTTCCGGCTACCGTATGATATGAACGATGAGGAGATCAAGAAGGTGGTAAAAGGAGAGGTAACTAAATTTCTTAAACCCAAGTCACTAGAGAAAAAGGTTCAACTCGCACGAAAGAATTTTATAAAGGCTTAATGACTATTAAAAATTTGAAGGATAAAAGGAAATGCCTCGCAAATCAAACTACGAAAGACATTGAGTAAGGAATGCCCCAAGAAGAAGATGTCACCGAGGGAAGAGTAAGGAGATGCAAAAATTCTTGAAGAAACGGCCTTATCGCAAATCAAATATTAGGCACGGAAAAGATTGAGGTTGCCCAAGTAAAATGGTTATTTAAAATGGGTGGGTCATTGGTCGGGGCATGAGGAGCTGCCCACTAACGACAAAGATGCGGCAATTTCATGAATGGTACTTGGACGCAACCAAGCATGGTCTAGAGATGTTATTTGTCAAGTTTAAGCAACAAGATTTTTTTCATGGTGAAGGTCAATTTGTTGTCGATCGACTACATGTATGATCTATACCAAGCAGACGCCTCGGCGTGAGCTTGATGGGTTGTTGGACTCGTAAGTGTCTTAATTATTTACAAAAACTATCGTGCACTTCCTTGTACTATACTAACTTGCAAGCCTAACTAATTTCTTATGTAGCATGGAGATACAAAGATGCCAAGGATCGTATTTTACACATAGGCTTCATGGACCCATGAGTTATCAACGAGACAACCGTTAGAGACCACCCAAGCGAAAACAGAGACTAACGTATTCAATGCGCTAATGGGTCAAAGATATAAGTCAAAGATATATCTAGCCTACTCATTTGAGTCGTGTTTTCGTACCACCTCATTCTACTCCTTTTTCATAACACGATGTTAGAACTAATTAGTTATCTATGTTGACACATCTATGTATAGTTTTCACTGGATTCTTCTTATGATCGAGCTAGATCGTAGCTCGATCACAATTATGGACTCGCAAAGGAGACCAGTTGAAAAGTATCAAAACTTTATCGACATGCTCGACCGGTATTAATTCTTGTTCCTTTTATTATCGTACTAGCTCTATTTCCTTCAATTTGAAACAAATTCTAATCATGTACAATTCGTAATCACATGTGTAGTGCATTCACACGGTTCCGTGCTAAAAACGTGGGCGCATTCAAGGAGAAATTTGACATTACAATTGCCTCTCGTGTACGTATATCATAATGCTAGCTTTTTAGTTAGTTAACTTAATTTCCTTGCATCCATTTCACGCTTTCAACTTTTTCCACTGCAGATCTTGACTCACCACGGGTAACAATTTATCGGCTACTATGTATGCGAAGTTTATGCACACCCAAACCGAGCCGCCGATCGCGTGCTAAAAGGCAACAAGGGGGTGAGTAAATATAATTACTAGCTTTAATGATGTATAGGTACTCCTTATATCTTGTACAAGTTCAAGTATTGATTAGTTAATGACTTAACGATAGGTGCCTCAACATTTGGCGGAACAAGGTTCGGAACTCTCGCCGGCACGAGTGAGAGCAATCCAAGAACAACTCGTCGGCTTTATTTACGATGAGGTCGTAAATCCAAAAGGCGAGTTTCACGAACCAATGTTTAACAGGTTGTGCCCTTCAATAAGGACTAGTGAACGCTTGGTTAGACATCTACTGCTAGCAAGAGCAATGCGCGTAAAAGATCCCGATGAATGAAGGAAAAAAAATACTCAAGTTGTAATTAAAGTTGTGTACATATATATTGATACATTAGACGATGAGCGAAGAACAAATATGTGTACATATTTTAATACATTAGATGTAATTAAATTTGTTAATGAATGTTCAATGATTTAATTATCGTGCAAAGTGCATGATTGATTATCTATGCTTTTAATTAGTTGTGATTTAACACACACACATATATAATAGCTACGGAGAAATAGACCTATATATATACAAAACATCGATGCGGTTGGAGAAACCAACCGTGCGTCGATGAACCTTTCATCGATGCGGTTGGAGACACCAACCGCATCGATGTGGTCTCGGGGTTCCCAGCGCTGCCACGTGACTTCGAACCGGCATCGATACTCTATCAAGATCGGGTGAACCCGATCGATGCCTTTGAGCATCAGTCCCGGATAGCTATCGGTTCAAAAACCGGTACTAAAGGCTCTTTGAACCGGTACTAAATGCCCTTTCCGTAGTAGTGATGATTTCCAATAGGCACATTTGGTCATTGCTATTTTAGTTACAAGCTAGCAAAATGATACGGATCAACTAGCTATAATTGTCAATTGATTCGTGAGATGTCCATTCATTCATGGTACGTACCACACACTATAACTAGAAAACTAATCAGAAAAGATAGAAATGTAAGTGCTTCCTTCGACACAATCTAAAAATGACAAGTTCTCAACTTGCGCAATCATCTCTCTCCCTCTTCTCTCTTGTGCAACAACTCTCCCTTTGTCTCATGGCAATCACACAAGGTGCCCAATGACTTTTTATCATTTCATATAACTGAATTCATAATTTATAATCTCATGTCCACATGGGGTACAACTATTAGTCTTATATTGGTGCTTATGTATGGCCAAACACATCAAAACCAACTCAAATTTAGCTTCTAAATGTATAGAACTTGAACTCTAAAAGATATAAAGATATTACAACTTAAAACTTTAAATATGGACAATCAACAAGCTGAAACTTGTTGGCTAGATTAAATATAGAAGGATCAAAAATTGAACTTGTTGCAATGTAAAGATAGAAAGTTAATCTTCTAAACTTTCAGGAAAGTTCAAGAATATCACAACCCAAGCTCGAATGTGACCGCTCACACTACAAACCGCAAGATATTATAATATCACCGCCGTGATGTCAAACCAGCAAAGGATAGTGTAATATCATCAAGTAGTATATAACTACCCTAAGAAGGATATGCTTATCACCGCTTGCTGATAATAGAAACCGCAGGATAAGCTAGTCTCCGCACTTAATACTTTTAATTTGATCCAAATTTTCTCAAAAATTTTTAGGTATATCAGAGACATATAATATTTTATTTAAATATTTCCCCAAATTTGTATCAAGTTCTAAAATTATAAAAATCAGATTGCTATCTGCTTTTAATAGTTTTAATATTTCAAAAATCAAATAATACTTGAAAATGAACAAAATGCACTAAATTCACACAAATTCAAATGCAACAAATTCACAAAAATCCAAATGCCATATTATAATCTAGTTCCACCAATTAAGTGAAACTTTCAATTTGATCAAAAGAAAGCATAACCTCAATTTCCATTATTGCATATATTACATAATTGTTACATATGAGAAAATAAACATGTCGCTTTGTACAAAAGAAAGCATGCATTTCATTAATCCTAACTAAGCTACGATTCGACTTTCGTTATGATCGCACCAGTATAAATTAGCTTCACTTTCTTCCATGATATTTAGGTCAACGCCTTCCATAAGCTCATCATTTACTTCTTCGCCGATAACATTCTCAACTCCGATAATCCTTCTTTTCCTGAATAACCACGGTGCTCCTTGTTAGCCTGCCGCCATAAAGAAGATTCGTAACAAAATTAGCAATTATGAATGGTTCTTCTTCAGATCCCACGAGTTTGAGGTCCACGAGTGATGATTTATCGATATTCATCGAAGTCCCTTCCATTGGCACCAAGAGAGGACCTTCAAAGGTCCTCAAGCAAATCTTCTGAATCAGAGTATTTGTTTCACAAGCTATATTCGATAACGCTATTTTGATTGGTACTTATCTTCTGTATAAAATGTCATTTATGTCGATCCTGAATGTCCAAATTGTATCGAACCCTCGAGCCAATATTCAATCAGTGCAATCTGCTCAGATGCATCATGTGTCACGTAACTAATGGTTATCTCATCTCAAGCCAAATCGACCTCTGCCTTCGGAAGCATGTTCGCATGTTGACATACGGGCTACCTACAACCATTGTTAAAACTCAATGCTTGTGTAATGAAGCTAGATTCTGTGACTAATTTCACCTATGTCCTTCGTAGTTTCATGCCAGATGTACAATCATTGAGATCCTAATCGACGCAGCAATGATTTCATCAATGCATCAAATTTTCAGAATATATCTTTATGACCCTATAATCTTCTCAGGACATGATGTAGAACATCCAATATCTCTCTCATGTGAATAATGATCTGACACATTCAAGATCATATTAATCTGCTTCGATCGATGGCTCTCTTCTGTCAACTTGATAATGTTTGCTACAATTCTATCAAAGATGTTCATCACCAAGATAGTCATCTCTTTGTCTTTCATTAAGCTCATGCTCAGAGTCTCATAACTTTGATCCTGAAGTACGATCTTTCTGTGAATGTAGCATCAAGGATGCTCATACATCATGATGTTTTCAAGATTACATCCTGTTGCGATGAATTTTAAATCTTGTCAGGTCAGCATTCATATATGTCAAGGATTCTTCGTTATCGATCTAATAGTAGATCCATATCAGTTCGAGGTTGCCAAGAGTAGGATAACTAATGGTTACTAACAATAATGTCCATCAATGGTTACCCTTCTTGCAACTTGTTCGCCGCATTTGATGATTTCAACCGATGCTTCCAAAGGCTTGATGATACAAAGCCAGTGGTCAAGAACTACCAAAAATATTACATACGCATCGAGGTTCTCCGCAAGGATCACCTGCATCGAATAATAAGAGAGCTTTTGATGTGACAAAGTACACCGCCTAGCTCCAAAAAATCACAATGGAAACAGATATTTCAGGCTAAAGGATCTTACAATTATTCAATAAAAGGAGCCGATAAAGACATCTATCTTGAGTTCCCTGTGATAAGACTCCTTTGTGGAAAAAAGAAATCAGATTTTGATCTTACCTTATGGCAAGACTTAGAAGTTCGACATGCAATCGATGTCATACACATAGAGAAGAACGGGTGATATTGTTTGGTATCTTTACCGACATACCCGACAAAATGAAAGATATGCTGCAACCTGATGGACCTCAAGATATGAAACTCGAAGAAGCTACATCAATAAGAAATGGATACAGTAAAAAGTACTTTCCCGCCATACACTCGAGAAAGAAAGAAAAATTAGCTTGTCTCAATGCTTGCACAGAGTCAAAGTTCCGCTCGTTACTCGCTAACATAAAGAGACTAATCTCAATGAAAGACTTAAAATTAATTGGTATGAAGTCACACGATTGTCACGTGATGATGACAAAGATGCTTCCAATTACAATTAGGTGTTTCTACCAGAGAAAGTCTCGAGACCCAATTATAAAGTTATGTTCATTCTTCAACATGATTTCGCAGAAGACCATCGATCCGTTAAAACTAAATAAGCTGCAGGAAGACATGGTCCACACTTTGTGTAGGCTTGAGATGTGTTTCCCTCCATCTTTTTTGTATTATGGTCCATCTCATTGTTCAAATTCAGAAAGAGATATGGATTCTTGGTCCCGTGTTTCTACATCGATGTACCTTTCAACAGTTCATGGGGGTTATAAAGAAATATGTTCAGAATCCACATCGACAAGAAGGTTGCATTGCCGGCGGTTGGGGAACCGAGGAGGTCATTGAGTTCTACGCCGATTATATGGATCTCAAACGATTGGTGTGCTTGTATCTCTGATGAGGAGGCTGGAGAAAGGACACTAGGCGCAGAAATCACTCCGCATAATTAGGCGAGAAATCACCCATACTAGCAATCTAGCTTCATTCACACAAGTACATTTCAGCTTTTGGGACAATCCGCTATGGTGGCCTCAGATGTCAATAGCACAAGAACATGCTATCCGCAACAAACCTGTGAAAGTCGAGGTTTGAATCGTGTGAGAGCATAGAGATAACTCGACGATTTGTTGTGTAGACACATGATGCATATGGAGATGATCGAGCTTAGTTGAAAGTGTTGGCTCAGGACCCGCCAACTACAATTCGGACATTCCAAGGATACGACATACATGGTTTTACATTTTATACAAGAGCATAAGATAAAAAGAGCACCAACCAAAAATAAGCAGGTATACATATAGATGCCTATGATAGCAATGGAAATAGGCAAACCTACTATGGATTTATAGAAGAGATTGGAAGCTTGACTATGACCTTGAAGGTCCCTCTTTAGGTGCCAATGGGTCGACTTCTAGGGGGTGGAACATCGAAGTACCAGATTACCATCAGAGACCTCAAACTCGTTGGATATAGAGAAGAACCATTTGTACTTGCTAATTCTTCATATAATTTTTTTTTGTAACCCACCTACTAACAAGGAGCGCCACGGTAATTCAAAGAAAAGAAGGATTGTTGGAGTTGAGAATATTGTCAACGAGGAAGAGTACAACCAATTCGATGAGCTTTCCAATTTTAGAGAGGATGTTGACCTAAGTCTCACAGAAGAGAGTGAGGAAGCTACTAACATACGCCGTGATTATAATGAAGGCCTAATCGTAGCTTAATTGTGTGCTAATTAAATATATGCTTTTGTATGAATGACATGTTTATTTTCTCATATGTAACAATTAATGTATTATATGAAGTAATGGAAATTGAGGTTATGCTCTGACCGGTTCTCTCTGTGTCGTGAGCTCAAGAAAAGCGTGATCCAAGATATGAGTGCAAATCTTTAATCTGATTTGGATTTGTGTGAATTTGACTGCATTTGTGTGAATTTTTGAAGCATTATGTGATTTTTGAAATATTAAAACTATTAAAATAGTGAGAAATCTATATTTTTATAATTTTACAACTTGATCAAAATTTTGGGAAATATTTAAATAAAATATTATATATCCTACAAGATGCCTCCAAAAATTTTCAAAAATTTGGATCAAATTTGGTAGGATTTCAAAAATCCCAAAGCACTTAGCCTTTGAAATAAAATAAATTGACAGCTTTCACTTAATTGGCTAGAGACCGATTATCACTACTGCTGCTCATAATACTAGTAGTGATATGGCTTATTATCGCTAGTTGCCAATCTCAACTTGCAAAGGATAAGTACTATCATTGCCAAAGGAGATCTAGCCAGCAGTGATATTCTAGTATTATCGTTTAGGAGGGCCTGCAGGATAATTACTATCATCGCCGGTGGAGATCCAAATGCAAAGGATATTCTAGTATTACTACCTTTTGGATTGGGCCGAGTGATAAGTACTATCACTACTAGTCAGATTGTCCGACAAAGGATATATTATCATCGGCCGTTGTAGTGAGCCCACGTGATAGTCCACCCTTATAAATTCAAAGCCCACCCTCCTCCTCGCTACACTAAACTAGCCTCAAACCACCGTCAGATCTCTTGATGAATTCGTCATTTCACCTTGAAGATCCCCATCGCTTCTGCCATCCCCTGCCACCTCACATAACATAGAGCATGATCACTTGTATTGGAGTATATATGGTCCATAAATTTTATTTGGTTCGAGCCGGATTGCAATTATACATTTTATGTGATAGTTGATCGTACTATCATGTTGAACAATTAATTATCATATTAGTGATGTGGCTTGTCTCACTATGCTTCGCATTTGTTATGCATAGGTTGGATGCACATACTTTGAGCTTGATAAATGAAACAATCAAGTATAACAATTCTAGGTTGGTTTGTCTTTCATTAAAGTCTACTTAAGCTAATCATGAATTATGAGGACAGACGGATCAAATAATTTGCATCAGACATCTAGCTAGCTATATGTTCGGTGTGTTGAATGATTAGTAGATGAGGTTTCGCCAGCAAGCGCAGTAGCGCTAAGTAGAGTATAGACTACAAGAGAATGGTAAACTAATGCTTTTGTTAATCCAATAGTATGCAAAAAAACAGCATATATAACCAATCAAGAGGTTTCCCAATTAACTAAATGAAAAATTGTAGCACAGACACTTGCACTTTTCAAATTTTTCATCATAATCTGTCCAACTCAATCACTATGTTTTTTTTTTTGTTTGAAAGAATTGTCCATTTTATATTCACAATGACAAATTAACATGATAGAATAAAACATGTACACACCATTTTTAATTTTAGGAGGTGGAGCCTTGTGTGCATAACCCGATCGATCGATGAATATAGTTTTGACTTCTCAAGACAAATAAGACTTCAATTTCTACAAAACTAGGGCACGAGTGTTAAGTCTAGCAATTAGATGAAAAAAGGAAATGTGTTGAAACTAAATGAGTTGAGACCTCTAATGAACAATCTCGTAATGGTTAAGGATATATGTACGCTGAAATATTGCTTTTAATTCATGTCAAAGAAAATATTTTATAATTCCCTAAAACAGTGAATCTATACTTATTATTTTGTCTCTTTAGCATATTGAGTTCCATACATAACTAATTCATTTATGTAACACCCGAGCCCATACGCCTACCATGCTACCAAAAATCATAAATAACTAATGACACCTCTAAGAAAAGACTGAGACGGCATTCAATCTCTAAACTCTTAAACCACTAATAAAACTAAGCCAATGAGTTTACAAAATTTCGCATGACCTCCCTAGAACAGAGAGGACATCCACTCAGCAGACAAAAGAACAATAGCGTATGTATGATATCATTCTAGTGTCCTTAGCTAACCAATCACACATCCAATAGAAATTAATAAACTCCACCACATATTTATTACAGACGAACTCATTAAACATAACCGCAACCAACCCCTTACAAGAAATTTCAGAGCTATTAAGATCGTAACTATATATCAATATGATGGAATCTGATGATGTAAACGTGATTGTGCTATTACCCCATCCATGCATGCCGCTTCAACATACCTACAAACATTAAATAACAAGCGTGAGTTCAAACTCAAAGAAAGTACAGAATAACAAACCCAATTTATCGTCAATAAAACAAGAGCTTAACCCTAAGAGCAAGTAATGCAATTAAACAATATCCGGACAATATGCATTTATACCCATTTAAAGCAATAACTTGACCATACCAAAAATAATTACGCAATCAAGCCATCATCTTGATAATAAAACCAATCAACGCCCGTAACTGCTTTTAACGCTAAATCACAACGCCTCCGACTCAACCACCCTTTTTGCAACCCAAACCATTTTCATCAATTTTAGTTGAGGTCATAACTCGACTTCACTCCACGATAGACATATAACATAATTAGCAAGGCAATGAAATGTGCTAACTCATCAAATTCAATTCGATCTCCTTTTTAGGTTGAGTCCACGACTAACCTTCCTTACCATAATCGCAACCCACATGACATACCATTACCACAAAACTCCTTATTAAAGATGCAATGCACATGAATGCTTTTCTCGGCACGACGGTGATCGCCGAAAGTGCCCACCCATCGGTGTTCACCTCACGCCCGGCCCATCCCGTGGAAGGTGCCTATTTATCGTCTCGCCCCATTCACCTCAATGAATGAGATCATGAGGGGACTTTCGTGTTCACTACGTAGAACACAGAGGCCTCGATCGAATGGGTCGCCTCTTTCTTTAATGAATGCACAATGCAACTATCATGAATGAAATGCAACCTTTCATTCAAGCCAACACTAACATACCATAACCACATACATACACATAGCCAATTCTCACATTCATAAGTTGCCAATGCGTACTAGTCTCATTAGATTCAACAACAAGATATGACAACACATTACAAAGATTTGGCCATGCAATTAACACAATTAATTTCAAACTACATTCATAATCATCTAATCGATTCACTCACATACTCAATTCCATTCTCAGACGCAGCTAAGTACAACTCTTATAATTTAACCGCAGTATCCACGCACTCCCATACTAGCTACTCAACGCAATATTTACAAAGGTACAAGAACTCACCGAGATTAAGGCTTACTACTGACCATTCAAACTAATAGCTAATCACGCCTCAAGGACGATCACCAATATAACTCATACTTGCCACAATCAATAGAAATTAGCCATGAATGATAAATAACGATGAACAACTCAATTAGACACACTACTCGATGTACTTGTTTATACCTAAGGAGGGAGTGGTGAGAAGTTGAAGCCTCCGACGCTTACTCCCCGAAATAACATTGCATACTCAAATTCCCGATTCTAAATAGTTCACAACAACAATATATTAACCCCGCTACATCTTACAAGCAGTCCCACAAAGAAAACCCGACGGAAGGAAACTGACAGCACGCCTTTAAAGAGCTTAACTCCTAATTGGTTTAATGAAAAATGGGTTCTTTACCTCTACTTAACCATAAGAGGCTAACCTACAGCCACACAGCCACTTAGGCGAGAGATGCCACGAAGGCCACCAAATCACACACTAAAGTTCAGCCAAAACTGAGCTCGCTGAAATTCCCAATTTCAGGTCATTGACTTCCAAATAGCGAATTTTTGATTGGCTCAACGGATTTTCACGCTCTCTAACAAAACGACCGCAAGGAGACAAACTACACATATATTACAACCATTCACTCAGTCAACGCACCTGCAGTTCCCAGACCGAAGATGAACACAGACTGTACCAATCGCGACAAGAATTGGACAGCATTCGCTAAAATAGCCATAACTTTTAAATGGTTGAACAAAACTTAATGATTTCAGTCTCTATTGAAAGGTAATTCGATTATCTACAACTTTTGCAATAGCAGACCCCCAGGAACGCTTGCAGAATTTTCAAATAGCAGTCCAAACAGCGAGACAGAATCTGGCTTAAACAGAAAACTCCAAAACACTCTAGACTCTAGATCCTCATCTACAAGCATCTCAAAACAAGGATCCTAGCTGGCATTTGATCAAACACCTTACATGCAAGCAATAAAATCCCCCAAAGTCCTAGGGTTTTACCTCAATCTTTCTCATGGAGGAAGAAGGGAGGTGGGGGGAGAGGTTACAGGTGCCGGGCTAGAGTCGCCTTTGGCCGGGCATCGGCCCTGGGAGCACTGGCACCTACCGAGAGCAAGAAGGCACCATGGGGGCTTGGCAGCAAGGAGGCGCCATGGGGGCTCGATCTGGGCAGGAGCAAGGGCGCCAGGAGGGCGCCGAGTTAAGGCAAGAAGCTCACGCCATGGAAGGAGCCAAGGAGCAACACCAGAAAATGGAAAAGGAAAGAAGAGGAGGCGCAGGCTTGGCTGGAAAAACCGCTTCCACTTAATTCAGCCACACAAGGAAGAAAGAGAGAGAGAGGAAGGTGAGGGAGGGAAATTCCTAAAAACCCTCCAAACCAAAGTCCATCTTTTAACCAATAGCATGAACCAAATAATTTAATTTTCGCGAAAAGACAAATGTCGAAAAGACAACTTACCACAAACAATACTACCGAAGATACTTCAACCAAAACTAGCGCATTACCAAAACCTTTAATAAAAGCTTCAAAAGCGACGATAAATATTTTCTCCCTAATACAAACTGAATCATTTAAGGTGGAATCATTACTACTTAAAACCCTAGCAAAAGAGATTTACAAGATTACACTTTCCTTTTACGTAATTCGACCTCGACTCACCACCACAAGAATACCAAAGAAGAACAACGGAAATAGATCGACAAAGTGGAACCTCCCAAAACAAATTCGAGCACTTCACACGACAAGCCTCCAAAACTCGAGTCGCTTCTTCTTTTCAATTTGAGAATTCACCTCTCCCACACGAGGCGCTTATTGGCACGCGCATAAACCAAATTCCCAAATTATACCACAGATCATCAACTCATGATGACACGACACACAAGTCACAACACCGGTCGCTAAGCTTAAACCACGAGCCACACAAGGCTATTCAATCCAACAAACTTCTAACCCAATCCGAGTATACCACTATTTCTAACTAATTAACACCGAATCCTCTAGGAATCAAAACACAACTCTTATCTTTTCAACAGTTCTAGGAAACAACAGATCAAGAATCATTATTTGCTATCGCAATAATTAGTTCCACAGTGGCACCAACTAGATTCCTCATAACACAAAATCGCACTTGTCCTTCTTTCAACTTGTCTCATACAATGAGATAACCACTCAAAGAAAAGGTTCACAACCCAACCAATCGATTGACCACCCACATTGAGTCTAACCCATAAAACCGAGGGTTCCAACAAACTAAGGAAATAAAGCATTTGGTGACCGATTCCACCCACCCACCAACAACAAAGTCCTACACAACCTAGGGACAACGCGATCAAAAAAAAGATCCTCCCACAAAGGTCGAACCACGACAAAGAACACTCTCATTACTTCCACATGAAATCCATATACCATTAACACTTAACCCCAAGAAGGACTTCATCAAATCCCATCCACACATGATTCTCTCTTAGGACGGTCTGTTCAAGAACAAAAATCAATGAGCAAACTCTCAAATTATACTCAAGCATGGAACCACAACTAAACATTTTCTTTTCTCACACTAGAAAGCAAAGTAAATATCGATTCATTTAACAATGCTAGCTACTTTCCTAAAGTTGAAATCAAAGCAATAAAATGCATAGCAAGGAAAGATTCAACGAGAAGAGAAACTTCACACAAACTTTATTCAAAAGCAACACAAAATCAAAGAGAACTCCATTCTCTTAACAATATAAACCATGCCCTCACCTTGAGCCCTAATGTGGAAAGCTTCACATCAAGAATCACTGATTAAAAGCAACACAACACACTAATCCAAAGAAGATCATCTTGCTTTTATCCAAGCAAAACCCTCACACTAATCCCACGTAATCACTTACAAAACATTCACCGATTCACACGCTGAAATACGTGCAACACATCACCAACCATGGAAACAATCCATGAAGACTTTCTCATTCACATGCTCATATACTTCCTCACCACATTCTCATTTATGCAATGCAATGCAATGCAATGCATCATGCCTCTTTACTTAGCACATACCAGATTGATGAGCACCACCCGCCGACGCGGCCTCAAACCCAACCATCCCGTGGAAGGGGCCTCAAACAGACTTCCTACATGATGCATTATGCATGTCTCATCTCTTCTTTAGCACATACCAGATTAAGCACCACCCGACAAGTGCCCTCAAACCCAACCATCCTGCGGAAGGCCCGCCGAACAGATATACCCGCCACCAAAGAGCGGTCCTATGCTTAACACTGCCCCATCCACACCAAAGGATGGGACTACGGGTAGGATCTCTCGAGACTCGGATTAGTCATATATTCCATATGACTTTCTCACCGACTGCTCGATGCACTTTTCATGAATGCACTTATGCAAATGCCATTCCCAACATTCTTACGCATATTCTCCACATTTATATCTTTATGATCACAATTAATTTCTATACTCTTATAAATACCATACTCAACCTATGGCCACAAACAAGCCATTCTCCCAGATAGACATTTATCAAAGACAAAACCCAACATTCATACAACCATTCCATATATATTCATTCTTTAATTTCGCATTGATTAAATCATTTTGTCGATCCACCATTCAACCGACTCATAAGCAACATAAATCAACAACTCTCATGCTCTTGGCGCTATCAAGCAGATTTTTACATCAACATCTTGCTAAAATAAATTCATCCATAGAAGATTCTAGACCCTCTCAATCTTGATCAATACTAGACTTACTTGAACACAAATTTTGAACCTCCAAACAATTTTCATGATTCACCACCGTTGTAATAACTCTAATCAACTTTTTCACCTTAAAATCACCTACCATTCCAATTAGTCATTCTATACCACGCAATAAATGTGGTTGTCTTCAAATAACCAACAAGTTCTCTTTAACAAAATTAGTAACCCTCCTTATCCGGTAGTTCAACTACTCATCATACACTTAACGCCTTGAACATCCTCGTGAGTCACGCTTCTCAACCTTTAAAGAAAAACCTCGATTCTTAAGTGCAACAAAGAACAAAACCATCTCTTTCCAAAAGACTCAACCATAATCATAAGAGAATTCACTTTAATTCCCAAACTCACCCGAAACAACCCTTAAACAAATGTGAAGGTTTCACTACTACGCATCGACCTTCCATATCGCCCATCAAGATTTGTTGATAAACCGACTGATAATAGATCACCTGCTCAATCTACAGTTTCACGGGCGATCAGCACTTCAATACACTAACCGACATCGATGAAGACATCGATTTTTCAGGTTGAATTCCGTGATTATTTAGCGAGCTAAATAGTACCAACAGGACATGAACCAAGATCGATGTTATTACATCAGACCGATTTGTGCCTTCAACCAAGATCGATGTCCCAATTTAAATCTCCTCCGCTTCTCCGCCAGACCTGATCATTTCACCAAGGTGGAGAAGAACAAAGGAGCTTCGCCAAGAGCTTTGGGGGAGGTGCTGCCAAAATTTCAAAATTTTGGTCATTTTACTCACAACCAAGGTAACTAAGGTTAGTAATATCATTCCTCACTTCATTTGGTGTTAAATGGAGCCACTTTTTTGCTTGAATTATGAAGAAAATTTGATCTTTTCCCATGATTGATGAAAGATTATGAATGTAGAGGAGGTGCTGCCCAAATTTCAAAATTTTGGTCATTTTACTCGCAACCAAGAAAAACTAAGGTTAGTAATATCATTCCTCACATCATTTGGTGTTAAATGGAGCCTTTTTTGCTTGAATTATGAAAAAATTTGATCTTTTCCCATGATTGATGAAAGGTTATGAATGTAGAGATCTCATTGATCTTTTCAAATAGGATACAAAAACTTGTGTGTAAGCTTAGAATTTGCTTGGATTATATGCAAAAGATTTAATGTGTGGATCTAGCTTAAATTTAGGTTTTAGTTCCATCGATCGATGAAGGATGAGGTTTGCTGACGTGAGTTGGGGGAGAATGGTGCATGAAAATCATGGAGTTTGGGATATTGAAATGGCATATATATGGAAAAGAAGAAATTTAAATTCATTTACTTAATTAAAATAATATCGAAATATGAATAGAAAATATAAAATGAGTTCAATATTTGAGAAAAGTTTTCAAAAATACTTTGGAATATTTTAAACTTAGAAAATTACTAGTATATTTTGGTTTTAATTTCCATCAGAAATTATTTTTGAAAACATCATTAATTAAGTGCTAGAGATTTAGAAAAATAAAAATAAATGATTGAATAATAATTTGGAAATTTTAGGGTGTTACAATTTCAACAGAATTTGCAAACAAAGTCTGTGAATTTTGTTCTTAATTTTGAATCCGCACTGACGACCAATCTTTTTGTAGGTTGCAAAACTTGTTGTGTGAGTTTATATTTTGCTTGGATTATTATTTAGCTCGATTGATGGTGTGGATCTAGCTAATATTTAGGTTTTGGTTCAACAATTCATTATCGCAAATGAGCTAATAGTTATCTTGATGTGACATAATGTAGATGGACCGATGGATGTACATGGATCAACGCTCCCCTGAGTTCTTGCGCTTCTTGTGGTTTGCAAGATTTTATTCAGGGCCGATGCACACACGACGCTGCCTACATATGTTGTCCATGCATAGACCGTAAGAATGAGAAGGAGTGGCCAAAATCCAGCCACCTTCACTTTCATTTGCTCACAAGAGGTTTCAAGTCAAACTATACCGCTGGACCAAGCACGGTGAAGAAGAGATTATACAGAAGACGGTGAAGAAGAAGAGGCGACAACAATATCCCTATGAATCGGTCAACATGGTTCTTCAAGATACAATGGGGAGTTTAGTAATGATGACCTAGACCAGATGCCGTGGATGGAGAGGGAGAATACATCGATGAAAGACATTACTAAAAGTTCCAACTGCTATAGCAGGACCACGAACACCTTGTACCCAAACCGCCGACAAGGCCATAAAAAGTTGCGCATCACACTAGAACTGATGCAATGGAAGGCGTACCAATGGATTGTCTCGATAAGGATTCGACGAGTTGTTATGCCTCATAAAGAAGTTACTTCCAGAGGGAACACATCGCTCAAACCACGATTTATGCCAAACAAGTTGTCCGCCCTTTGGGGTTGGAGGCACGTAAGATACATGCATGTCGAATGATTGTATCCTTTATCGCAATGAGTATGAGGATTTGGAAGCTTGTCCCAGTAAACTCAAGTATAAGACCAGCGTGATGACCTGTGAGGTAGAAACAGAAGAAGAAGAGACCTCCTCGCTGGTGTGGTATTTCAGAATCCCTGTTGAAGCGCTATTGCGTAACAAAGCGATGCCCGATGATGTGCCGTACAAGGAAGACCGTAAGCACGATGGAAGGCTAAGGAACCTTGCCGATGGCTCCCAAAGGAGGAAAGTCGATAGAACATACCCGACTTTGCCGAGGATGCAAGGAACATAAGGTTTGGGTTGAGTACGGATGGGATGAACCTGCTCGGTGATAGATGCAAGCAATACAAAGATTCTGCCCGTGACTTATGTATCTACAACCTTCCTCCTTGGTCGGTATGAAGCGAAGTACATTATGATGCCATTGCTTATCCAAGGCCCGGCAACTCGAAACGACATTGATGTGTACCTCAAACCGTTGGTTGAAGATCTAACACTGTGGAACGATGGTGTACGGTATGGGATGAGTACAAAGAGAGCACTCACTCTACGCGGCATTGCTATTCAGAACCATCAACGATCGCCTACACTTGGTAATCTATCGCCTATCTATCAAAGGATATAAAGCCCGATCCACCGCTTAGAGGATACTTGACAAGCAAGTACCAAAAAACTCTTAAAGGTTGTGTACATTTTAACCGAGGTTCCTCCATATGAAGGACCAAGATTTGAGGAAGGGTGAGAATTTTGATGGGACAGAAGAGAAACGTGAAGAAGCCCATGCATCGCAGTTGGGACGCTGTATTTTCTTTTTGGTAAAGGATCTGAAAGTAGTATTTGGAAAAGGTCCTCGTAGCAACCCGTCCTACCGAACAAGGTCACACGAAGGCCATTTGGAAGAAGAAGTCAATATTTTGGGACTTACCTTATCGAAAGACTTAGAGGTCCACCACTCATCGGACTTCATGCATATCACGAAGAATGTTCAGGTGAACCTACTAGGTTTCTAGATATGTACAGAAGTCAAAAGATACACTGCCACCAAAGGACCCAACAGCTATTGGGACTCGTGAACCACCTACATCCTAAAAAGAGAAAGGACAACATTATCTCCATTCCCGCGAGCTACACTCGAGCAAGGAAGAGAAAAAACATGATTAAGTTCTTGAACAGGAAGGTCCTTCGATACTCCTTAACATAAGGAGACTCATAAACATGAAAGAGAATAAAATCGCATACATAAAATCCCATGATTGTCATGTGTTGATGACACAATTGCTCCCAAAGGATCAGTGCAGGTATTCCGCCAGATTGGGTACGTGCGTCCGCCTTCGGATCTTTCTTTTCGCTGCTCGCTATTTCTTGAGCTTCACCATCTCGCAGCTTTCTCGCAGCATAAACGCATCGCTGACATCGCCATGTACGGAGATTATTCCCTTGGTCCTGCATTTTCGTGACGAGGTAGGTATAATGTGGCACGCCCATGAATCGCCAAGCGCCTTCCTGCACGGCGGATATGCCGTCCGAAGTCACTTACTTCAAAGTTAAGGTACTCCATCCTGAAATTCTTTTGGTTCCAAACGAACCGCAAGGTGATTTGGCCGAGTGGAATGGAAGAGGTTCCTGAATTACCCCATGGAAGGGTGACGAGCCCTCTTCAACTCCTGAGCGAGGGATCTTCATCTCGCCGAAAGTTTTGGAGAAGAGCACATTGAGTCCGCTTCCTCCGCCGACCAAAGACCTTCTTGAGCTTGACGCTATGGACCACTCGAGGCGAGGAGGCGGTCAGAGGCGAGGTCGAGGCGATGGCGACGAGCTCTAAGGCGAGGCGATGAAGTCTGGTCTGACCGGAGGCGACAGAGGCACAAGGCGAGAGGCGGTGCTGTAACTTAGAGGGCTAGGTTAGGGTAAATAAGAAGACAACGCGAATTTTGAATTTATATGGGGTACACTATCACTGCCGGGTCACCAAAAGAACCAAAGAAGGATATATTATCACCGCCGTCCACATGTAGAGTCGGCAAGAATATAAGTTATCACCGCCGCTCACACTACAAACCGCAAGATATTATAATATCACCGCCGTGATGTCAAACCAGAAGGATAGTGTAATATCATCAAGTAGTATATAACTACCCTAAGAAGGATATTGCTTATCACCGCTTGCTGATAATAGAAACCGCAAAGGATAAGCTAGTCTCCGCACTTAATACTTTTAATTTGATCCAAATTTTCTCAAAATTTTTAGGTATATCAGAGACATATAATATTTTATTTAAATATTTCCCAAATTTGTATCAAGTTCTAAAATTATAAAAATCAGATTGCTATCTGCTTTAATAGTTTTAATATTTCAAAAATCAAATAATACTTGAAAATGAACAAAATGCAACCAAATTCACACAAATTCAAATGCAACAAATTCACAAAAATCCAAATGCCATATTATAATCTAGTCTCCCACCAATTAAGGAAACTTTCAATTTGATCAAAAGAAAGATAACCTCAATTTCCATTATTGCATATATTACATAATAACATACTGAGAAAATAAACATAGTGTTTGTACAGAAAGAAAGCATTTCATTAATTCTATAATCTGATTCGACCTTCGTTATGATCGCACCAGCATGTATACTTCAGGTCATGATATTTAGCCAACGCCTTCCAATTAAGCTTCATCATTTACTTCCTCGTCAAACATTCTCAGCTCTGTTAATCCTTCTTTTCAGCCACGGTGTTTCCTTATTAATGCCGACGAAGTAACAAAATTAGCATTATGAATGGTTCTTCTTCAGAATCCCATTTGAGTTTGAAATTCAAGATTTATCGATTTCATGACCAGTCCCTTCCATTGGCACTCAAGAGAGGACCTTCATTCTGATCTTCTGAATGATTGGTATTTTTGAATCTCTTCAGATAACATGTTTGATTGTTTATCATTCCTCTCATCCTGAATGTCCAATTCAGCTGACGGTCCCTCGAGCTTTCAATCACTTCAATCGTCTCAAATGCAGTTCATCACGATTTTAATGGTCATATTCATGCCAAATCTATTCTCTGCCTCATAACTTTCCCCAAACCACAATTCAATGTCCTAGACCTGTGACAATGTGATTTCATGCCAGATTTCTTCATGAGATCCTACCTTCGGTTCATCAATGCAATCAAATTTCCAACCTTCATGAATGCTTCTCAGGACAATTTTCCAATATTTCTCATGTGATATCATGGCCTGAAACTTTCACATAAATGACATTCTGAATAATGTTTGCTTTATCCTCAAAGATTTCAGAACTCCTTGATTCACTGAACCACATCTCAGAATCTCATCGCTTTGATCAGCGTACAGTTCTTTCTGCACTTCAAGGATCCTTGATGCATCATGATCCATTTCAAGTCTCATCTTGTCGATGTCCCACTTGTCAATCGAAAGTTTTCATCCTTGCATCGACGATCCGCAAATGTGTCGCCTCGTCGATAAGTTGCCAAGAGTAGGATAATCATTAATGGTTACGAACAATAATGTCCATCAATGGTTACCCTGCTCTTGGCAACTTGTTCGCCGCATTTGAGAAAAGGCTTCAACGGATGCTTCCAAAGGTTGATGATACAAATAGCCTAAGTGGTCAAGAACTACCGAAAAATGGCTTACATACAGCATCGTAGGTTCCTCCGCAAGGATCACCCGTACCGCAATAATAAGAGAGCTTTTGATGTGACAAAGTACACTGCCTTAGCTCCAAAAAATCACAATGGGAAACAGATATTTGTGGCCATAAAGGATCTTACAATTATTCACGAAAAGGGAGCCGACAGTACATCTATCTTGAGTTCCCAGGATAAGACTCCTTTGTGGAAAAAGAAATCAGTATTTTGGATCTTACCTTATTGGCAGCACTTAGAAGTTCGACATGCAATCGATGTCATACACATAGAGAAGAACGTGTGTGACAGTTTGCTTGGTATCTTACTGGACATACCTGACAAAATGAAAGATATGCTCCAAGCACGGATGGACCTCGAAGATATGAAACTCTGGAAGAAGCTACATCACGAAGAAATGGATACAGGTAAAAAGTACCTTCCCGCCGCCTGCTACACTCTGAGAAAGAAAGAAAAAATTAGCTTGTCTGAATGCTTGCACAGAGTCAAAGTTCCGTCTGGTTACTCTGCTAACATAAAGAGACTAATCTCAATGAAAGACTTAAAATTAATTGGTATGAAGTCACACGATTGTCACGTGATGATGACAAAGATGCTTCCAATTACAATTAGGGGTGTTCTACCAGAGAAAGTCTGAGACCCAATTATAAAGTTATGTTCATTCTTCAACATGATTTCGCAGAAGACCATCGATCCGTTAAAACTAAATAAGCTGCAGGAAGACATGGTCCACACTTTGTGTAGGCTTGAGATGTGTTTCCCTCCATCTTTTTTGTATTATGGTCCATCTCATTGTTCAAATTGTGAAAGAGATATGGATTCTTGGTCCCGTGTTTCTACATCAGATGTACCCTTTCAACAGGTTCATGGGGGTTATAAAGAAATATGTTCGTAACCGACATCGACAAGAAGGTTGCATTGCCGATGGTTGGGGAACCGAGGAGGTCATTGAGTTCTACGTCGATTATATGGATCTCAAACTGATTGGTGTGCTTGTATCTCGGTATGAGGGGAGGCTACAGGAGAAAGGGACACTAGGCGAGAAATCACTCCGTACACTAGGCGAGAAATCACTCCATACTAGCAATCTAGCTTCATTCACACAAGTACATTTCGCAGTTTTGGGACAATCAGTTATGGTGGCCCCGTATGTCAATATGCACAAGAACATGCTATCCAGAACAAACCCAGGAAAGTCAGAGGTTTGAATCGTGTGAGAGCATAGAGATAACTTCGACGATTTGTTGTGTAGACACATGATGCATACGGAGACAGACTGAGCTTAGTTGAAAGTGTTGGCTCAGGGACCGTCAACTACAATTCGGACATTCCAAGGATACGACATACATGGTTTTACATTTTATACAAGAGCATAAGATAAAAAGAGCACCAACCAAAACAGTGGTATACATATAGATGCCTATGATAGCAATGGAAATAGGCAAACCTACTATGGATTTATAGAAGAGATTTGGAAGCTTGACTATGACCTTTGAAGGTCCCTCTCTTTAGGTGCCAATGGGTCAGACTTCTAGGGGGCGTGAACATCGACAAGTACGGTATCACTACTGTAGACCTCAAACTCGTTGGATATAGAGAAGAACCATTTGTACTTGCTAATTCTGTTACACAATTTTTTTTTGTAACTGACTCAGCTAACAAGGAGCGCCACGTGGTAATTCAAAGAAAAAGAAGGATTGTTGGAGTTGAGAATATTGTCAACGAGGAAGAGTACAACCAATTCGATGAGCTTTCCAATTTTAGAGAGGATGTTGACCTAAGTCTCACAGAAGAGAGTGAGGAAGCTACGAACATACGCCGTGATTATAATGAAGGTCGAATCGTAGCTTAATTGTGTGCTAATTAAATATATGCTTTCTTTTGTATGAATGACATGTTTATTTTCTCATATGTAACAATTAATGTATTATATGAAGTAATGGAAATTGAGGTTATGCTCGGGACTGGTTCTCTCTGTTGTGTCGTAGCTCGAAGAAAAGCGTGATCCAAGATATGAGTGCAAATCTTTAACTGCATTTGGATTTGTGTGAATTTGACTGCATTTGTGTGAATTTTTGAAGCATTATGTGATTTTTGAAATATTAAAACTATTAAAATAGTGAGAAATCTATATTTTTATAATTTTACAACTTGATCAAAATTTTGGGAAATATTTAAATAAAATATTATATATCCTACAGTATGCCTCCAAAAATTTTCAAAAAATTTGGATCAAATTTGGTAGGATTTCAAAAATCCCAAAGCACTTAGCCTTTGAAATAAAATAAATTGACAGTTTCACTTAATTGGCTAGAGACCAGATTATCACTACCGGTTGCTCATAATACTAGTAGTGATATGGCTTATTACTGCTAGTTGCCAATCTCAACTTGCAGTGATAAGTACTATCATTGCCCAGTGGAGATCTAGCCAGCAGTGATATTCTAGTATTACTGTCGGTTTGTGGAGTGGGCCGGCAGTGATAATTACTATCACTGTCGGGTGGAGATCCAGCCGGCAGAGATATTCTAGTATTACTACCGGTTTGTGGATTGGGCCAGTAGTGATAAGTACTATCACTACTAGCTGTATTTCTGGCCCGACAGTGATATATTATCACTGCTGGTTGTTGTAGCGAGCCAGCGGTGATAGTCCACCCTTATAAATTCAAAGCCCACCCCCTCCTCTCAGTTACACTAAACTAGCCTCAAACCACCGTCGCATCCTCTTGGACCGACTCCGTCGCCTCACCTTGAAGATCCCCACTGCCTCGGCCATCCCCGCTGTCACCTCACATAACATAGGAGCATGATCACTTGTATTGGAGTATATATGGTCCATAAATTTTATTTGGTTCGAGCCGGATTGCAATTATACATTTTATGTGATAGTTGATCGTACTATCATGTTGAACAATTAATTATCATATTAGTGATGTGGCTTGTCTCACTATGCTTCGCATTTGTTATGCATAGGTTGGATGCACATACTTTGAGCTTGATAAATGAAACAATCAAGTATAACAATTCTAGGTTGGTTTGTCTTTCATTAAAGTCTACTTTAAGCTAATCATGAATTATGAGGACAGACGGATCAAATAATTTGCATCGTATTATCTAGCTAGCTATATGTTCGGGTGTGTTGAATGATTAGTAGATGAGGTTTCTTCTCGTGCAAGCGTATGTAGCGCTTGCGAGAGTATAGACTACAAGAGAATGGTAAACTAATGCTTTTGTTAATCCAATAGTATGCAAAAAAACAGCATATATAACCAATCAAGAGGTTTCCCAATTAACTAAATGAAAAATTGTAGCACAGACACTTGCACTTTTCAAATTTTTCATCATAATCTGTCCAACTCAATCACTATGTTTCTTTTTTTTTGTTTGAAAGAATTGTCCATTTTATATTCACAATGACAAATTAACATGATAGAATAAAACATGTACACACCATTTTTAATTTTAGGAGGTGGAGCCTTGTGTGTGCATAACCTGATCGATCGATGAATATAGTTTTGACTTCTCAGTACAAATAAGACTTCAATTTCTGCACAAAACTAGGGCACGAGTGTTAAGTCTAGCAATTAGATGAAAAAAAGGAAATGTGTTGAAACTAAATGAGTTGAGACCTCTAATGAACAATCTCAGAATGGTTAAGGATATATGTACGTTGAAATATTGCTGCCTTAATTCATGTCAAAGAAAATATTTTATAATTCCCTAAAACAGGTGAATCTATACTTATTATTTTGTCTCTTTTAGCATATTGAGTTCCATACATAACTAATTCATTTATGTAACACCCGGAGCCCATACGCGCCACGGATGCTACCAAAAAATCATAAATAACGAATGACACCTCTAAGAAAAGACTGAGACGGCATTCAATCTCTAAACTCTTAAACCACTAATAAAACTAAGCCAGCGGAGTTTACAAAATTTCGGCATGACCTCCCTAGAACAGAGGACATCCACTCAGCAGACAAAAGAACAATAGCAGATGTATGATATCATTCTAGCAGGTCCTTAGCTAACCAATCACACATCCAATAGAAATTAATAAACTCCACCACATATTTATTACAGGACGGGAACTCATTAAACATAACCGCAACCAACCCCTTACAAGAAATTTCAGGAGCTATTAAGATCAGAACTATATATCAATATGATGGAACGGTGATGATGTAAACGTGATTGTGCTACTACCCCCATCCATGCATGCCGGCTTCAACATACCTACAAACATTAAATAACAAGCGTGAGTTCAAACTCAGCAAAGTACACGAGAATAACAAACCCAATTTATCGTCAATAAAACAAGAGCTTAACCCTAAGAGCAAGTAATGCAATTAAACAATATCCGGACAATATGCATTTATACCCATTTAAAGCAATAACTTGACCATACCAAAAAATAATTACTGCAATCAAGCCATCATCTTGATAATAAAACCAATCAACGCCCCAGAACCGTTTCTTAACGCTAAATCACAACGTCTCCCGACTCAACCACCCCTTTTTGCAACCCAAACCATTTTCATCAATTTTAGTTGAGGTCATAACTCGACTTCACTCCACGATAGACATATAACATAATTAGCAAGGCAATGAAATGTGCTAACTCATCAAATTCAATTCGATCTCCCCTTTTTAGGTTGAGTCCACGACTCAACCTTCCTTTACCATAATCGCAACCCACATGACATACCATTACCACAAAACTCCTTATTAAAGATGCAATGCACATGAATGCTCTTCTCGGTGCACGCATCGCAGATCGCCGAAAGTGCCCACCCATCGGTGTTCACCTCACGCCCCGGCCCATCCCGTGGAAGGTGCCTACTTTATCGTCTCGCTCCCATTCACCTCAATGAATGAGATCATGAGGTAGGACTTTCGTGTTCACTACGTAGAACACAGAGGCCCGTGATCGTAATGGGTCGCCTCTTCTTTTAATGAATGCACAATGCAACTATCATGAATGAAATGCAACCTTTCATTCAGTGCCAACACTAACATACCATAACCACATACATACACATAGCCAATTCTCACATTCATAAGTTGCCAGCGGTACTAGTCTCATTAGATTCAACAACAAGATATGACAACACATTACAACATTTCTGTCATGCAATTAACACAATTAATTTCAAACTACATTCATAATCATCTAATCGATTCACTCACATACTCAATTCCATTCCCCAGACGGGGCACAGTTAAGTACAACTCTTATAATTTAACCGCGAGTATCCACGTACCCCATACTAGCTACTCACTGCAATATTTACAAAGGTACAGTAAACTCACCGAGATTAAGGCTTACTACTGACCATTCAAATCCAATAGCTAATCACGTCCTCGAAGGGACGATCACCAA
This sequence comes from Guadua angustifolia, assembly GCA_036346375.1. Taxonomy (NCBI): domain Eukaryota; kingdom Viridiplantae; phylum Streptophyta; class Magnoliopsida; order Poales; family Poaceae; genus Guadua; species Guadua angustifolia. The sequence continues at coordinate 35,686,351 of CM070513.1, forward strand.
TATAACTCATACTTGCCACAATCAATAGAAATTAGCCATGAACAGATAAATAACGATGAACAACTCAATTAGACACACTACTCGATGTACTTGCCTTATACCGGAAGGAGCGGAGTGGTGAGAAGTTGAAGCCTCTCCTGACGCTACTCCCCCTGGAAATAACATTGCATACTCAAATTCCCGATTCTAAATAGTTCACAACAACAATATACGCAACCCTGCTACATCTTAGCACAAGCAGTCCCACAAAGAAAACCCGACGGAAGGAAATCCGGACAGCACGCGCTCTAAAGAGCTTAACTCCTAATTGGTTTAGCCGAAAAATGGGTTCTTTACCTCTACTTAACCATAAGAGGCTAACCTACAGCTACGACACAGCCACTTAGGCGAGAGATGCCACGAAGGCCACCAAATCACACACTAAAGTTCAGCCGCAAAACTGAGCTCGCTGAAATTCCCAATTTCAGGTCATTGACTTCCAAATAGCGTAACTTTTGATTGGCTCAACGGATTTTCACGTTCTCATACTCAAAACGACCGCAAGGAGACAAACTACACATATATTACAACCATTCACTCAGTCAACGCACCTGCAGTTCCCAGACCGAAGATGAACACAGACTGTACCAATCGCGACAAGAATTGGACAGCATTCGCTAAAATAGCCATAACTTTTAAATGGTTGAACAAAACTTAATGATTTCAGTCTCTATTGAAAGGTAATTCGATTATCTACAACTTTTGCAATAGCCAGACCCCAGGAAACGCTTGCAGAATTTTCAAATAGCAGTCCAAACAGCGAGACAGAATCTGGCTTAAACAGAAAACTCCAAAAACACTCTAGACTCTAGATCCCTCATCTACAAGCATCTCAAAACAAGGATCCTAGCTGGCATTTGATCAAACACCTTACATGCAAGCAATAAAATCCCCCAAAGTCCTAGGGTTTTACCTCAATCTTTCTCATGGAGGAAGAAGGGAGGTGGGGGAGAGGCTACAGTGTTCTTCTTCTTGGCTAGAGCTGCTTAATTGCTGGGCATCGGCTGGGAGCACTGGCACCTACTGGGAGAGCAGCAGGGCACCATGGGGGCTTGGCCAGGGCAGGAGCAAGGGCGCCATGGGGGCTCGACCGGGGCAGGAGCAAGGGCGCCAGGGAGGGGCGCCGGAGCTAAGGCAGCAGGCTCGCGCCATGGAAGGAGTCGGCCAAGGGAGCAACACCAGGAAAAATGGAAAAGGAAAGAAGAGGAGGCGCAGGGCTTGGCTGGGAAAAAAACTGCCTCCACTTAATTCAGCCACACAAGGAAGAAAGAGAGAGAGAGGTTAGGTGAGGGAGGGGAAATTCCTAAAAACCCCTCCAAACCAAAGTCCATCTTTTAACCAATAGCGTGAACCAAATAATTTAATTCTTGGCGCGAAAAGACAAATGTCAGGAAAAGACAACTTACCGCCAAACAATACGGCTCGAAAGATACTTCAACCAAAACTAGCGCAATTACCAAAACCTTTAATAAAAGCTTCAAAAGCGCGACGATAAATATTTTCTCCCGAATACAAATCCCTGAATCACGAAGGTGGAATCATTACCGGCCGAAAACCCTAGCAAAAGAGATTTGCGGCATTACACTCTTCCCCCCTTTTACAGAATTCGACCTCGAATTCTGACCACCACAAGAATACCAGCAAGAACAACGGAAATAGACTGACAAAGTGGAACCTCCCCAAAACAAATTCGAGCACTTCACACGCACAAGCCTCCAAAACTCGAGTCGCTTCTCTTTTCAATTTGAGAATTCACCTCTCCCACACGGAGGCGCTATTGGCACCGGGCAGACAACCAAATTCCCAAATTATACCACAGATCATCAACTCATGATGACACGATTACTACAAGTCACAACACTGGTCGCTAAGCTTAAACCACGGAGCCACACAAGGCTATTCAATCCAACAAACTTCTAACCCAATCCGAGTATACCACTATTTCTAACTAATTAACACCGGAATCCTCTAGGAATCAAAACACAACTCTTATCTTTTCAACAGTTGCCCTAGGAAACAACAGGATCAAGAATCATTATTTGCTATCGCAATAATTAGCCCCACAGGGCACCAACTAGATTCCCTCATAACACAAAATCGCACTTGTCCTTCTTTCAACTTGTCTCATACAATGAGATAACCACTCAAAGAAAAGGTTCACAACTGAACCACTCGATTTGACTGACCCACATTGAGTCTAACCCATAAAACCGAGGGTTCCAACAAACTTAAGGAAATAAAGCATTTGGTGACTGATTCCACCCAGCCCACCAACAACAAAGTCCTACACAACCTAGGGACAACGCGATCAAAAAAAAGATCCTCCCACAAAGGTCAGAACCACGACAAAGAACACTTCTCATTACTCTCCACATGAAATCCATATACCATTAACACTTAACCCCAAGAAGGACTTCATCAAATCCCATCCACACATGATTCTCCTCTTAGGACGGTCTTGCCCGAAGAACAAAATCAATGAGCAAACTCTCAAATTATACTCAAGCATGGAACCACAACTAAACATTTTTCTTTTCTCACACTAGAAAGCAAAGTAAATATCGATTCATTTAACAATGCTAGCTACTTTCCTAAAGTTGAAATCAAAGCAATAAAATGCATAGCAAGGAAAGATTCAACTGAGAAGAGAAACTTCACACAAACTTTATTCAAAAGCAGTCACAAAATCAAAGAGAACTCCATTCTCTTAACAATATAAACCATGCCCCTCACCTTGAGCCCTAATGTGGAAAGCTTCACATCGAAGAATCACTCGATTAAAAGCAACACAACACACTAATCCAAAGAAGATCATCTTGCTTTTATCCAAGCAAAACCCCTCACACTAATCCCACAGAATCACTTACAAAACATTCACCAGATTCACACGTTGAAATACGTGCCAACACATCACCAACCATGGAAACAATCCATGAAGACTTTCTCATTCACATGCTCATATACTTCCTCAGTCACATTCTCATTTATGCAATGCAATGCAATGCAATGCATCATGCCTCTTTACTTAGCACATACCGGTATTGATGAGCACCACCGTCGATCGCGCCCTCAAACCCAACCATCCTGTGGAAGGGCCTCATCAAACAGACTTGCCTACATGATGCATTATGCATGTCTCATCTCTTCTTTAGCACATACCGTATTGCCGAGCACCACCCGCCGTGCGTGCCCTCAAACCCAACCATCCTGTGGAAGGGCTCTTGAACAGATATACCCGCCACCCAAGAGCGGGTCCTATGCTTAACGCTCCCCCATCCACACCAAAGGATGGGACTACGGGGTAGGATCTCTGAGCACTCCGGATTAGTCATATATTCCATATGACTTTCTCACCGACCTGGCTCGATGCACTTTTCATGAATGCACTTATGCAAATGCCATTCCCAACATTCTTACGCATATTCTCCACATTTATATCTTTATGATCACAATTAATTTCTATACTCTTATAAATACCATACTCGCAACCTATGGCCACAAACAAGCCATTCTCCCAGATAGACATTTATCAAAGACAAAAACCCAACATTCATACAACCATTCCATATATATTCATTCTTTAATTTCGCATTGATTAAATCATTTTGTCGATCCACCATTCAACTGACTCATAAGCAACATAAATCAACAACTCTCATGCCTTGGCGCTAATATACTGCGGTACTTTACATCAACATCTTGCTAAAATAAATTCATCCATAGAAGATTCTAGACCCTCTCAATCTTGATCAATACTAGACTTACCGGAACACAAATTTTGAACCTCCAAACAATTTTCATGATTCACCACCGTTGTAATAACTCTAATCAACTTTTTCACCTTAAAATCACCTACCATTCCAATTAGTCATTCTATACCACGCAATAAATGTGGTTGTCTTCAAATAACCAACAAGTTCTCTTTAACAAAATTAGTAACCCTCCTTATCTGGTAGTTCAACTACTCATCATACACTTAACGCCTTGAACATCCTCGTGAGTCACGTTCTCAACCTTTAAAGAAAAACCTCGATTCTTAAGCATGAACAACAAAGAACAAAAAACCATCTCTTTCCAAAAGACTCAACCATAATCATAAGAGAATTCGACTCTAATTCCCAAACTCCAACGGAAACAACCCTTAAACAAATGTGAAGGTTTCACTACTACGATCGACCTTCCATATCGCCCATCAAGACGGTTAAGTATAAACCGGACCGATAGTTAGATCACCCGCTCAACGACTCTCAGCCTACGGGCGATCATGACAGGTTCAATACACTAACCGACATCGATGGTATGACATCAAGACGGTTCGTGTATTGAATCGGTACTATTTAGCGGGAGCTAAATAGTACCAGTTCGTGACATGAACCAGTACTGATGTTATTACATCAGCACCGATTTGTGCCTTCAACCAGTACTGATGTCCCAATTTAAACTTCTTCCTCCTCCCGCTCTCTGCCAGACCCAGATCATTTCACTGCGTGAGAAGAACAGTGGAGCTTCGGCCAAGAGCTTCAAGGGGAGGGTGCTGCCAAAATTTCAAAATTTTGGTCATTTTACTCACAACCAAGGTAACTAAGGTTAGTAATATCATTCCTCACTTCATTTGGTGTTAAATGGAGCCACTTTTTTGCTTGAATTATGAAGAAAATTTGATCTTTTCCCATGATTGATGAAAGATTATGAATGTAGAGGGAGGTGCTGCCCAAATTTCAAAATTTTGGTCATTTTACTCGCAACCAAGAAAACTAAGGTTAGTAATATCATTCCTCACATCATTTGGTGTTAAATGGAGCCTCTTTTTTGCTTGAATTATGAAAAAAATTTGATCTTTTCCCATGATTGATGAAAGGTTATGAATGTAGAGATCTCGCTTGATCTTTTCAAATAGGATACAAAAACTTGTTGTGTAAGCTTAGAATTTGCTTGGATTATAATGCAGCTCGCATTTAATGTGTGGATCTAGCTTAAATTTAGGTTTTAGTTCCATCGATCGATGAAGGATGAGGTTTGGTTGCACGTAGTTGGGGGGAGAATGGTGCATGAAAATCATGGAGTTTGGGATATTGAAATGGCGATAGTTATGTGGAAAAGAAGAAATTTAAATTCATTTACGAATTAAAATAATATCGTAAATATGAATAGAAAATATAAAATGAGTTCAATATTTGAGAAAAGTTTTCAAAAATACTTTGGAATATTTTAAACTTAGAAAATTACTTCTAGTATAATTTTGGTTTTAATTTCCATCAAGAAATTATTTTTGAAAACATCATTAATTAAGTGCTAGAGATTTAGAAAAAATAAAAATAAATGATTGAATAATAATTTGGAAATTTTAGGGTGTTACAATTTCAACAGAATTTGCAAACAAAGTCGTCGTGAATTTTGTTCGTAATTTTGAATCCGACTCGATCGACCAATTCTTTTTGTAGGTTGCAAAAACTTGTTGTGTGAGTTTATATTTTGCTTGGATTATTATTTAGCTCGGATTGATGGTGTGGATCTAGCTAATATTTAGGTTTTGGTTCAACAATTCATTATCGCAAAATGAGCTAATAGTTATCTTGATGTGACATAATGTAGATGGACCGGCGATGGATGTACATGGATCAACGCTCCCCGGAGTTCTTGCAGTTCTTGCAGGGTTTGCAAGATTTTATTCGTGCGGCCGATGCACACACGACGTCGGGCTACATATGTTGTCCATGCATAGACTGCAAGAATGAGAAGGAGTGGCCAAAATCCAGCCACCTTCACTTTCATTTGCTCACAAGAGGTTTCAAGTCAAACTATACCTGTTGGACCAAGCACGGTGAAGAAGAGATTATACAGGAAGACGGTGAAGAAGAAGAGGCGGACAACAATATCCCGGACACTGGTCAACATGGTTCTTTCGAAGATACAATGGGGGAGTTTAGTAATGATGACCTAGACCAGATGCTGTGTGATGGAGAGGGAGAATACATCGATGAAAGACATTACGAAAAGTTCCAACGGCTATAGCAGGACCACGGAACACTGTTGTACCCAAACTGTCGACAAGGCCATAAAAAGTTGCGTACCACACTAGAACTGATGCAATGGAAGGCGACCAATGGATTGTCTGATAAGGATTCGACGAGTTGTTATGCCTCATAAAGAAGTTACTTCCAGAGGGGAACACATCGCCCAAACTACGTGACGATGCCAAACAAGTTGTCCGCCTTTGGGGTTGGAGGTACGTAAGATACATGCATGTCGTAATGATTGTATCCTTTATCGCAATGAGTATGAGGATTTGGAAGCTTGTCCGGTGTGCAAAACTCATGTATAAGACCAGCGTGATGACCTGTGAGGTAGAGGGCAACAGAAGAAGAAGAGACCTCCTGCTAAGGTGGTGTGGTATTTCCTGTAATCCCCGTTGAAGCGTTTATTTGCGAACAAAGCGCATGCCCGATGATGTCTGGTACAAGGAAGACCGTAAGCACGATGGAAGGCTAAGGAACCTTGCCGATGGCTCCAAAGGAGGAAAGTCGATAGAACATACCCGACTTTGCCGAGGATGCAAGGAACATAAGGTTTGGGTTGAGTACGGATGGGATGAACCTGTTCGGTGATATGAGCAGCGAACCACAAGACTCTGGCCCGTGACTCTATGTATCTACAACCTTCCTCCTTGGTCGTGTATGAAGCGAAGTACATTATGATGCCATTGCTTATCCAAGGCCCGGCAACTCGAAACGACATTGATGTGTACCTCAAACCGTTGGTTGAAGATCTGTTAACACTGTGGAACGATGGTGTACGTATGGGATGAGTACAAAAGAGAGCACTTCACTCTACGTGCATTGCTATTCAGAACCATCAACGATCGCCTACACTTGGTAATCTATCGGGCCTATCTATCAAAGGATATAAAGCCCGATCCACCGCTTAGAGGATACGGACAGCAAGTACCTAAAAACTCTCGAAGGTTGTGTACATGGGCCACCGAGGTTCCTCCATATGAAGGACCCGTTCTGGAGGAAGGGTGAGAATTTTGATGGGACGAAGAGAAACGTAAGAAGCCCATGCATCGCAGATGGGACGCTTGTATTTTCTTTGGTAAAGGATCTGAAAGTAGTATTTGGAAAAGGTCCTCGTAGCAAACTCCGTCCCGGTGAACAAGGTCACACGAAGGCCATTTGGAAGAAGAAGTCAATATTTTGGGACTTACCTTCATCGAAAGACTTAGAGGTCCACCACTCATCGGACTTCATGCATATCACGAAGAATGTCTCGTGAACCTACTAGGTTTCCTAGATATGTACAGAAGTCAAAAGATACACTTCAAGCAACGAAAGGACCTCTGACTATTGGGACTCGAGAACCGACCTACATCCGGAAAAGAGAGAGAAAGGACAACATTACCTCCACCCATGAGCTACACTCGAGCAAGGAAGAGAAAAAAAACATGATTAAGTTCTTGAACAAGGTGAAGGTCCTTCGGATACTCCTCGAACATAAGGAGACTCATAAACATGAAAGAGAATAAAATCGCATACATAAAATCCCATGATTGTCATGTGTTGATGACACAGATTGTTCCAAAGGGCGGCAGCGAGGTATTCTGCCAGATTGGGTACGAGGACAATCATAAAGTCGTGTTCGTTCTTCAACGCAGTTGTCGCAGAAGGTCATTGAGCCTAATAAGGTATCTAGTTTGCATGATGACATGGTCAATAGTCCGTTAGCCTTGAGATGATCTTCCTCCATCCTTCTTTGATATTATGGTCCATCTCATGGTCCACATTGTTAAAGAGATAGAAATTCTCGGACTGTGTTCCTCCACAATATGTTCCCTTCGAGAGGTACATGGGTATCCTAAAGAAGTATGTTCAGAATCGGTCTCGCCTGTATACGTGATTATTGCAGGTGTCAAAGATGAGGAGGTGATCGAAGTTTTGTGTTAGTTACATTGATGATTTGAATCCGATTGGCGTTCAGATCACGCCATGAGGGGAGGCTACGGGAAAAGGGACTTTAGGAGAAAAGAATCCTATAGCGACGATCTACTTGCATTTAAACAAGCACATTTCACAAGATTGAAACAAGCAATCAGAGTGGCTCGTATATCTATGATCACGAAATGAGTCTACGCTACCAATACCCAGAGAAGTCGATAAGTGAATCGCATGGAGCAAATGGATCATTTCGCGCTTGGTTACAAAAGCAATCGTTGGACAAGCATGCACGATGAACAATTGAAACTCTTGGCTCGAGGACCGCCCACAACAATCATATCATTTCAAGGGTATGAGATAAATGGGTACACATTTTACACGACAACCCAGATAACAAGAGCACCAACCAAAACAAAGGCGTCTGTATAGATGCCTTGGACAAAATGGAAAGATGGACACCTACTATGGTTTCATAGAGGAGATCTAGGAGTCGAGTACGCCATTAAAAGTCCCTCTGTTTTGGTGCCAATGGGTCAAACCGACACCATGGATATCGATAAGTACGGTATGACAACTGTGGACCTCAAGCAAGTGGCCTATAGGGACGAACCGCTTGTGCTCGCTAATGATGTGACACAGTATTCTATGTGATGGACATGGACAAAGAAACCAAAAAGGTATGAGAAGACTAGCAAGAGCGATCAGCCAAGGCACCACGTGGTTCTTCCAGGTAAAAGAAGGATTGTCGGAGTTGAGGGCATCACGGATGAAGAAGAGTATAATCAGTTCGACGAGCTGCCTCCTTTCACGGTGGACATTGACATTAGTGTCCTGAATGATACAGAGGAATCTCCCTACGTACGCCGCGATCATAATGAAGGATCACTTGTAAAAGCAAAGTATGTTAGCAAATAAGGATTGCTTTGCTTTCTTTTGGTGTAATAGACTACTAACATACTAGTTTCTCATTCCTCTAGAAGTTTTCCTGTTGCTCCGTATTTTCTGTTCAAATTGTACTAATATTTGACTAACAATATTGTTCAAAGTCCCTCTGTACTAATATAACAAGGTGACAATTTGCAATAGAATTATAAGAGTGCAAAAATTACTTTATTTCTTACAATCTTAAAAAAAAGGCTAAATGAATCTAAAGTGGTAAAAGCATTTTAAAAATTATTTAATGAAACAATAGTTAAACAAGAGATTTAAAAAAAGAAATCTAAAAAAAGGCTAAATGAATCTAAAGTGGTAAAAGCATTTTTAAAAATTATTTAATGAAACAATAGTTAAACAAAGAGATTTAAAAAAGAAATCTTAAAAAAAGGCTAAATGAATCTAAAGTGGTAAAAGCATTTTTAAAAATTATTTAATGAAACAATAGTTAAATAGTACATTTAAAAAACCCGTTCTTAAAAAAAAGATAAATGAATCTAAAGTGGTAAAAGCATTTTAAAAAATTATTTAATGAAACAATAGTTAAACAGTAGATTTAAGAAATAAAAAAAAGAAAAAAAAAGAAGAAGGGCTAGGGGGCACGAGCGGGGCTCGAACCCGAGACCTCACGGATCGGGAGAGCCCGCACTCAAGCGCCTCACGCTAGCCAGGGGGGAGGAAGATTTCTTATCGAGTAGTAAGGGCGCTAAATTGTTTTGAGTTTTATAAACCCTTCACATCAGTCCCGGTTGGTGTATCCAACCGGGACTGATAGTGCCTAGGGCTGCTGAGGCTGGCCCATCAGTACCGGATGGATACACCAACCGGGATTGATGGTGCACCTATAAATCCCTCCCGCCGCCTCCTCTTCCCCAATTTTTGCCACTCCCGCCATTGTTCCCCAATTTCATCCTCCTCCCGCTCGTTTGCAAAGACCTCCGACAACCGGGACGCCTCCAACGACTCCCACCGCACGCGCCCTCCTCGCCTCGACATCCCCACCGCTGCCCTCGCCTCCGGCCTTGCCTTTCAAGCCTTGCCTCCGCCAAGCTGTTCCTCCGCCTTCGCCAACCCTAGGGTTTGTGCCTCCTTACCCGATGAGATCACTTGTCACTTGATAAAATAATATGCGGTTGGGTGTCGTGAGTGTAGGATCTAGCTTTTTGTTCTGTTCAATAAATTTTGCTTGGGTTGCAACGACATTCCTGGTTGGTATCCTCAAGAGTGAAAGTGCTGGGAGTTTGTGCTGTCTATTGTAGAACTAACAGATGGTGCTGTCGATTCCTGACATGGATGATGGTTTTGGATTGGTGTTCTGAAACCATGTGGTTTTGCCTCATTGGTGCCCGAGTGATTGGTTTTGGTTGCGTTGCTGCGTTTGAGAAGCAAATTTAGTTCAGTTTAGTTCATCTCGATTACTTCAATTTTGGGTGCCTATTGGATTGTAGCATGCGGTGCTTGCCTCACTCGCTCGGATTTTTGTTTTCGTTTCATATTTTGCCTCGAAATGTGTGTTTGCTGCCATATAGATTGAGAAGTTTTACATGATTGAAGTATGCCATGCTTCCCTCAATTTCGAATTTTTCATATTTTTTAGAGGCGAGTGTTGGATTCTCATTTCTTAGCTCCAATTATTGTTGTTAGATGTCGTGGTTGTCTCTATACATGTCCTTGCACAGATTGGAACTTTGGTAAGGACTTATGAAAAATACATGCTCTGTTGCTCTTAGTTGTACTAACTCGATTTGGTGGCTTCCTTAGGTAGTATCTCAGCGGGTACTGCTCCATGTATGGCATTTGTGCTCATCGGCGTCATATTATTGCCTTTCCAAATGGATACTTTGTTTTCTACAAGGATCCAAAGTTTGTGCCCGACTATCACCGGTGATGTCTGTTGTACAAGAGATCGCTTTGATCCTTTTTAGTGACATTACTTTATCTGTTGGTGTTGATTCAATGAACCGATTAAGAAATTTGAGGACTATCCATCGAGCTAGAGGTCAGATTTCTTGATCTGGAGGCACCGATTTTATTCTCCTATCAAGGTTTCTATGATGATTCAATTAAATGAGGCAATATTAATCTGTTAGTTAGTGATTTCCTCTGTGATTCAAAGATCGCTTAGATCATTGTGTCCAAAACTTCAACTTGGTTTTATTGTTCAGCCAGATATGTGACATGCTATCATGTTATTAGTTCCTGTTATGAGGCTTGGTTCGCAGTGATATCCCCGATCTAATCTGAACTTAGTTGTGAATAACTTTGATCAATGAAGAAGAGGAGCGGAGGAAGCCTATGGACAAGGGTACGCAGAAGAAGACAAAGAACTAAGTCCATTTCAAGCGAGCCCCTCCTCATGGCTTCGCCTTTCGCAATGTCTGGACGCCTCGTGACATCCATGCTTTTGAACTTGCAGGGCTTTTTTTTAAAATCATTTTAGTGTGGAATAAGAATGATTCATTATTTTTATTACAAATATATTCTTAAGTATATATGAATTTTTTCATATTATTTTTTCATTTCGAGATGTATATGTATCATATGAATTTTTTCCTAATGTATAAGTATCATTTTAAAGTTACATGTGCACATGTTTGTAGCATGAGGTCATAACATCACTTGATTTCCTCTCAACTCTAGCAAAATTACCATCGTATAGTATTTGGCCGATTTACATTAGGAACATCTTCGCGCCGCCCATCCTCTCTACCGTCTCTTTCCCCATCGCCTTCCACGCGCTTTTAGAGTAGTACCATCACTTTACATGAAATGTGATCTATTTTCGTTAATTTTCAGCTTCTTCTAGCCTAAGAAACGCATTTATGGACTATTTAAGAATTTATGAGAAGTTTGATTATGGATGTGATGATCATGAGATTCGCGGAGCTCGCCACCGAGGCCAATGAGGTCAGAGAGCACGATGAGGTCAGCAGAGCACGATGAGGCCGGTGAGGTAACAATCAACACGCTCATGATTGTCGGTTCCACTACCATGCTAAGCCAACATCCTCGACCCATTCATGATTGTACCATGCTTTCAGATCGGTCAACCAGCAGCAATCACGCCGGAGGTACAAGCAAGAAGAAGAAGGCAAGACATGTTATCACCGGTCGGCGAGACGGCCGACCTCTTGCACCCTCGGGGTGCTTGGGCGCTCAATTCGCATGCGGCGTCCACGTTAGGGACCACGTGGCAATTAGCATAGCAAAATGGGATCAGTCCTCAAGATACGAAGAACATGCTTTGGAACGATGTGAAGGAGACATTCACCTTCCCCAAGGGATCAAGAGAAGGTGAAGAGTTACACTCTCAAGAAGATGGCGGTCGATTCCGACTTATAAAAAGAAGTCAACACGAAGTATATCAAGAAGAATCGAACGCTCGACTTCAACAAGCACCCAAAGTTGCAAGATCACCGATGCGCTTAGAACTACAAGACTTCGGACGAAGGTCAAAGTTTGAGGAGAAGAATAAGCGGAATGCATGAAGAAGAATTATCACCACCGACTCGCCCCGTGGTTACCGCCATGCAATACCAAAATGGGAGAAGAGGGAACAGACCTGCTAGCTAAGGGTATCGCACCAAACAATGGATTGGCCCGACAGAGCAAAGCATTGGTTCTATGCTCACGGCGGCGCCCTTGATGATAATGGCAATGCTGTGTTTGGGGAGGTGCTAAGAGATGTGGCTGTAAGGCTTGTATACCCATCGAGGAGTCTTCCTGTAGTAGCTTTGTGCCAAACAGGAGAACGACGAGCTAACAAGGGCCTTGCAAAATCCAGAGCACCTCGGACGACACGAGGCGCTTGGCGTTGTCCCGTGGAAGGTTGGTTTCGCCAAGACGCCGAGACCTATAGGAGTCGGGCGAGGAGCAAGGCTCGACAGACACAATAGCTTAGTGCGCTTGAAGAACGCTCAATCAAACAAATGAGAGAATGCAAGAAGAGATCCAAGAGAGGTGCAAATAGCCTTGAGCCAATAGCGAGAGACGGCCAAGAACCTCCAAGTAATCCTAACATCATTAGTTCTCCGGCAGCGGCAACAAGCGCTTTCGGTGGGCTACTAGAAGCGGACTTGGACAAGTATCCCATAGACGACATCAGACAGCGGACACCTTGTGAGCTGCATATCCAAGCGCGGAACCTTACCTTCAAGGCGGCCGATGGCATGGCTCACCCATTAGAGCCGAGGCAGCTTATCCATGGCCAACAGATACCGTTAGGATACTCCAAGGTCTCGGTGGAGGAGGTCTGCCTAGGGTACGAGGACCTTGACCTCGAAATTCCTGGAGGTGACGGGACTACGAAGCTAGGAGAGGCAGTACACACTTTCATCCTGTGGCGTAAATGGTACATAATTTTTCGAGATAACATGGACGTGTCCTCTCCGCGAAGAAGCCCGAGAAGAAACCCGCTCCTCCCAAGAACTCGCCGACTTACACCACCTCCTGTGCATATAAGCCCGACAAGAAGCCCGCCTCCTATACCATCTCCTCGCAAGATATAAGCCCTGAAAGAAGCCCGCCTCCTCCCAAGAAGGCGCCGACTCTACACCACCTCCCGCACATAAGCGCCACAAGAAGCCCGCTCCTCCCAAGAAGGCGCCAACCAAGGAAACAAGCCACTCGCCTAGTAGCTCCTAAGAAGACGGGTCCTCCACCCAATCCAAGAAGTCGCTGAACTTCCAAGCGGCCGATGATATGAACGATGAGGAGACCAAGAAGGTGGTAAAAGGAGAGGTAACTAAATTTCTTAAACCCAAGTCACCAGGGAAGAAGGTTCAACTCGCACAAAAGAATTTTATAAAGGCTTAATGACTATTAAAAATTTGAAGGATAAAAAGAAATGCCTCGCCAATCAAACTACGAAAGACATTGAGTAAGGAATGCCCCAAGAAGAAGATGTCACCGAGGGAAGGGTAAGGAGATGCAACAATTCTTCGATGAAACCGCCTTAACGTAAATCAAATATTAGGCACGAAAAGATTGAGGTTGCCCAAGTAAAATGGTTATTTAAAGTGGGCGGTCATTGGTCGCATGAGGAGCTGCCTAAACGACAAAGATGCGCAATTTCATGAATGGTACTTGGACGCCACTCAAGCATGGTCTACGATGTTCGTCAAGTTTAAGCAACAAGATTTTTTTCAATTTTTTGGTGAAGGCATGCGTGAGCTTGATGGGTTGTTTGGACTCGTAAGTGTCTTAATTATTTACAAAAACTATCGTGCACTTCCTTGTACTATACTAACTTGCAAGCCTAACTAATTTCTTATGTAGCATGGAGATACAAAGATGCCGAAGGATCGATTTTCTACATAGGCTTCATGGACCCAGAGTTATCAACGAGGCAACCGTTAGAGACCACCCAAGCGAAAACAGAGACTAATGTATTCAATGCGCTAATGGGTCAAAGATATAAGTCAAAGATATATCTAGCCTACTCATTTGAGTACGTGTTTTCGCATTCATCTCATTCTACTCCTTTTTCATAACACGATGTTAGAACTAATTAGTTATCTACGTTGACACATCTATGTATAGTTTTCACTAGATTCTTCTTATGATCGAGCTAGATTGTAGCTCGATCACAATTATGGACTCGCAAAGGAGACTAGTTCTATTTCCTTCGATTTGAAACAAATTCTAATCATGTACAATTCGTAATCACATGTGTAGTGCATTCACACGGTTCCGTGCTAAAAACGTATGATTCAAGGAGAAATTTGACATTACAATTGCCTCTCATGTACGTATATCATAATGCTAGCTTTTTAGTTAGTTAACTTAATTTCCTTGCATCCATTTCACGCTTTTAACCTTTTCCACCGCAGATCTTGACTCAGCCGTCGGGTAACAATTTATGCGGCTACTATGTATGCGAGTTTATGCACACCCAAACCGGAGCCACCGACCGCATGCTAAAAGGCAACAAGGGGGTGAGTAAATATAATTACTAGCTTTAATGATGTATAGGTATTCCTTATATCTTGTACAAATTCAAGTATTGATTAGTTAATGACTTAACGATAGGTGCCTCAATATTTGGCGGAAGGAGGTTCGAACTCTCACCGCACGAGTGAGAGCAATTCAAGAACAACTTGTCGGCTTTATTTATGATGAGGTCAGAATCCAAAAGGCGAAGTTTCACTTAACTAAATTTTAACAGTGGTGCCCTTCGATATGGACCAAGTGAATCGTCGGGTTGACATCTACGGCTAGCAAGAGCGATGCGCGTAAAAGATCCCGGCGAATGTATGAAAAAATACTAAAGTTGTAATTAAAGTTGTGTACATATATATTGATACATTAGACGATGAGCGTAAGAACAAATATGTGTACATATTTTAATACATTAGATGTAATTAAATTTGTTAATGAATGTTCAAGGATTTAATTATCGTGCAAAGTGCATGATTGATTATCTGTGCTTTTAATTAGTTGTGATTTAACACACACACATATATATAATAGCTAATGGAGAAATAGACCTATATATATATAAAACATCAAGCATCGCTGGAGAAACCAACCGGCATCGATGAGGTTTGATCGAGACGGCTGGAGACACCAACCGCATCGATGAGGTCCTCAAGGGTTCCCGACGCTGCCACGTAGGATTCGAACCGCATCGATACTCTATCAAGACGGTGAGGAACCGATCGATGCCCTTGAGCATCGGGCCCCAGATGGCTCAGACGTTCAAAAACCGGTACTAAAGGCAGTTTTGGACCGGGACTAAATGCCCTTTCCGTAGTAGTGTTTACAACTTCTAGAAAGGAAAAGAGATGCATGAGAAAACCAAATGATCAACCAAATACTTCTCGATAAAACCTTGACACCGAAGACCCACACGATTTAAATTTTGCACCAAGAAAACTTCAATAAGTTCCGTAAATGGAGAGAACAACAACTACAATAGTTTTCTCCACATGGCAACCCATGATAACCAACAAAAACTAAAGAATCCAACGAAACCGAACACAACAATAAAAGCAATCCAAAGGGATTCATCACTAAGCTTTTCTCTTTAACTCCAAACATCAAAAGCCAAAGAAACCAATTTTCCCTCCTTACCCTCTAAATTACTTCACGAGAACGACGACTCAAGAACGAGAGGTTCCCCAAACAGCAAGGGGTGGCACTAACCAGTTGCACCCACAAGCAAAACCCACAACTCGGCCAAAGGAACAAGGTCGAAACCTTTCGGCTTAACCAATAACATGAACATAAGCGTACTGATTCCAACAGTCCTTTCATAGTTAAAGCAATATGCAACAATAAATTTAGTACTCAACATTTAGGCGCAATGCAATGTACCCATACCCATCCTACTGTACATCAGAGTGTCAAGTTTTAAATTAGTTAACCACTCTAATTCAGATTTTTAAGGATGTTGCCCTAAGGCCAAATTTTAAAGGAGTAGAACCCTATGCCATGTTTCTAATTTCACACAACAAAATTTTAGTTTACTCTAGAGTAATTTGCTAAGTTCACATGCCACGGACCTAAAGCCCGCTCTGATACCAACTGTAACACCCCGGAGCCCATACGCGCCACGGATGCTACCAAAAAACCATCTATAACGAATGACACCTCTAAGAAAAGACTGAGACATCATTCAATCTCTAAACTCTTAAACCACTAATAAAACTAAGCCACCGAAATTTATAAAATTTTGGCATGACCTCCCTAGAACAGAGGACATCCACTCAGCAGACAAAAGAACAATAGCAGATATATGATATCATTCTAGCAGGTCCTTAGCTAACCAATCACACATCCAATAGAAATTAATAAACTCCACCACATATTTATTACAGGACGGGAACTCATTAAACATAACCGCAACCAACCCCTTACAAGAAATTTCAGGAGCTATTAAGATCGAAACTATATATCAATATGATGGAACGGTGATGATGTAAACGTGATTGTGCTACTACTCCCATCCATGCATGCCGGCTTCAACATACCTACAAACATTAAATAACAAGCGTGAGTTCAAACTCAGGAAAGTACACGAGAATAACAAACCCAATTTATCGTCAATAAAACAAGAGCTTAACCCTAAGAGTAAGTAATGCAATTAAACAATATCCAGACAATATGCATTTATACACATTTGAAGCAATAACTTGACAATACCAAAAAAAAATTACTGCAATCAAAGCCATCATCTTGATAATAAAACCAATCAACGCCCCAGAACCGTTTCTTAACGCTAAATCACAACGTCTCCCGACTCAACCAGCCCTTTTTGCAACCCAAACCATTTTCATCAATTTTAGTTGAGGTCATAACTTGACTTCACTCCACGATAGACATATAACATAATTAGCAAGGCAATGAAATGCGTTAATTCATCAAATTCAATTCGATCTCCCCTTTTTGGGTTGAGTCCATGACTCAACCTTCCTTTATACCATTACCACAAAACTCATTATTAAAGATGCAATGCACATGAATGCACTTCTCGATGCACGTACCGGTACTGCCAAGTGCCCACCCGTCGGTGTTTACCCTCACGTCCCTTCCATCCCGTGGAAGGTGCCTACTCTTACTGTCTCGCTCCCATTCACCTCGATGAAAGAGATTGCGAGGTAGGACTTTCGTGTTCACTACGTGTGCACACAGAGGCCCACATCAGAATGGGTCGCCTCTTCTTTTAATGAATGCATTAATGTAATCGCTATGAATGAAATGCAACCTTTCATTCAATGCCAACACTAACATACCATAACCACATACATACACATAGCCAATTCTCACATTCATAAGTTGCCGCCGTACTAGTCTCATCGATTCAACAACAAGACATGACAAAGACATTACAAAGATTTCGCTATGCAATTAACACAATTAATTTCAAACTACATTCATAATCATCTAATCGATTCACTCACATACTCAATTCCATTCCCAGACGGAAGTACGCTTAAGTACAACTCTTATAATTTAACCGTGAGTATCCACGTACCCCATACTAGCTATTGATTGCAATATTTACAAAGGTACAGTAAACTCACCGAGATTAAGACTTACTAGTGACCATTCGAATCAAATAGCTAATCACGTCCTCGAAGGGACGATCACCAATATAACTCATACTTGCCACAATCAATAGAAATTAGCCATGAATAGATAAATAACGACGAACAACTCAATTAGACACACTACTCGATGTACTTGCCTTATACCGGAAGGAGCGGAGTGGCGAGAAGTTGAAGCCTCTCCCGACGCTACTCCCCCTGGAAATAACATTGCATACTCAAATTCTCGATTCTAAATAGTTCACAACAACAATATACGCAACCCTGCTACATCTTAGCGCAAGCAGTCCCAAAAAGAAAACCCAACGGAAGGAAATTCGGATAGCACGTGCTCTAACACTACTACAGAATAGGTCATCACTGCCGGTTCGTCCACGCCATTACTACCGGTTATGGGCACCGGCAGTGATTGGTCGGTAGTGATACTCGGGTTATCACTCGCGGCTCAGAACCGGCAAGGATAATAGATATCACCGCCGGTTCATTATACAACCGGTAGTGATATTCGACTATCTCGCCGGTTTACACTAGCATCCGCAGAGGATACTCAACTATCTCTACCGGCTCAACCTAGAATCCGGCAAGGATATATGTATATCTCTGGCTTATATGAAGAACCGACAGGATTCTGTGTATATCACCGCCGGTTCTGGACAAACCGGCAAAGGACAAACTTTTCGAAAAAAATTGTAGATGTACTTCATAGATTACTCTACCTATGTATAAAATTAGGGTTCAATTCAATATATGAGGACTTACAAAAAGAGTTTTTGTAAGTCCTCATATGTATTGAATTTGAACCTGCAATTTTATACATAGGTAGAGTAATCTATGAAGTACATCTACAAATTTTTTCGAGTTTTCGTGACTTTTATTAGTTGGTGTGCACGATGTGTACACGGAAGGCCTGTGCACATGATATGTTGCCTTCAAATATATAGTATATAAAGCGTCATAGATCATAATTAAAATATATTAAAGCATCACAATATTTAGTTTTTACAATAGTCTGCTCACAAATGTAGTGTGAGTACATCTCGCTCACTTTGGATCGAGGCTTTCGTCGTGGAACTCGCCTTTGGATCGATGACCTGCTCACAATGAATCCAAATGATATGCTCTTGAATTGCTAAAATTTCTTTCGACAAGAATCGATTGGTTCTCACTTGGAGCGCAAGTTATTGAAGAAAAGAGAAATTTAATTAATGATGATAGATGTTAAATGAAAGAAAAGTAGGCATGAATGTGTAATTATATACCATGGCTTCGTTATAGCCGATACTTTTCGTGACAATTGCATGTAAATTTGTACATACATAGTATGCGATAAACTATTTCCCGTCCTGCCTCATGCATGGAAAGTCTGTTATTATTTTGAAAGTTGTCCTCAGAGGGAAGATGCACCACCTTTCTTGCAATACCGTGTGAATGCGCTGTGAATGATTTTAAATAGTAATTAACCTTAAATACAATAGAATAAAATATTACTAGAGCAATAACGCAACGATCGAAGTTTACCTGCTCATCATCTTCCAAAATTATGTTCATACTCACGAAGTTCTTTTCTCATCGAGTCCAAGACAAAAACCCCGCTAGCTTCTAACTCGATGACGAGGAGGACCCAAAGGATAACTAGACATATATGTTAACATAGCCTATTAGTCCCACACCGTGTCACGCAAAAATAGTAAAACAATATTAGAAGTAGGGTAATACGTATCGAAGTTATAGGGTACAAGTACGGAGGTTTTTTTCTCACTTGTAGAAAGTCTTAAATAAATAGTCTTCAACAAACTTTGGGTTATCACGACGAGTGTCTCGTTGACAAGCCCCGGATCGAGAAATCCTAAATCTTCATCCTTATTTTTTCTACATATCAGATTCCATTCTACATATGTAAAAAAGAAGTTAGACATACAGCTTGAACGGTAGAAGAATATACAATAATATAAATAGAGACTTACAAAGTCCACAACCGACCAAAGGACGCGCCTAGAGCATCCGCCTAAGACAACATATACAATTCGCAGAACTCTAACTGAACATGCCATCCCCATTGTGAAAATCCGAATCTTTGTATTTCACCGATCGCCCACATACCCTCTTGGCATCCGCCGCATGTAATAATCGATGGACGCTACGCAATTTTGTTGTTAGGTTCTCTAAATCTTTTGGGGAGCCAAGTTGCCCCAAAATGTACTTCCAAATTAGACCTAGCTCAGAATTACGACGTTGTTCAAGCAAGATCTTTTTGAGCTTGCAACATCGACGCCAAAGACTAGCCATCTTCAAGTTTTGCTTTCGAGATGCGCCGTAGTCCCACATTTTCAAGGTTCAAGCCCGCCTGCCTCTTTTGGCTTTTGCCATACTCAAGAAAAACTCCTCGCAGATTAGCATCGACTTTAGTCTTCTCGTGATGGCACCTTTTGAAGTGAGATGTTACCTCGCCTTCGCTTGTTTTTTTTATGCTTTTTCTTCACCATATCGGTCGGTAATTTCTTCGAGGTCAGGCCGCCTTCACAGATGACCGAGATTTGGTACAAGACGATGCGACTTCGAGATGGTGCCGATGTTCGATTCTTCTTATGTGCCTACCGAGGAGTTGGACTTTTCTCGGCCGGTGCCGAGGAGGAGTTGGACTTTTTCTCGATGGTGCCATGAGGAGTTGGACTTTTCTCCGGCCGGTGCCGCGGAGGAGTTGGTCCTTTTGTGGATGGTGCCGTGCCATGAGGAGTTGCACTTTTCGTGAGGCGACAGTGTCTGCGGTGGAGAGTGCGGCTCATCATCATCATCGCCGTTGTCGGCCTCATCGTCCGAGCCAACATAATCAAGCTCTTGCGCCACGCGAGGAAGCCATGCACGCTTTCTCCAAGTTTGTTTTTTCCGCCCTCGCCAGAATCTCTACCTCCATTTTGCGATATTGTCGGACTACACCGCCTACTTCGACCTTGGCGAATCCTAGCGGTATTGGCGCAAGCAGTAACTCGCGAGGAGGCGATGGCCAAGCCCCGCCATCACCACCTTGATGGTAATGCCATGTGCGGACAAATGCAATTTTGCACGGTGTCGGTTCTGGATGTCATCCATCGAAAATGGAGTCGATGCTCTCCGAATCGCTAGGACGCCAGCAATGCTTCTTAAGAACACCGTGATCGAGGTTCCGAGGGTCACATCGAGTGGCGGTCGTGAGTCGAGAGCTTTCATCGCTTGCTCCACAACTTGATCCGCCGCTTCTCTTCCTCTAACGCCTTGCCACAAAGATCTTGTATTTGACTTTGCGCTCATCTTCTTATTCTTTTCGCCGCCAGTACAACGATGCGTCACCGGGAAGCCTTCTTTCCACGGCACCAAACCAACTCCTCGGGTGCGCCCAGATGCTCCTCGTTACCTGTGGCAACAACTCATCATTCTCCCTTCGTGGCATGAAAAGCCCTTGGGAAGACTCCACGTGAGCATCCGATATTTTCATGACACCTCCCTGCTCTATCGCTCCCGGCTCAAGCCGCCATCTTCGAGACAGAAGCCCTCCCAAGCAACCAAGGCTTTGATCGTGCAATGAACTCCGGCCGCCGCAGAGTAACGCCTTGAGGGTTAGCTTTGTTCGCGCCTATCCCATGCAGTATTTTCTTCACGAGCCACCAAAGGCCTAGTGTGTGAGGGTACATATTCTTATCCGCTGCTAGCCTTGTTCTTCCGACCACACCGTCTGGGCTTCTTCAATTCAGACTCTACAAAGTCCTTCCAAAATTCCCTTATCTTTGGAAACATGTTAAAATTTGGCGTGACATTCTTCTTCACATAGTTCTTATTCAAATTGAGTCTTCCAATTCTTCCAAAGATGTGCACATGATACTTAGTGCACGCTTTTGCAACCAACTCGACCCTTGGGGAAATGGAATATTTGTTTTAGCTTGCCCCATAGCGAGTCCTTCAGTCATCGAACCACCCATCGATCACCTTCGCGGCGGTCCATGATCTATAGCTGATGGGCACGTTATCCCTAGCAAGTACTCCGCAGTCGTCTCAGACGGCGCCAACGCCGACGCGGTATAGCAGTTCCCGACTTCCGAGAGCCGGACTATGTTGTGAACGCCTTAGGCATCTTGCTCGACCACGACCGCGCGACCGCCTTTGTTCACCAGACGCTTGAGCCTAGAATTGATCTTGTTATTAGTCGATGACCCTACAATATTTTGGGAATCACAACGCACTAATACTTTACCTCGCCCATGTTAGTCGCGGCGCCTTGGTCCATGGTCGTGGCGCCGCCTTGGTCCATAGCAGGGCGCTGCTTGGTCCATGGTCATGGCGCGCCTTGGTCCATGGCAGGGTGTCGCTTTGGTCCATGGTCACGCCAGTTGCTCCATCTCAATATCCTCAGAGGTTCAGTAGCCACTTGGGCTACCCATTCCTACTGTCTTACATTCGAGGGCCGAACTCCTCTCGGGACTTGTCCTCGATTCGAGGCCATTCCTAGCAATCCAAATGTTATTGGGTTAATTATATTGCATTCATTTATGGTTGCTACATGACATCAAACTTGTGAATTCAAACGATGGTAATTTGCTAGAGTTGAGAGGAAATCAAGTGATGTTGTGACCTCATGCTACAAACATGCGCACATGTAACTTTAAAATGATATTTATACATTAGAAAAAATCACATGATACATATACATCTCAAATGAAAAATAATATGAAAAATTCATATATTCTTAAGAATATATTCCACACTAAAATGATTTTAAAAATGATTCTTGTTAGCCATGCAAGTTCAAGACATGGACGCTCATTCTGTGAGAGGTAAGTACTCCAGATCAATGAAGAAGAGGAGCGGAGGAAGCCTATGGACAAAGGTACGCCAAGAAGACAAGAACTATGTCCATTTCTGCGTAGCATGTCTCCTCATGGCTTCGCCTCTGTACCTGGACGCCTCGTGACATCCATGCTTTTGAACTTGCAGGGCTTATTTTTTTTAACACATACATTTTGGTCAACAAAATATACATACACATAAAATTAGATCAAATTATTATATATCGAGAGTTACAAACAAGAAAATTCTCGACAAGTTTAAACTCTTTAAACTTGTCGAATTTTTTTTGGTAACTCTCAGATATAATGAATCTTGACTAATATTTACAACACATGTATACAACTATTACAACTACTTACTATTACAATTAGTGGCACAAAACAAATATTTACAACACATGTATACATCTTTACAAAACAAATATTTACAACACATGTATAACCAGAGAGCAAAATGATCAAAACAAAGACAAGGGCGTAAAAATGAACAAGGCAACTAGCATAAAGCTCAACTTGTTTATTTTGAGTGTTCTCGAGATGTCGGGTTGCCCAAAGGCCCTCCTCGCCACAAGGGACGAGTAATAGACTAATTTGTGACAACCTTGCTATTTTACCAAGCAATTATTATTCAGATCAAGAGCCAACTAATTAACCTAATGAGCAAAGATAAAGACAATGAAGTAACACCGATAGTGAGCAATGGTAGATATGTAGTACTAATCGACTAAGGAAAATAGAGTAAAGTCTATCGTTCAATGCCTAATACTCATCAACAGATAGTGTTATGATCAAATAAGTGACAATGTATAAAGTGACAGAGAAGTGCTACTAATAGACTAAGGAACTAAACAAAATATAGACAACAGTATAGACATAGAAGTGCTACTAACATCATCAGTATTGAACACTAATTAGACTAAGGAACTAAACAAAATATAGACAGAGAAGTGCTACTAATGATCAAGTAAAGTGACAATAGGTATTCAACACTAATTAGACAAATAAGTGGTCATGCAATACATGCAATACAAGATTGTTGAAATAAGGGCAGTATGAGCATAATGAGACATATACTTAACCCAGATATGACTAAGCACAATTTATCCACAATGTCCGAACATATGAAATGATCATGAATTCAACAGTATAAGCCAAGATTGCTCTCAGATTTAATAACTTGATGGGTTGCTTCAAAGAAGCCTCCAACACCAAATTTCAGCAATATATCACAGGTATATCAATCTGAAATTAGTGACTCTATTCAGCCAAGACCGCTTAAGAAAAATTGACTCACTAATACTCAATTATGGATGAAACGCCATCAACAATGTAATTGCAATGATTTTGCTTAACGATACGTTGATGCCAAGCCGTGAGAATTGAGTTCCATATTAGACCAGATATCAAAGTTATGAAAGGAACTATTCTCGTGATAGCATACCACATATACAAGAAAGAACAAAGAACAAGTTAAAGCATTGATACAATGATCTAACAAAGGTCAATTACGTAATGATTCACTAACTAGCGTATAAATATTGCCTCATTTATTTGTATCATCATCGAGCAAAGAGTAGAGAATAAAATCGTGCCTCATTTATTTGTATCATCATCACGTAATAAATGTCTATCTCATTGATAACCCTAGAATCATCACAGATTAGTTGTCACAAATTGTCTATTGCAGTCCCAAATCCTCAATGAACACTATACCCACATGCTAGGTCCCCAAGCCAAATGAATTGATCGCCCCTTAGCATCTCGCACATGCACATCTCAAACATTCACAATCACATTCACAATCACATGCACATTCACATTCACATTCACATTCACATCACATCTCACAACCACATTCACACATCGCAAGAGCAGCATTTCAAGGCGACGGCGGGAGACGGTGGGGAGGTCGAGGCGACGGGCGGGAGACGGTGGGGAGGTCGAGGCGACGGGGGGAGACAGCGTGGAGGTGAAGGCGACGGGGGGGAGGCGACGCGGCGGTCCGAGGCGAGCGAGGCGGCGCGCCCGAAGTCGAGACGGCGCGCTGAACGCGAACCGACGGCGGTGGTCCGAGGCGCGGCGGCGTCAGGAAGCTCAGAGGCGACGGCGCTGTAAAAGTGAGAGGAGGGCGCGGGCTAGGGCTAAGGTAAATGAGAGGAAGGCGGCGGCATTTCAATTTATAGGTAGAGATCATCGCGGCTGGTCACACCAACCGGCAAGGATAGTGGGATATCACCGCCGCCATTGTACAACCGGCAAGCGATAGTGGATATATTACCGCCGTCCATTGTACAACCGCAAGGATAGTGGAATATTACTGCCGGTCCATTGTACAACCGGCAGTGATAAGCTCTTTGCCCATATTCTATTAAAATTTGTCTTTTTTATTACTCTTAATATAGGACCAATTTGATCATGAAATTTTATATGTAGATGGGGTAAGATGAGATGTACATCCATGATTTTTTACTAGCTTCAAAGAGGTGAGAGAGAGAGTGAGTAGGAGACTAGGCGTAGTATCGCATTTATTTACTAGCACAAAAAGGAAGTGAACATCATTGCCATTTTCCTAGTTACTTATGAATGTTTCAGCTTAAATCTAGTTACCCTTCAGATAAAAAATCAGATTGCTAACTTTTTAATTGTTTTAATATTTCTAAAATCAAATAATGCTTGCAAATTGAACAACAAATGTCACAAATTCAACAAATTCAAGTGCAAATAAAATCACAAAAATCCAAATGCAAAGAAACTTTCAATTTGATCAAAAGAAAGCATAACCTCAATTTCCATTATTGCATATATTACATTAATTGTTACATATGAGAAAATAAACATGTCGCTCATACAAAAGAAAGCATACATTTCATTACTACAACTAAGCTACGATTCGACCTTCGTTATGATCGCAGCGTATGTATGTAGCTTCACACCGCCTTCCATGGTACTTAGGTCAACGCCCTTCCAAAAGGGGAAGCTCATCGAATTGGTTGTACTCTTCCTCGTCGACAACATTCTCAACTCCGATAATCCTTCTTTTTCCTTGAATAACCACGTGGCGCCCTTGTTAGCCGGTTAGTTACAAAGAAGATTTGTGTAATGAATTAGCAAGTACGTAATGGTTCTTCTCTCAGATCCGACGAGTTTGAGGTCCACGGTAGTGATGCCGATTTGTCGATATTCACGCCACGAAGTCTCACCCATTGGCACCGAAAGAGAGGGACCTTCAAAGGTCCATAGTCAAGCTCCCAAATCTTCTATGAATCAGAGTAGGTTTGCCTATTTCCATTGTTGTCATAGGCATCTATACGGATACCGCTATTTTGATTGGTGCTCTTTTATCTTGCGCCTTGTATAAAATGTAAAACCATTTATGTCGATCCTTGAATGTCCGAATTGTAGTTGACGGTCCTCGAGCCAACATTTCAACCGAAAGTACCTCTCTCAGACGATCATGTGTCTACACAACCAATCGCCGAAATTATCTCTCGGTTTCTCGCGAGCCAACCCTCCGACCTCCCCGGTTTGTTTTGATAGCACGTTTGTGCATGTCGACATACGGGCCACCACAACCGATTGTCCCAAAATCGCTAAATGTGCTTGTGTAAATGAAGCTAGATTGCTAGTACGCATCGATTTCTTGCCTAGTGTCCTTTCCTCGTAGCCTTCCTCATGCCGAGATACAGCACACCAATCGGTTTGAGATCCATATAATCGACGCAGAACTCAATGACCTCCTCGGTTCCTCAAACCATCGGCAATGCAATTTTCCTACGATTTCTACATTTAACATATTTCTTTATAACCCCATGAATCTCTCGAAGGGTACATCCGATGTAGAAATACGACCAAGAATCAGATTCTTTCACAATGTGAACAATGAGATGGACCATAATATCAAAAAAGATGGAGGGAACACATCTCAAGCCCGCACAGAGTGTGGACCACGCCTTCCCGCAGCTTATCTAGTATTAATGGATCGATGGCCTTCGTGAAATCGCTGAAGAATGAACACAACTTGATAATTGGGTCTCGACTTTCTCTCGCGTAACCCCCTAATTGCAATTGGAAGCATCTGTGTCATCATCACGCGGCAATCGTGAGACTTCATACCAATTAACTTTAAGTCTTTCATTGAGACTAGTCTCTTTATGTTAGCAGAGTAACCAGACGGAACTTTGATTCCGCAAGCATTCGCAAACGCTAATTTTCTTTCTTGCTCAAAGTGTAGCAGTCATGGAAGGTACTTTTTGCTCAGATCCATTTCTTCGTGATGCAGCTCCTTCCTCGCCATATCTTCGAGGTCCATCCTTGCTTGAAGTGTATCTTTCGCTTTGCCGTATGTCCAAGAAGATACCAAGCAAGTCGTCACACACGCTTCTTCTCTATGTGCATGACGCCGATTATGCGGTCGAACTTCCGTGTGTTGCCAATAAGGTAGGATCCAAAATACTGATTTCTTTTTTCCACAAAGGAGCCTTATCCCGAAGTCGGAATAGATGTACCGCCGCCCTTTCCGTGAATAATTGTAAGATCCTTTACAGCCGCAAATATCTGCTTCCCAAGCAGTGATTCTTCTGAGCTAAGGCGCTCCTTTGTCCCGTCAAAAGCTCTCTTATTATTGCGGTATGGGTGATCCTTGCGAGGAACCTACGATGCCGCATGTAAGCCATTTTTCTATTGTTCTTCACCACCGGCTAGTCAGATCATCCAGCATCGGACGATCCGTTGAAGTTTTTGTCGTCTGCCCGACAGTTGCCAAGAGCAGATAATCATTAATGGTTACAAACAATAATGCCCGTAGGATAAAGTTTTCTTTTATACTCATCCCATACCGTACACCATCGGTCCACAATATTAGAAGATCTTCAACCAATGGTTTGAGGTACACATCGATATCATTGCCAAAGTTGTTCGGCCCTTGGATCAATAGTGGCATCATAATGTACTTTCGCTTCATGCAAAGCCAAGGAGGAAGGTTGTAGATGCATAAAGTCACCGCCAAGTGTCGGATTTACTACTCATGTTGCCAAAAGGATTCATCCCATCTGACTCAACCCAACCTTATATTCTCACATCATATGCAAAGCGCTTATATTTTCTCGTCGATGTTCCTCCATTGCACGTAATCGCAGGTGTCCGAGCATTCCATCCTTCTTACGCTTTTCGGCGTACATCGTAGCAATTGGGCATGCCTTTTGTTCGCAAACAATCGCTTAGACGGGATTATAGGAAATACCACACCACCTTACGGGACACCTCTTCTTACGCCTCACCCCGACATCTTCGCTTCGATATCGCTGCTGCTGTTCTTATACCGCTTTTGCTTTGCAAACAACACAGCATCCATGTTCGCAAACTCATTGCGATACAATATGCAATCGCTTGGACATGCGTATTCTTTGTACTTCCAGCCCCAACGGCGCATAACCCGCTTGGCTCGGCACGAGTTGAAGGCAACACGCTACCCTCTCGAAGCAAGTCCCCAAGAGACATAACACCAAGAAAGCTCTTATCGACCAACCATTGCTTGCCTTCAATCGCAGAGGAAAGCACGGTGATGCTTTCAGGCTCCTCCTGCAACTGGTACAATGGCGCTAGAGTCCTCTACCATACCGAACTTTTGAAACTCCCTTTCACTCGTGAAGTCCCCTCCCCATCACGCAAAGATTTGATCTAGATCATCTTCGTGGTATCAACGAACGCATCTTCCATCACGCCATATCGTTGTCTCCGCCATCTTCATTAATGTGTTGCCCTTCATGTACAATATCATCTTCATCAATGTGTTGCCCTTCATGTACAATATCATCTTCATCAATGTGTTGCCCTTCATGTACAATATCATCTTCACCGTGCTCACCCAATGTATAGCCACCTTGAAACCCCTTCAAGCAAGTGTGCACGATCGACTTTATGTTACAAAACATCTTCTCATTTTTGCAATCAACGATGGACAACACATATAGTCCGCCAGTTTCTCGACTTGTGTGCCGCAACCGCATTCGAAAACAAGTCACACCATTAAAGAACTCGACCGCGACGGTTCAGGTCATACATCCACCTTCTATCCATCTACGCTAATTATATCAAACTACATTTCAAAGATATGAACAAACGATATCAAAATAATTTATTCTTTACAGAGTCATGCATTGCTAATTAATTAAAACGATAAACACATTATAAGCACATTAATTAAAACATTAATTAAAACATTAAATTAAATTAATCTACAACAAACAAGCATATAATTGAATATAAGGATATATTTCTAAATAATTATTTATGTTCCAACTTTCATTATTGCAAAATCCATCTACCATTTCCCATTATTTAAATATTCAACTAGCAATTCTCACTATTTATAATTGATCATCTAGCAATCTATACTATTAAAAATCCATATAACAAATTTTCATTAATTAAATTAATTACAATTATGCATAATTGTCCATCTAGCAATTTTATTACTCAAACATCCACTACAATATGAATTATAATTTATTCAATAATTTAGCTAGATCTTAATTTGAGCAAGATTTACATAAACTGCTCACATTGTATAATCAGCAATTATCAACATCTATAGCACTGTAAAGTAAAATTTTACGACAAATATAACATACATCAAGTTAGTAACCTCAAAAATTTTAATACAATTTTTCAAAGAAGAACTCGCCAAGATAATATAGCTCCTCTTTGTTCTCGCTTTGGTACGGAGAAGATGTCGATTCGATGAAAAATATGAACAAAATATCGACACAAAATTTCGGCAAAGAACTCTCCAGAAAAATACACCCGAGCAAAGAGCGCCTCTCTTCGCTTCGACCGGGAAATGCGCGGTCAGTGAAGATTAAGATATAAATAGCTTATCACCGCCGCTCGCAAAGAACCGCAAAGTGATAAGGTCATATTACGCTGAATATATTTATCATCGCCGTTCTCAAGCAGAACCGCAGTGATAAGGCCATACTACGTACAAAAATTGCGCTGCAGCGGAAAATACATATCACCGCCGCTGAATATACGAACCGGCAAGAACTTTAAATATCACCGCCGTCAAATTAAACCGGCAAGATATATCACTACCGGTTATAGGTATAAACCGCAAAGGATACTTTAACATTCCAACTCCGCGCCAACCGCTATGCTTCACATTCTCTCGCCAATCGCTGTTCTTCCCATTCACAATCCACTCTTGTTGCGCTTCACATTCTCTCGCCAACTATTGCTATATAATGCCACTATTGTTGCATGAATGGCAACCCCACACAATCCACTCTTGTTGCAAGAATGGCACCCCCAAGAAGCGTGCACGTGTTGGGCAAAGCCCCACTCCGCCGCTAGAGAAGGAGGAGAAGAAGGAGGAGGAGAAGGAGGAGGAGGTGGAGGCGAGGAGGAGGAAGAGGGGCACAGGAGGAGGAGGACGACGACGGTGGACGACGCATTTACGCGACGTGGAGTGAGAGAATCATGCGGCGTTGGGGCAAGACTAACTCCGCCACCGAATCGGATTCGATGAGAAGGAGGATTTCGGCATCGCCAAGACATCAAGCGGCAGCCCGCATTTAGGAGGAGGAGGAGGACGACGACGTTTTGGATATAGGGCTTCGCGCCATTAGACTATTATAATTGGGACTAAATATGTAATGATGGACAAATTATGTTTTGTAATGTTATTTTAATTAATACATATCCCGCAAATTACAAATTTGCTTTCACATGTTCTGCTTTTTAACTAATTATGCTTTCATATGTTCTGCTTTTTTAACTAATTATGCTTTCATATGTTCTGCTTTTTTAACTAATTATGCTTTCATATGTTCTCGTAAGTAGATAAATTACAATGTTTCTTATGTTCTCAGATCGAACTAATAATGGGGAACAAGATATCATCGCCGTTCTATAGTAAACCGCAAAGAAAATGGTCTTATCACTGCCGGTTTTACTATAGAACCGGCAATAATAAATCACTACCGGTTTTACATATAAACCGACAAAGGATATCTTCTTATCACCGCCGTTCTCTATTAAACCGCAATGATATTACCTCCATTCCTCATGAGAAATTGATATTATTCTTATCACCGCCGATTGAAGTTTGAACTGCAAGGATAATATTATCACCGCCGTGAATTTGGAACCAAGAAGGATAATATTATCACTACCGCTCGGACCTACCCGCAAAGGATGGGGGTCGCGATGAGGCAATGCAGTAGTAGTGTAAAGAGCTTAACTCCTAATTGGTTTAGCCAAAAATGGGTTCTTTACCTCTACTTAACCATAAGAGGCTAACCTACAGCTACGATACAGCCACTTAGGTGAGAGATGCCACGAAGGCCACCAAATCACACACTAAAGTTCAGCCGCAAAACTGAGCTCGCTGAAATTCCCAATTTCAGGTCATTGAGTTCCAAATAGCGTAACTTTTGATTAGCTCAACGGATTTTCGCGTTCTCATACTCAAAATGACCGCACGGAGACAAACTACACATATATCACAACCATTCACTCAGCCAACGCACCCGCAGTTCCCAGACCGAAGATGAACACAGACACCAATCGCGACAAGAATTGGACAGCACTCGCTAAAATAGCCATAACTTTTAAATGGTTGAACGAAACTTAATGATTTCAGTCTCTATTGAAAGGTAATTCGATTACCTACAACTTTTGCAATAGCTAGACCCCCAGGAAACGGTTGCAGAATTTTGAAATAGCAGTCCAAACAGCGGGATAGAATCTGGCTTAAACAGAAAACTCCAAAACACTCTAGACTCTAGATCCCTCATCTACAAGGATCTTAGCTAGGCATTTGATCAAACACCTTACAAGCAAGCAATAAAATCCCCCAAAGTCCTAGGGTTTTACCTCAATCTTTCTCATGGAGGAAGAAGGGAGGTGGGGGAGAGGCTGCAGGTGCTGCTGCTGGCTGAGCTGCTTCGGCTGCTGGGCGCCGGCCTAGGAGAGCAGCAGGGCGCCATGGGGGCTCGGCCAGGGCAGGAGCAAGGGCGCCATGGGGGCTCGACCGGGGCAGGAGCAAGGGCGCCAGGGAGGGGTGCCGGAGCTAAGGCAGCAAGCTCGCCGGCCTTGGAAGGAGTCGGCCAAGGGAGCAACGCCAGGAAAAATTGAAAAGGAAAGAAGAGGAGGCGTAGGGCTTGGCTGGAAAAAAAACTGCCTCCACTTAATTCAGCCACACAAGGAAGAAAGAGAGAGAGAGGATAGGTGAGGGAGGGGAAATTCCTAAAAACCCCTCCAAACCAAAGTCCATCTTTTAACCAATAGCGCAAACCAAATAATTTAATTCTTGGCACAAAAAGACAAATGTCAGAAAAAGACAACTTACCGCCAAACAATACGGCACGAAAGATACTTCAACCGAAACTAGCGCAATTACCAAAACCTTTAATAAAAGCTTCAAAAGCGCGACGATAAATATTTTCTCCCGAATACAAATCCCTGAATCACGAAGGTGGAATCATTACCAGCCGAAAACCCTAGCAAAAGAGATTTGCGGCATTACAATTTAAAAGTTTATTACTGTGTTCATCATACTATCATGTTGATCATACTATCATGTTAAAAGCTCTTTTAGCTTATTGAGTTCCATGCACAACTAATACAATGTATAGTTGATCGTACTATCATGTTAAATAGTTAATTTCAACTGAATTAGATGAAGGGGAGAATTACATTTATAAAATCAAGCAACTTTATTTGTCAAATTCTAGTGAAGGTAACATAAGTTATAATCACAATTTAATTTGGTATAAAAATTGATAAAAGAAGAATTATACGTTTATGTCAGAATGAACATCACTTTTTACACCATTTGGAACAAGTTTTTAAAAATTGCCCATGTCTTGTATACAATAGCCACTACTACAGAACAGTACATCACTGCCGGCTCCAAAACGCCATCACTGCCTATGTATGTGTATATATCATGTGTATGTATATGTGTATATTTCTGTTCGTGGTCAAATTTTTCTAAAGCATGCAGATTCAAAAAATGATGTATATGTGTACATGTTCTTGAAACATGTATACATGTCTTTCAAATATTTGTATGTGTCCTTGAAAGATGTATGTGTATAAAGATCGAAAAATATATATGTGCATATGTTTTTTAAAGATGTGTATGTGTCTTTCAAAATGTGTATTAATTTTATTTCTTTGAATTGATAAGCTTGGCATCATGAGCAGAAGATTAGTATAGCCAGCAACGCAGCTATACTTTGGCTCATACGCTTTTACGTCTATGTTCATTCGTTACATCTATCTTCATTTCCTCATTACGTCTTTTTTCGTTAACATTGTATGTGTATATGTGTATATGTTTTCGAAGATATATAGGTGTCTTTCAAATATGATTTTGTTAATTTGAAATTTCTGATAAACTTGCTAGGAATGGCCTTTGATCAGGGACAAGTGCCGGAGGTAGTTGGACCCTTAAATATGAACGAAGGAGGAACAGGTAGCCCGAACCATAGCCCAACGTACTACATAAACTTACAGGATATTGACATGAAGCAACCTGGCGCCACTGCCATGGACCAACCTGATGTCACTAACATAAACGAGGTAAAGTATTAGTAAATTGTGATTCCCAAAATATTGTAGGGTCAGATGACTAATAAGAAGATCAAATTGCAGGCTCAGACATCTGATGAACAGAGGCGGCGCGTAGGTCATGGTCCGAGCAAGATACCTTAGGGACTTTATAATATAGTAGAACTCTCGGCAGTCGGAGAACCTGCTATACTCGAGTCATCGTTGGGGCCATACAGGACAGTATGCGGGGTTCTTGCTAGGGATTATGTGCCCATCAACTATAGATTATAGACTGGTCGTTGAGGTGACTAGTGGGTGGTTCCCAATGACCTGAAGGATTTATTGTGGGACAAGCTAAAATAAGTGTTCCAGTTCCCCCAAGGGACCGAGTTGGCTACAAAGAAATGTGCACTATGCATCATGTGCACAGCGTGGAAGAATTAGAAGACAACACTGAATAAAAACTATTTGAAGAAGAATGAAACGCAAAATTTTGACATGTACTTAAAGTTAAGAGAGTTTTGGGAGGACATTGTGGCGTACAAGAATTTTGAATAAGCCCAGACAGTGAGTCAAAAGAATAAGGCTAACACGAATAAGAATATTTACCCTCACACACTAGGCACAGGTGGGTATGTGAAGAAAATATCAGCATGGGATAGGTGCGAAGAAGAACTAACCCGCGTGGGCATCATTCATACAACGGCTGAGTTGAGCGAACGATCGAAGAACTGGTTGCTTGGGATGGGGGCTTCTGTCTCGGATGATGGCAGCTTGTTTTAGAAATGATAGAGCCCAGGAAGTGTTGCACAAAATCACAGATGCTCACGTGTAGTCTTCCCAAGGTATTTTTTGCCATGAAGGGAGAATGACGAGCTAACCATAGCCCTGGGTAACAAGGAGCACCCTGGTCACACCTGAGGAGTTGGTTTGGTGCCGTGGAAAGAAGGCTTCCCAACTGACGCATCGTTTCATAGATGTCCGAAGAGAACAAGAGAAGATCAACTTGACCGTCAAATAAAAGATGCTATGGCGAGAGCGTTAGAGGAATAGAGAGCAGAGCTGGATAAGGTTGTGGAGCAAGCAGTACAGAAAGCTCTCAACTCACGACCGCCACCAGATGATAGCCCTCGGATATTCAGTCCCGGTGCTCGTAAGAGTAGCTGCGCATCCATAGGGATTCCCGAAGAGCATGGACTCCATTTTCCAGTGGATGACATCACAGAACCAACACCGTGCAACCTACATTTGTTCGCACATGGCATTACCATCAAGGTGGCTGATGGCAGGGCTTGGCCATGCGGCTCCTCGCAGGTTCTGCACTGCCACTCGATACCGTTGAGATTCACCAGGGTCGAAGTGGACAGTGTAGTCCGCCAATACCAAACAAATGAAGGTAGAGATCTCTGGCGAGGATGGAAAAAACAAACTTGGAGAAAACATGTATGGCTTCCTCGCATGCCACAAGAGTTTGCTTAAGTTTGGCTCGGACAATGAGCATGACAAAGATGATGATGATGATCAGGCGCACTCTCCACACAGAGACCTCCCGCCCTTGTCGCCACCACACAGAAAAAGTCCAACACCTCCGCTGGCACCACCTAGGAAAAGTCCAACTCCTCCACCGGCACCACCTAGGAAAAGTCCAACTTCTCCGCCGGCATCTAAAAAGAATCGAACACCAACACCATCTTGAAAGTTGGCACCGTCTTCTAGCAAATCTCAGTCATCTATGAAGTTAGCACAACCTCAAAAGAAATTACCAACTGAGGTGACTAAAGAAGAGCGGAAAAAGCAAATAAGCACCAGCGTAACATCTCACTTCAAAAAGGTTCCATCACCTAAGAAGACTAAAGTTGATGCTAATACGCAGAAGTTTTTCTTGAGTATGGGAAAAGTGAAAAAGACAAAGCAGGCTTCTGAACCTTATGAAATGTCAGACTACGAGTGCATCTCCAGAAAGCAATATTTGAAGGTGGCTAGTGCCGACGCGTTGAGGTCGGAAGCTCAAGGAGATGCTGCTCAACGAGATCATTCTCACGAGTAAGGTCTAAGGTGGAAGTTCTTTATGGGGAAACCAGTGATTGAACCAGCTCATTTAGACCACCTAACAACATAACTACAACGCGTCCATCAATGGTACATGCAGCAGTCCAATGATGGTATGGAGGCGTTCTTAGTCAGATACACAGAGTCGAATTTTCACAATGGGGATAACATCTTCTAGGTGGGTTTCGAGGAATTGTATATGTTGTACCAGAAGGATGCCATGGACATGAATATATTCAAGCTATGGACTTTGTAAGTCTCTATGTATATTATTGTGCATTCTTGTATTGTTTAATTGCATGTCTAACTTCTTTCTTATGTAGAATGGAGATACATACATGTAGAAAAAATGGCAATGACAAGTTAGCATTTCTCGATCTAGGGCTTGTCAATGGGAAAATTGTGAGGGACTCTCCATAGTATATTGAAAACTATTTATTTAATACTTTCTTGAAGCTGCAATACAAAATCTCCATACTTTTACCCTATAACTTTAAGTATGTATTTCTCTACTTCTAATATCATTTAACTATTTTTGTGTAACACGATGTGGAACAAATGGGCTATGTTGACATATATGTGCAGGTTTCACTGGGTCCTTCTCGTCATCGAGTTAGATGCTAGCAGGATTTTTGTCTTGGACTCGAGAACAAAACGAACTAATCTGTATCAAGTCTTTTGGGACATGCTGAACAGGTAAACTCGATCATTGCATTATTGCTTCAGCAATATTCCATTCTATTGCATTTAAGTTTAATTACTATTCAAAATCATTCATAAGGCATTCGCATGATATTGCAAGAAAAGTGTTTGGTACCGTCCCTACAAGAAAGATTTTCAAACAATAACTGACTTTCCATGCATGAGGCAGGACAAGGGAAACAATATATGTACATACTATGTATGTACAAATATGTATTCAATTGTCACGGAGAGTGTCAGCTATAATGAAGCCATGGTATATAATTACACATTGATGCTTACTTTTCTTTCATTTAACATATATCATCATTAATTAACTTTCTCATTTTTTTTAATAACAGTGCTCCAAGATGAGAACCAATAAGTTACTACTAACAGAAATTTTAGCAATTCAAGAACAGATCGCCGGATTCATTCATGATGAGGTCATCAATCCAAACAGTGAGTTCCACGAGTAACCTCATCACCTCGTTCCTTCGATCACGAAACCGTGACATGCCTACTTCGACACCTTCTACTTGAGTCAGTGCAAAACCAAAGTGAATGAGATGTAGTCACATTATATTTGTAAATAGACTATTGTAAAACCAAATATTGTGATACTTTAATATATTTGAATTATGATTTAATGATGCTTGATATACTATATTGTTCTACCATATTAATATAATGATGCTTTATATTAATATGTAATTCAAATATATTAATATGGTACAACAAACTATGATTTAATGATGCTTTATATTAATTAATACACTGTAAAAATATATAATGAAAAAAACATTTGGTGAGGCTTTTCACTGCCGATTCATCCAAGAACCGTAGCGATATATATATATATATATATATATATATATATATATATATATATATATAGAGGACATATTCGGTGCTAATTTGAATTCAGCTAATGGAAAGAGAAACTCAGCAAAATGAATAGTACTTGATGTAGGGAGGGCACTATTCTTTTGCTGTTTGTCTTTTTCATATCTTTCAAATGCGATTGAGTTTCATCTTCAAATTTTGCAGGGTTGTAGAGGTTCACTCCCTACATGTGGTAATTTTTGAGAATTTTTCAAAACTTCTACATGCCATTAGCACTGAATTAGCACTGAATTCACTATTATTTCCACCATAGTACTTGAATATATATATATATATATATATACATATATATATATATATGAAAATGTTTCCATACTCCTAGGTGTATGTACTCCCACCTCCAATATACCATTTAAATGATGTTGTTATACCTCTTTATCCTTTTGAGTATACTCTAATACTGATTATAAGATAATTCAAAGTGAGTTCCATGAAATATTTCATTAAAATCCACCCTTTATAGCATAATTGGTTTACATATTCCTTATACATATGGAAAGGGTATGTAGCAAAAAAATAAAGGGTCTGATGAATTTTTTTAATCATGTTGTATAGGAGTATCCTAGAATTAATATTGGAGTATACCGAAAGTGATAAAAGAGTATAAAGCGTTTATTTAAGTGATATATTAGAGGTGGGAGAGTACTTAAAAAGGCTTATATATATATATATATATATATATATATATATATATATATATATATATATATATATATATATATATATATATATATCATAACCGATCTAACCGGCGGTGATAGATCTTATCATTGGCGGTTCTGAGCCAGCGGTGATAATCCCAAGTATCACTACCGACCAATCACTGCCGTCTTCCATAACCGACAGTGATGTACTATTTTGTAGTAGTGGACAGATGATTTCTAATTAAAAACCATGTGTGATAAGTCTTCCTACAAACAAGCCTTTTCTATTTATTAGCTAGTCTCAGAAAATGCAAGCCATGCTCTCTAGAAAAAGCAGATTATATATTAACTCAACTTAGATTACAAGCATTGCATCTGACGAATACTCATACCAGGGATACCCGACAACAAAGTATACATCTATTTCAAGGTTGTATTTCTCACGGACAACCCGGACCAAGAGGACGCGGCGGATCATTCCGCCTAGGTCCGGCCTCCCAATGAATTCCGACCGAGCCCCGCCATGGCGATCCCGGCTCGGCCGGGGCTCCGATCGAGACCACAACAAGCTTCGCCTCGACAACTTCGCCACGACGGTGGTCGACTCGAGCCGGCCACTCGATCCGTGGACCCGACGTCCATGCCGAGACAATGGTTACTTCCCTGCACGGCGTGGGAGCCGCGGTCAAACGCCTGCCCTCACCGCGTCAAGGGTAAAGGAGTCGCGTAACACGCCATGAACAACGCCAAGATCTCGGCAGACGATCGAGGGCAAAGCGTACCTTCCCGAGGAAACACCGTCCGTTGTGTCTACCAACCTGGCATAGATGAACAGGAACCTGTCAATCGTCAAGGACCGAAGACCGGACTCCCTGGGCGTAGTACACCCCTTATCTCTTTTCTCTAAGCTTTTGTGTAACCTGCCCCCTCCGACTATATAAAGGGAGGCAGGAGCCCTCTCATTTCCTGCCTTAGCCACCTCGCTTGCTCTCCCGACCCGAACGGCCGCTCGGAGCTCCTGAGCTCCACCGTTCGGACGAGGACTAAGGGTCTGTCCTTAGTCCTCGCATGTAACCCGCCATACCCCAGATCAACGAGATCCACCGCCACAAACTGGAAGTAGGGATGTTCGGCCCGAACCAGTATAAAATCGGGACTCCCTAGCTCGATCCAGTGTTCATCCGAGGCTTGGTTAGCCTAACCATTCGAGGAGAGGGGGCGCGCGATCCCCTATACTTACAAATCTACTTGCGGTTATCTGAAAACACCGGTTGGCGCGCCAGGTAGGGGACCTTATGCGTCATCTCCGTGATCCTCGGATTCCCATCTCCCTCCTCGATGGTCTTCTTCATCAACGACGGTGCGAGCTCGACGACGTGTTCACGCCAGGAGCAGAGCGTGATTCGCCTTCCTCGACTCCCGTCGGGGGGGCCTTCGGCCTTGCCTCCGCCGCTCCTCGAGCTTGCCGTCGGCTTTGGCGGCGCGAAGCAATTGAGGCCCCAAAGGTTTGGGCTGGCGAACTCGTGATGACTGGAGCAGCCACGCCCAAGATTTGTATATGGTCTGCGCGCGCCTGCGCGCGTCAGGTTCGCTTTCGGCCGGTCAAGGGGTCCGGGCCACTTCATGCCGACTAGTTTCTAGCCCTCACGAGTGGCTCGGCGGCTGCGTCCTCACATACCCACTTGGGCTGGCGTCCCAACCGGCCGTTGGATCCCTTGCAAAATGGTAACCCTCTCGACCCAAGTGCTAAGGCCTCGCCCTGCTGGCTCTGCTATAAGTAATCTTGTGTGGAAGAAGGAAGTGCCCGTGCGAGATCACCCGTGGTCGATTCGGGACACATTTTTTGGGCTTCTAAGTTCCCACGTATTTGTTGCATCTTCTTCTGAACACTAAACACTCCGGCCTACACTTTCACAACCCCGGCGGTTCCTGAGAGCTATGGTCGCTTGATGAGTGTTGACAACGAAGAAAAAACCCAAAGCATCCAGCAAAACCCCCAAAAGTCCATAGCATGAAATATTTACATGCACTGCGCCCCTCCTGAAGCGAAAAGTGAGATGCAGGCGCCCGGAAGCTCATCCGGCGAGGTCATCGTCGTCCTCGAGCTGCCGCCGTTGTCGCCTGGCCTGATGTGACCAGCCTCGCCACCATCTCAATCGCAGGCGCACCTAGCCCGCTACCGATCCAGGCGTCTCCTTCGACCCGCCAATGGTCGTGGTCGGTCGAAGGTGGCGTCGCTACCGCACAACAAGCCAGAACATACTCCGCGACGGACACGGCGACCTCCCGCCCTTCGCGAGCCGAGCGCTCGCGTAAGAAGTGGGGTGGGTCGGCTAGGACGTTGGCTGCGCGGGATAGGCCCAGGGCGTAATGCATCTCGTCGCGCACCGGCGGCTCCGGTAGATCCACTCCCGGGGCTCAAGCTTGGTCATGCTCTCGAGGGCCGGACCAAGCACGTTCATAAGATCATCGCGCAGGGTACACCATTCTCCGTGCACCACTCGCGAAGCTCCTTCTCCATGACCGCCACGAACCGCAGTGTCCGCGCTTCCTCACGTGCCTCGGTGAGCTTCTCCTCTAAAGCTCGAATCCAGGCCCGTTGCGACATTTCCGCTTTCCGCCTTCTGCCAGGCAGCCACGGCTCGGATCTGCAGGGAGGCCTCCAGTCGCGTCACCACGGACGCGGCGCGGGCACCCGAAGAACCGCCCACGGCGACCAAAGGCACACTGGAAATGGCCCCGGCGGTGCTCGCCTCCCCTACTGGCAGAGGCGGAGTTGCTGGTGGGGCTAGGTGGGCTGGAGCCCACCCGCCCCACCCACCGGATGCCCAAAGAAAAAACTTTGTTAATAAACATCACTCCCCTCACAATCATATTTGTAATAACTAACCCGGCTAACAACATAATAAAAAATAAAGCACACTAACCAGTTGAACTACTTATAATACTTAAATTGCAAATGGTGTCGCACTGCTCTTATTGTGCCTGACTATGAGTCACCAAGTACTCGACTGGCTTGAGCAGCTGCTTCAACTTACTAGCTATTAATGAGGTGGAATTCAACTCTTCCTGAGTGAATTCCAACTCTGCATCTCTTTCTATGTGAAGAAGGTCTTTCTTAATAGGTTGTTTTTCATGCCATGATGGCCTTGTCTTGCCGCAGTCACGTTTTCACGTAGACATGTAGAGCCCCCCTCTTTGAAAGTTTCTGGCTCCGCCATCGCCATCTTCTGAGGCGTCGAGAACGCTGCTAGCGGTGCGCCCGACCGAGCCACGAGCTCAAGCAAAGAAATAAAAAGCTCGGCGTCAACAAGATCGAAGAAGAAATCACCTCAACAGCAGGTAAAAAGGCTCACTCCGTGATGGGGTCCCTAATGCGGAAGGTCGATATGGGCAGTGCGAGCCCCCTCCTTCTCGCACGTGACGGCGACCGGGCGAAGGAGCGGGATCTTTTGGAGCCCGACCCCAGGGGGTCCGCCGCCGCTTCCCTTTTTCCGGACCGCCGATCGTCACCTCCGCTCGCCATCACCGCTCGAAACCCTCTAACTCCCCTTCTCTCGAGTCGTGTGGGGGCAAAAGGAGAACTAGGAGGACAAAAAAGAATAAGCCGCGCAGGTTTGCTCTTCTGCACCCTATTTATATGCGCAGGTGGAGCAAGCGAGGCGGACATCGTTCCGCGGCGCCACGCGCGACGATTAACTACACGTCCCGCGATGGGGCGTACCATCCGCCCCGCTCACATTAAAATGCGACGGGACGGTTGGGACGAGAGGACGCCGCGGCTCGGTAAGAGCGGTCGCGACCTTCGATTTCTGTTTGGCTCGGGACAAGCTGTGCCGACGGCCGTGCTGGCGACGTCGCGCATGGGCGTGGCGGCCCAGTGGCTCGGGGGCCCGATAGAAGGAGCCACACTAACAGAAGGCTGAGTAAAGCGTCCGACCGCCGCGGCACCTCCTACATTTAAAACAAAAGATAAGGCAACCCTTTTCTTGAGAATGCTTCCATATTTGTTTTTTCACCTTGAGTTCATGCGTTGTGGAGCGACCACAAGCCTGGGCCCATACGCCTCGCTCGGGGCTTCTGCCCTCCGCGACTTTTTTCGAGATAACCCTGGTCGACCTTGGGTTCTCCCTAACGGTAATCCTTTCGACCCGAAGCACTACGGCCCACGCCCCAGTGGCTACAGTTGCGAAGTAGTGCCTTGCGGAAGAAGGAAGCTCCCACGAGGTGCAACTCGTAGTTGGTCGGGAACATTCCTTTCCCGCGCAAGTGTGGATGAGCGATTTGCGCCTAAGTACCCACACCCGTATGGGTCGGATGACTCGATCAGCCATGGGTTCCCCCCTAACGGTAGTCCTTTCGACCCAGAACACTACGCCCTACGCCTTGGTGGCTACGGTTGCGAAGTAGTGTTTTGCGGAAGAAAGAATTGCCCATGGGTATACGACCCATAGCTGGTCGGAGGAACTCCTGTCCCGCGACAAGCATGAACAAATGTTTTTACTTCTTAGGTCCTGGCTCCTATTTCGAGTCTCGCTCAAAGGTGTAGGCATGACGACCTACGCTTGCATAAACCTCTGCGGTTTTTGAAGCTATGGCTATCGAAATATTCATCATCTCTGGGAGGCGCGAAAAAGGGGAGGGCCTATGAACTACCCCGTTCGGCTATGAAAACTTTAGTTCATTACAGGACAAAACTCTTGCAAAAACCAAAATAATCAGTTTTCTTCCTATTTCCGGTGGAGGATGCTTCCTGGCGGAATCCGGCCGGCGATCTCTTCGGCGCAAGGAGCGGCCTGACTCCTGAACTTTTTGACCTCTTCGTCAGACCGGTTCGCCGCAACTCCGCTGCTGATGACGATGGGGTCGATGCCACGATAGTGGGAGAGAGCGAAGACCAGCGCCAAGCAAGCTCCGAGCTCTATCCCCTCACTCACCGAACGCTCGACATGCTGCGGCACACGGGACAACGCAGCAGCAAGCGAACTCGAACCCGGCTCGGAGGTTCCGAGCACCCGGTCACGGATCTCTTGGCCGACCTCGTGGAGGGTCGTCAGCTCAGCAGCTCGCTCGGACAAATCGTGCTCCGCCAGCTCCTTCGCGGAGAAGGCCTCCGCCCGTGCTGCCATCGCTGCATCATGCTCCTCCGTTGCCGTCCTCCGTGCCCTCACTGCATCGCTGAGCTCTTCCTGCAACGCTGCAGATCGAAGCGATGTCAAAAAGAGGACGGGTGGATTTACCACCGCGAAGACTGAATTAGGGTTACTTCGCTCACCAGCCGCAAGGGCTTTCTGGCGTTGAAGCTCCAGCGTGGCCTCGGTTCGCGTCTTCCGCTCGAGCGAGGCCTCCCTCCTAGCGGAATCCAACTCCGCCCGAGCCTGATCGCACTCACTCTGAAGCCGCACTCCTGCAGCAGCTGCGACATCCCTGGCGCTAAGGGATGCCGCCAAAAGTGCCTCGAGTTCGGATATCTTCATCTCCTGGGACTCCGAAACCCGGTGTCTCGGCGGCTCCTCCGACTCCTCGCCTTTGCCCGCTCAGGCGCCAAGGCCTCTTGAGCCTCGCGGCTCGGGTTCGAGCGGTCACCCTTTCCAAAGACAATCACCCTTTCTTCCGATCGAAGTTTTCGATCATTGCAAACCGAGTACTTCATTTAGCTCGACGGCCGCTAAAAAAGCGAATCAAAGGCCGGAGTCAAGAGCTCGGAAAAGATTACTGGCCAGTCGGCCGGGTGACCTCAGCAATGACCTTCAACGCCTCATCTGTCGAGCCAAGGGCAGCCGCTAACCCCCGACGAATTTGGCCCAGATGCGACTCCACCTGCTGTGCGCCTCCTTCAAGGCCCCCACAACTCAACCTCTGCTGCGGTGTCCCAAGACGAGCCGAGGCTCACGACGGGTTGTTGCCCACCTGTAGGCACGGCGGGCGGTGCCTCGGTGGTGGAGGATATTCGCCGCCGGATGGCGCCGACGTTAAGCGGCTCCCGCTGGGTCATCCTCCGTGGGTTTCATGGCGGCGGCAAGGCCGCGGCGGGCACCAGGATTGCGCTAGTCGCCGAGGGCCCTGGCGGCGAAGGCAAGAGCTCGCTCGCGCCTCCTCCGATCCCTGACTCGTCGGGTACCGAGTTTCAGCGTTCGACTCCCCGGGCCTCGTGGCCCCGACTCTGCCAAAGGCGGGTCGTCGATCGGCGCACCGACCATTGCTGGGAGCGAAACTGAAGCCGTTTCACACTGGATCACCACCTCGTCTACACTTTCCACCGCCGAGCGATGGAACGGGAGTGGCACCTTCTTCGCTGGACTCTCT
The DNA here is from genome assembly GCA_036346375.1 of Guadua angustifolia. Lineage (NCBI taxonomy): Eukaryota > Viridiplantae > Streptophyta > Magnoliopsida > Poales > Poaceae > Guadua > Guadua angustifolia. The sequence goes on from CM070513.1 coordinate 35,730,261, forward strand.
GGTGGGGGCGTATCGCCTTTTTGTTTCCCCAAGGATGTCTCCTCTTGGGGGATCTCCGCCTCGGGCGCGGCGACGGGAGTGCTCGTACCGGTACCCTCGTAGGGCTCACCGCCAGTCAGTGGCCCGATGTAGGCCTCGTACGGATCGTCGAAGCCGTCCCCACCGCCATAGCTCGAGGACGACTCCGGATCGGCGGCACTGACAGCGGTGGTCACAGATGCATCCTCGCCGCGTGCAACTCTGGCCATGCGCTCCCTCTTCTTTTCGTTTGCCCTATCCTACCTCCATTTCTTGTGGGCGGAATCTCTCAAGGCAACCGCCTCACGGGCCTGGGCCTTTTGCTGCTTCTCTCCGGGCAGCAACGGTCGCGACACCATCCTGCCCAGTCCTTGAATGGCGCAAAATCACCAGTCAACTCAGATGTCGAGAACCAGGAGAAACAGAAGGAGAAAAAGGGGCTACTCGACCTACCAGGTTTGGAGGGTTCTCCATTGAAAAGGTTCGGCCCACCCGCCGCGATAGTGCCCCCGACCAGCACATTGGCCACTCTGGCCTCAAGTTCTGACACGGCGAGATCCGCCGCGGCTATCCTCATAGGATCGGATGCCCCGCCATACTGGAACATGGGGCGCGGCCTATCCATAAGGGGTTGCACGCGCATCTTCATGAACGCGCGTACAACAGCGCTGCCGGTCAGGCCCCGCTCCCGCTGAAGTTTGATCCGCTCTAGGATCAACTCCACCTTCTTTTTCTCCCTCACGCCGAGGCCCGGCTGACCTTCCTTCGACTCGGAAGACGGCGGTGAAGGCTAGAGCGCTACACCGAGTTCGAGCATAGAACCACTCGGAATGCCACCCCCGATTCGATGTCGGTAGCTTCAGGGGGATGTAATCCGTCCCGCAACCAGAGCGCAGTTGGATGGCCGCACCCCCCATGGACGCCGTGGCAGCCACCGACTTATCCCTCCACGATCGGGCATAGAAGAAATACTTCCACAACAACCAGTGGGGCTCGATCCCCAGAAATGCCTCACATAGCGTTATGAAGATCGCTATGTGGAGCACGCCGTTAGGGTTGAGATGATGTACCTCAATCCGTAAAAATACAGCATCCCACGAACGAAGGGATGGAGCGAGAGCCCGAACCCGCGCTCGTAAAACCAAGCGGGGACCACGATCTCCCCCTCCTCCGGCGCTGGTTCCGCAGCCCCCTTAGGGACCCTCCATTGCGAGGCATCCCGCCGGAGAAGGAACCCTTTCTTCTCCAGCCCGAGCGCATGGCTGGGCAGAGCGGAGCACTCCGACCACGACATCTTCGATCCGCGAACAATTGGAGGTCGGAGGAAAAGAATGTGAGTAGCTCTCTCCCAACTTCCTTGTCTTTTCCTCTCGCCTCAGGAGGACTCGAGGAGCAAGGAAGGCAAACCCAAGGGGGCGGCGAAAGCGAAAGTAGGAGGATGCCCTAATGCCTCTCCCGCGCCAGCCTTATGGGCGCCGAACAGGCACCAGCCACACGCGTGTCGATCGGGCGAGCACCGGTCAAGACGGCCTCGTATGAAGCGTCGCCCATCGCATCGGAGTGCCACGACGCGCTGCGGGTGAGTCGAACCACCCCTAATCATCTCGCTTTGCATTTAATTCCCGCACGCACATTAAATGCTTGCAGAGACGCTGTCGGCGCTGCTCCGACAAAACACCCCATGACCCTTAATCTCCACCTCAAGGGTCGGCTCGAACCGACCCTAGGCGGAGAGGAAGCCCACCAGCCTCTGCGGCCTCGAGGTGGCGAAGGCTTGAATGCCTGACGAATAAGACCTGGCCATGGGTCCCAAAGGCAGGATCCGCCAGGTGGATCCCTCACAGACCCCGGCAGGCAAACGAGCGAGGGGCAAGTTTTAGGTGAACCCTCGGTGGGTCTCTAGTTGGGTCGGCGGATGACCCAATCGCCTTAGCTCGTGTCCGAGACTATACTTCAAACTCTCATGGAGCCCCGAAGGGCAAGCGGCCGGTACCGCCCGAGTTACGAATGGCTCGGGGTCCGATACGGGATTGAGTAAAGAAAGGTTTTTTATGGGTCGCCCCCAGCGGGTCGGACACCCGACGTAGGGATCGTCCGCTCAGAGGTCGCTTGACCTCCAGGGCCCACTCGGATAACCCGTTTGCAGCTCCACGAGCACGGTGTTCGGCCGACGTAGGCAAACACGCGTCTGCTCACCCCCTCCAGGTCCCACACCTGCGGACGGGGCGTATATGTGGGATCGACAGCGGCCTCTCCTCTCGCAGATCGCCTCGCCCGACGAGGACTCGAGACGGACGCCCCCCGCCTAGCTCCGGCGTTAAACCAACATGACTAACACGCCCAGCCACGGCGTAAAAATAGCACTAACACGCCCAGCTACGGCGTAAAAATAGCACTAACACGCCCAGCTACGGCGTAAAAATAGCACTAACATGCCCAGCTACGGCGTAAAAATAGCACTCGGGAACCGGAACCTCTCGCGAAGGCATCCGGACCTCCCTGCCGACCACGGCCGCATCCAGCTTCGACGTTAAATAAGCACTCGGGAACCGGAACCTCTCGCGAAGGTATCCGGACCTCCCTGCCGACCACGGACGCATCCAGCCGGCGTTAAATAAGCACTCTGAACCGAACCTCTCGCGAAGGCATCCGGACCTCCCTACGACCACGGCGCGCCCGGCTTCTGGCGTAAAAATAGCACTAGCATGCCCGGCTACGGCGTAAAAATAGCACTCAGGAACCGGAACCTCTCGCGAAGGCATCCAGACCTCCTTGCCGACCACGGCCGCGTCCACCGGCGTTAAATAAGCACTCGAACCGGAACCTCTGGCGAAGGCATCCGACCTCCTCATCGACTTTACCCGGGCGTCCGGCCGGACGTTAAACAAGCATTCAGAACTGGAACCTCGCGAGGTGACCAGCGACTATACCGACGGCTCGGCGTCGGCGGAACCTTCGACCGAGTTAGTCGGACCCATTCGCTGGGTAACCCCGGCCAGCTCTTGACCGCCCGGGGCTCGGGGCTACACCACGGATGCGCTTCAAGCACCGGTCAAACAACCGCCAACCAAGCTGGGTGGACACCGCCTCCTGGAGTGTTAGCTCGATCTACTCGGGGCTCAGGCTCGATCAAGTCTCACGCCGATCCTTCATCAAACAGTGCAGCACTTCCGACCATCTCTTCGAAAGCACCTCGGGGGCTCGAGGGCTACACCCACCGGGTGCGCTCGCACGCACCCCATCGAAACTGGGCCGACCAAGTCGGTCGGGCTCACTCAGACAAAGTAGCTATCCCCAAGGATATTCGCGGCCTTGTCGAACCGCGTCGCGCTGCCGAAAAGACCATGTAAACCGAAGACGGGGGACCCATCCAGGAACACCTACATTCCAGGACGGCCCCGGGGGCTACAAACGAATACTCATACCAGGGATACCCCACAGCAAAGTATACATCTATTTCAAGGTTGTATTTCTCACGGACAACCCGGACCAAGAGGATGCGGCGGATCATTCCGCCTAGGTCCGGTTCCCAAGGAACTCCGACCGAGCCCCCGGTTGGGCGATCCCAAAGGCTCCGACCGGGGCTCCCGATCAGGACCACAACAAGCCTCGCCTTGACAACTTCTGCCACGACGGTGGTCGACCTCGAGCCGGTCGCCTGATCCGTGGACCCGACGTCTATGCTGAGATAGGTGGTTACTTCCCCAGACGGCGTAGGAGCCGTTGGGTCAAACGCCCATCCCCTCACCGCTAAGGGTAAAGGAGTCGCGTAACACGCCATGGGCAACGCCGAGATCTCGCAGACGATCGAGGGCAAAAGCGCACCTTCCCGAGGAAACACCGTCCGTTGTGTCTACCAACCTGGCATAGATGAACAGGAACCTGTCAATCTTCAAGGACCAAAGACCGGACTCCCTGGGCGTAGTACACCCCTTATCTCTTTTCTCTAAGCTTTTGTGTAACCTGCCCCCTCCGACTATATAAAGGGAGGCAGGGTCCCCGGCTACGGCAGGAGCCCTCTCATTTCCTGCCTTAGCCACCTCGCTTGCTTTCTCCCGACCCGAACGGCCGCTCGGAGCTCCTGAGCTCCACCGTTCGGACGAGGACTAAGGGTCTGTCCTTAGTCCTCGCATGTAACCCGCCATACCCCGATCAACGAGATCCACCGCCACAAACCGAAGTAGGGATGTTCGCCCGAACCAAGATAAAATCGACTCCTAGCTCGATCCAGTGTTCATCCGAGGCTTGGTTAGCCTAACCATTCGAGGAGAGGGGGCGCGCGATCCCCTATACTTACAAATCTACTTGCCGGTTATACGAAACACCGACAACATCCATTTCAAATGACAAGTATTATATCCATTTTAGATTACAAACATTACATCCATTTCAGCAGCCAACTCAGATTATATCACAGCACAAGCATATTACTATAGATTAATATTGCAAGGTGAAGGACAATGTGGAGGTTTATCCACGTTTGTGATGAGTAATTGACTAGATTTGAGCTTGGTTTGCTTTGGAATTGAGTTTGATTTGAATTGGATTTTCAATTTGGAGCAATTTGAGATTTGATTACCTTTTCCGGTGCTACTAGTCATGGTAGAGCAGTGCTACCGGCCGGGCGGTAGCACCGGATCTTTTGAGCATTAATATTTTATTTAAGGATTTTGTGATGATTATTGCATATTTTTTGTACATTGCTATGTGATGGGTTTTCCTTGTCTTTAATGGTTGCAGGGTGATGGTGTTAGGTCATGGTGAGGCGGAGAATGACCGGGACTAGGCGAGGTGCGTCAGAGGTCCAGACGGTCGAAGATTACTGAAGATGATCGATCGGAGATGGAGTCCAGGCAAGCCAAGAAGACAAGGAAAGGCGATGATGCTAGCTAGATGCCATGTGGATCAATGAGGGCTGTTGGATCGTGGTCTAGTTGATAGGTTAGCGGGTCTAGGTAGTATGCTTTAAAAACCGTGCAAGAAAACCTATTATATGTGTGGGTTTTGGGTTAGCCCTTACATGGCTGTGTGAGTGGGTTAATCCTAGCCCTTTGATGAGTGCTCTAGGGTGACCCGAGAGTAGTATAAATAGAGGGAGAGGGGTAGCCTCCACCTCTTGAAGGTTGTAGAGATTTTGTGCTCCTTTGAGTTTTACCCATTTTGTTGAGAGGCTTTATAAACCTCCCCTTACTGAAATGCAAATTATTTACATTCATACTTGAATTTACATTATGCATTTACTTTATGTCTTAAATTCAACATTTAAATTCCTACAATTTACTTTCTCGCAATTTACTTTCTCACAATTTGGATTTGCCTCCCCGTCTTCTAAATGCAGCTGATCTAAGATGTCTTGAGTGTATGGTTTTACATCTCTCTTGCACCATAGGATAGACTAGAGATCAAGTTTTCTATCAAGTTGCAACTCTGCCAGAACATGTTCTTCGCACAATAGTCAGTGTTTGATTTTTAGAAAAAAACCTATAAAAATCATTTTTGAGTGATTCTTATTGGAGAAGGCGTGTGACTCTCATATCCATTTGTGCAAAAATTTGGGAGTACACTGGTTGCACCATTTTGGGCGCCATTAGGTGAATACTGAGCCCCAAACTTTCTGCTTGAAGTTCCTAACAGTCTGTGGTTTTTTATTTGTCCTGATTCTTCTACTAGGCTTTTTGAGGTAGTCTTTGGTGCAATGCTTCACGGCTCATTTTCTCATAGGGAGAAAAATTCTCAAAATTTCTAGAGCACTAGAAATACACTAACCACCGGCTTCAATTGAGGACAATTTCTGGAAAATCTGCTTTTGCTTTTTAGAAAGTGATTTTTGTGATTTGGCTTAATCTCCTTTCTAAAAGCAAGTTTTGAATTCATTCCTTTTTATTTGGACACTTGACAACCAGGATTGTGATAAAAAAATTCACTACATATTCCATGGTTCTCATCCATGCAAGCTAGGGGTACACATAGTTGTCTAGTTGTTCAGGTTTTGGAGGGTTGGTGAATTTGAGGAGCACCGGTCCAAAGAAAAATATTCAAAGCAGTTTTATATTACGATCCTTCATGATTTCTTTTGCATTATCTTTTTGAGGTCTTAGTTGGAGTATTTTGTCGAGGAAAAATTTTTTTTTGACCATTCACCCCCACTGTTCGCCATCTCAATCCTTCATATGGCACATCTATTTCAGAAATGAACTCAGATATATTAGCCATTGGAACTCAATATTATTAACCAATTAATTGATTGCACAACTATAATTCATAAATCTACAGCACAAGTTTGACAATTAACCCAAATGGTAATTCAAAAAAAAATGCAACTCCTAAAGTTAGGTAGCGTGGAACTCACCTTTTGGATTTAAGATTTGACTGAGTAAGAAGGAACAAAGCTATCCTCGAATTCGCATCAAAACGGCCTTTTCTAATCTTTTTAGTATTGACAAGGAATTGCATGATGTGGCAAATGTAAAATCCACAATGGTTATTTCCCTTTCCCTACTGGTGGCACTGCAAATATAGAATTAGTTAGTTCTAGAGTCATTATTACATAGTTTATATAGGATTATTGTATATAGTGGGCACCGAATACTTAAAATCATGTTTTAGTTTTGGCCCGTCCTTGCTAGAATGCCCTCCATAATATTTGTACACTCTGAAAGAACTTCATGATTGCAAAAGGTTAGCCTCAACCATTCTATGAGCAATGTACACCTTGAACAACCTATATGACCATGTTATCTATGGAGTTAACGTGATTAATTACTTGTTGAGTAATTTCGCGATAGGATTTAAGTTGTGGCTACCATTCTGTAAGGAATCAAGGTAAATAACCTGATTCATGGCTAGATAAATTACAATGAGAATCCAGTGAAAACCACATAGGTATGTCGGCATGGTCAATTAACAAAACAGAGTTGCGTGTATAGTACAAATTAAAATATAGCAAGTAGTGCAGCACTTACCTTGGGTTATTATTGGGGCCCAAATATGCAAATTCGCACCCTCTGTGTATTCCACACTAGTCCAGAATCACTCTAGTGCACATAGGCACAACATAGATGAACATCACAATCACACTCAGCAACCACATAATAAAGACTTCAAGTAAAATATAACAATTAAATGACCTTATGGTCCACCTTACATGAGTACACCTTGCAGGGCTAAGACTAAAAAAGTAAATAAACAGCAGCGAAAATAAATATAAGCATAGAAAACCCTTCAATCTACCACAGGCAACTGAAAGGTTCGCACCCTACTTATTCACTTCTTCCGAGTGCTCTTCCTCAAAAGCAGATGTTGCTTCTTCTCCAATTGGTGATGTTTTGTTGCAAGGGTCACTTAAAGCACTGAACAAGTTGTGCATAGAATGCAAATCTAATATACTATATACTTGGCTTATTACAAAGGATAGGCTAACATGGTTAATTTGCATAAACAACATTTATAAAGGATTAGCATAAATAGATTGAAAGACAGTAAAATGAATAATAAGATTGTGATGTGCACATGTTCATCACAATAAGTTCTTTTGTAAGAAGCGATAGTGATGTGTATGATCATCACTATCGCTTTTTACAGAAGAATCAATTGTGATGTGAACGTACACATCACAATCGGTTCTTAATAAGAAAGCAATAGTAATGTTCATGCAGATCACTATCGCTTCTCCCGTAAGAATCGATTATGATGTACGTGATCATGTCACTATCGCTTCTTATTTGTAAACTGATAGTGATGAGAATGAACATCACTATCGCTTTGTAAGTAAGAACCGATTCTGATGTGCCTCGCTAGGTTATTTTATACCACTCATTCTGAACTCGATCTCCTCTGTATTTTTGAGGAGATGTTCTCCACCGCCACCTGAGAAAATAGCTCATATTTTATGGTTGGAAGCAATATTTGGGTGAGAAAAAATTTGAAGCCAAGCTGAAAATTTTGAAGCCAACCCTGAAACCCGTTCGCTATTTTGCAACAGTAATATTAATTGAAATGTTGTCTCAATATTTGAAAAAGCTAGCTAGCCGTCGCTCTAGTTTTTCCTTAATTTTATTGTGTGAAGTCTAATTGCAGATGGACCATGAGGAATGGATATACTAGAAAAGCCATGTGAGTGATGAATTTCAGAGAGGTGTTCAGGAGTTCAAAAAAATTACAGAAAAAGACATGGTGAAGAGAGGTGTAAACTTCATATATTGTCCTTGTATTGACTGCACCAATCTTAGGAGATTTAACAACTTAGCTCAAATTGAGGACCACCTGATTCGACGTGGCTTTGTGATGAATTACACGTGTTGGATCCATCACGGGGAGACTGGTAGTACCCTTCCGGTATGCAATGAAGACATGGTGGAACCGGATGATGAGTTGCAGCATGATATGTTTGAGGAGGCCAATTTAGAGCAAATGTTGTGGGATGTGGAGGGAAATTACACAGAAATAGATTTTGAAAAGGTTAAAAGCTAAATGGAAGACGATGCCAAACCGTTGTTCTTGGGTTGTAAATTAGAATACACCAAGCTGGGTTCGGTCATTGCATTGCTCGAACTGAAGGCAAAATACCGTTAGACAGATACAAGTTTCAATGCACTTCTAGTTCTTCTATCGGATCTACTTCTGGAGGGAAATGAGTTGCCAACAAGCATTTATGAAGTGAAGAAGCTATTATGTCCTATGGGAATGGAAATAGAAAGGATACATGCATGTTCGAATGATTGTATCTTGTACCGTAATGTACATCAGGAGCTGCACGTTTGTCCAGTTTGTGGTGTGCCCTAGTGCAAACAAAAGGAGAAGCATACTAACAAGAAGCATAAGACCCAGGGCAGCGACAGTGAAGAGGTCACTAAAGGTGCACCGGCCAAGGTATTGTGGTACTTGCCCATCATTCCCCGTTTGGAGCGGTTGTTTGCAAATCCTAGAGAGGCAAAATTATTGTGTTAGAATTATGAGTCTCAAAAGGAAGATGGCAAGCTGAGACATTCTGCTGATTTGGCTCAATGGAAAATCATTGATTGGAAACATGAGGAGTTCGGTACTGAAATGAGGAATTTAAGATTTGGCTTGAATACGAATGGTTGCACATGCTTGTTGGCTTGAAGACGAAGAGCCTCTTGCGCAGCACGCAAATTTATACCACCGAGAAGATGAAGGGTTTGATACAATCAGTGTCAGTTTCCTTGCGAAAACTGACTGAGATTGAATTTGTAGCGTCAGATACTATTAGTGTCGGTTTCTGTGGGACCAATTGAGATTACATACAATCAGAGTCGGTTTTTTATGTAAACCGATTCAGATGACTTATCATCACAATCGGTTTTTTTTTTGCAAAACCGATTCAGATAGCCTTACATGAATATATGTTTTATTACGGACTAAGCAATATTTAGTCTGGCGTAGAAAGTGGTTCATCACGGACCCAATCCGGGGTGAAACTCTTAGGCACCGGACCAACTGGCCATTAGAATCGGTTTTATATGAGAACCAATTCAGATAACATGTAATCAAAATTGGTTTGCTATGGGAATCGATTCAGATGATGTATCATCAGAATTGGTTTTTCTATAGAAATCGATTCAGATAACTTGTCACCACAATTATTTTTTGGCGGAACCGATTCAAATAGCCTTACATGAATATATGTTTTACTACAGACTAAGAAAGATTTAGTTTGGCACATAAAGTGGTTCATCACGGACCTAGTCCGGGGTGAAACTCTTAGGCGCCAGACCAGCCTTCCATTAGAATCGGTTTTATATGGGAACCGATTCAGATAAAATGTAATCAGAATCGGTTTTCTATGGGAACCGATTCAGATAATTTATTATCAGAATCGGTTTTTCTATTAGAACCGATTCATATGACTTCTCATCAGAATCAGTTTTATATGGGTACCGATTCAGATAACATGTAATCAGAATCGAGTTTTTATGGGAACCGATTCAGATGATTTGTCATCAGAATCGATTTGTTTGGAACTGATTCAGATAATCATAAATATTTTGGCAGTTTGCTCTCTATTTCATCTGGTTTTCACGGTTTCGCCTCCTTCCTCGACGTCGCCGCCTCCTCTCCTCCTTTCCCCTCCCCATCGCGCACCCTCCTTCCCCGACGCTTCCATCGCCTCCCGCCACCACCGCCTCCTCTCCTCCTATCCCCTCCCCACTGCGCGCCCTCCTTCCCCGACGCCTCCGTCGCCTTCCCCCACCGCCTCCTTCCTCGATGCCACCGCCTCCTCTCCTCATGTCCCCTCCCCACCACATGCCCTCCTTCTCTGACACCTGTGTCGCCTCCCCCCACCGCCACCTCCTTCCCCGACGCCGTCGGCCGCCTCCTCTCCTCCTTCCGAGCCCTAATCTGGTAGCTACTGGACTTCACTGTTTTAGTTGATTTGGTATGCTATATCATTTTGATTATATCATTGCTGCTATCTTTGGATTATGTAATTTTCGTATTGTTATTTGGGATTAGTAATTTATTCTTGCTCTTATTATCAGCATGATGTTGGAGTTTAGGTTGCATAACCTATATCTCCCATTTGAGAGTGCTTGTTTATGAATATGCCAATCGAAATGGCATATTTATCAGCAAGCAATCTCGAATTGTCCATGTTTTTTGGATAGTTTGAGGATATATGGTTCAGGCAAGTTCTTGAGCTGTTGTACAACTCTAGAGTAGGTTTCGGTACCGTCTCCCTAGTGTTCTCCAGATATACATCCCTCTTGACCTGTTGTCGAGACGTGTATCTCGAGAACAGCGGTGACATGCTACCGAAATTTTCTCTGGAGTTGTACAACGGCTTAGGAATTTGCCCAAACCATATATCCTCGAATGGGATTAGGACCTAACCTATTTAGAGATTAGGAGTCATCATTGGTATGTATTTAATTGGTCAACAGATATGCTTTTCTTGAAGATCATTCGTTCATCTAGAATAATTACATGCTATGAATTATCCATTCAGTTGTTGCTTCACATGATTTATTGTCAAGTTCACATAATAGCTACAAATTGCTTTCTCTCATATCAAATATAAGATCATGTCAAATAAAAAACTCAAAATGTCGCAATTAGAGAGCATCGGCTCATCGCCAGACAGAGTTCAAGGCGCTCCTTAGGGGACGAGCCAAGTTCCAAGTGTTGAGGCTCCGAGTAAGGTGAGGAAGGCTCGAGGACCGAACAAAGGGGCCACAGGGAGAATGCCATAGGTTCTCCAGTTCAATGCCATAGGGGTCTGCATGGGTCCTCCCAAGAACAATGGGCGATACTGATCATTCCTTGACCAACTGGTGAGAGAGAGGGTGCCCCTAACAGTTAAGGATTGGAGAAAGGAAGTTAGCGCCGAGCAGAAGAGTCAGCTGTGGGACAAGGTTAAGGGCAAATGGATTATTAGAGGAGGAAGATGAATGCAACGCGAGGCGGTACGCCATGAAGAGGATGGGTGTGGCCTTGAGTCACTTCAGGGTCCTTATATACAATGAGTACGTGCTAAAAGGCTGCACACCATTCGAGAGGTATCCGTTCGTGACTTTTGATGTTTGGGAGAAGTTTACAAGGATGAAGGGCACGCTCGAGGCAGAGCAATTGAGAGAGAGGAACACCACTATCCAAAGGCATAACACGAACCCGCACCACCTCGGTACAGGCGGCTATGAGGGGAAGAAGGCAGAGTGGGTGCGACTAGCTGAGGAGTGCATGAACTCTAGGACGGTGATGTCTTACTCCCACATATGTGAGGAGTGGGCACACGACTGGGTATTAGCGAGGAAAAGAAAACCGTCGATGGGCAGCTTGTAGTTGCAAACCCTGCTACCATGCACGTCGTCTCCATCATCGTAAGACATCTAACTTAATGTGTTGCAGTAGACCCAATTTATATTTTAGATATAATTCGTACTCGCTTATTACAAGAGGAGGTAAGCTAGCGGAAAGAGTAGGGGACTTTTCAGAGCCAAGGGTCGAATGACATCCTATTGTCTGCGATTGAGAAGCCCATCCATAAGGGCCGAGTGCTAGCTGCAGGGGCGAGGCATACGAAGAAGTCCTACTTCCAAGATGGTGCTGCAAGTGCCAGATCAAGATCATGGGAGGCACGTGCGGAGCGCCTCAAGGACACTCTCAGGGAGCAGCTGACGGAGCAGTTGAGGGAGCAGATCATGAGGGGGAGATGATGGCACGTGAGGATGAGATAAGGGGGGAGATGATGGCACGTGAGAAGCGCCTGAGGGCCGAGATGATGGCGATGATCTCCCAAAGTCAGAGTCAGATGCCCTCACCTCCCGTAGAGAAGCCTGAGCCCTGACCCAGCAGCGGTGGTTCCAAAAATGATAACACTGGTCCCCAACTACAGGTAATAATTAAATTTTCCTGACTTAAAGCTACAAGTGTAACTCCCACAATATTTTTCCTCAAGTTCCACACTTCTTGCAGGCACCTGCCAAGTGCCAGCTTACTCTGATGGAGGATGGATTTCCCGTGGAGGCTGCACGCGGGGTTGTATTTCCAGGCAAGGAGACTGACACTGTGCATAGTCAGCCCTTGGGGAAGGGCTACATGAGGGTGCAGGTGGACTACGTCCACGAAGACTTCGTATCACATTTGCTGTAGTTCCCCCCTAACGAAGATATTACCACTCTCGGGCAGGTACGCATGTCATTTATCAAGTGGCCCATGACGGGTGTCGTATTAGTCAAGGTAAAAATCCACCCCATCTCCTCTACTATTCTTGTAGTAATTCAACAAGTTACATATGCGTGTGCTTTATAGATTCCTACCGTACCTGTGCCTTCTCCTGCTCCTACGCAGAGTGCAGAGATCGCACATAAAAGGGCTAGCACGACAACCACTGAACCGCAGGAGGCCTCGGTGACTCCTTTGAAGAAGGCAAAGCTAATAGAGGCCACAGCACCCCGTACAACACATGCAAAGCCCCTTGCCCCGACCTCGCATACTTCTTCTGCGAAGAAGAGAAAGTCAGCAGGCATTGTGAAGACTGATTTCAAGGGCTACGTTCATGGAAAATCCTTGATTGCATCCAAGGAATTGAATGCTCTAGTTAAATTTAGTCATTTGCTCCATGGATGGTACATTGATAAGGTCAAAGAGGATGAGAGTTGAGAGGACTTCACTGTGAGGTATACAAAGGGATAGTTCCACCGTGATGAGGATGGGACATTCCTAGTCAGTTTTGACGATCTATTCCATGTCTACCAACTGAAGGCCGTCGATATTTCTACTTTACGATCTTAGACGCTGTGAGTAATGCACCATACACCTGATGACTTTCATAAGATTTCGTATTACGCTTTCTAACGTTCAACACAAGTTGTAGGGTAATGAGGCAGCGAGCCGTGACGCATCAACAACCAATTCGGTTTGTTGACCCGAGCTAGTGTCTGTGACGGTGGCATGGCTTCAACCGGACTTCCTTGCCGGCTACATCAAGCGGGCTTTGAATGCTACGTTCAAGAAGAAATTCATGCTATTCCCGTACCACGAGGAGTAAGTAGTAGTACTTTACCCTTCAATTATTTGTACGCACTTACACCGTATGCGAACTCATTTCCTTGCACTGCATGTCATTTAATAAGCAACCATTGGGTTCTACTCGTCCTCGTTCCGAGTGAAAACACGATCTACACTTTAAACTCGGTCGAGACCAAACCGATGGCCTTTGCGATCAAGCCTCCTTTGGAGCAGTAAGTACGTCACTGTAACCTAACACGTTCTGAATTTAACTACATTCATTTTTTTGACTCAATGGCATCTCTCCAATGTAAGTAGGGGTTTCTCGGCTTACGTCGATGGAGGAGGGAAACATGATGCTAAAAAGGGCAAGACGCTGGAGTATAAGCCCTTCAAGGTACAAGTGCCTGCCATATATACGATTAATTTTTTCTAACATGTAATCTTCATGTGTTAAATTCTTTCTCTCATCATAGTGTCATCAACAGGGCAGCAGTGACTTGTGCAGCTTCTATGTCATGCACCACATGGTGTTCCTGATCGACAGCTCACATCATTTCCCTCAAGTATATGTACATTCATAATAATACACTTAGCTTTTTACATACAAATTTTAAAACTTAAATTATTACACTACATTCTGTTTTGCAGGAGCTTACTATCATCCATAAGAGCTTAGAGAACAAAGCATTGAACGTCATACAAGATTACTTATGCCAGTGGTACTAGTTAGAAGTTATATCAGAGGACAGCAAGTTTAGAAACCTTGAATCATCATACTAGTCCATATGTAAACAATATTAAGTAGTACTGATTGTTAAGCATGCTTATGTTGTATGTTGTTACTAATTGTTAAGCATGTTTATGTTGTATATTGTTACTATTGATTGTTAAGCATGCTTATGTTATATTGATTGTTAAGCATGCTTATGTTTGTATATTGTCACCGAAAGTGTCATGTGTTGTACTTAAAGTGTTTGTGATCTGTGAATGTGATATATGCATTCTGTGTTCTGTACTGCGAATGTGATACATATGTGTGTGTGTGTGTGCATACTGACAATATGTGCAACCGATTCTGATGAGGGTCATCACAATTGGTTCTTATGTGCAACTGATTCTGATAATAGGGCCATCAGAATCGGTTTTTCTGTGAACCCGATTTTGATGATCCGTCATCAGAATTGGTTCTTAAAACAAATCGATTTTGATGACCATATAATCGGAATCGGTTCTTACATGAAACCGATTCTGATGATCCTCTCATCAGAATCGGTTTCAACTAAGAACCGATTCCAATTATAGGGTCATCAGAATCGGTTTAAAAAACCGATTCCGATGAGATGGTCATCAACATCGGTTTTAAGTAAGAACCGATTGTGATGATATTGTCATCAGAATCGGTTTCTATGTGAAACCGATTGTGATAATTTGGTTATCAGAATCGGTTCTACAAAAGAACCGATTGTGACGATAGATCATCACAATTGGTTCTTCATAATAACCGATTCTGATGACCATATCATTACAATCAATTTATCAAAAAACCGATTGTGATGACTCTCTATCACAATCGGACCAAAACCGACCGTGATAGTGCCTCCTCATCACTATCGAAGGACTTTCTATCGCCACCAGAACCGATTCTAATGACAAAAAAGAACCGATTCTGATGTACATTCATGTAGTAGTGAGGGTGCAAGTCTTGTTAGTTTCCTTTGGTATACTATCCATGTTTTCATTCTATTGCAGTTTAATTTGTTAATTATAATGTAATTCCTGCATGGCAAAGTCATGTAAGGTCGACCATAAGGTTAGTCAACAGGTTTACATTTAATATATGAAGTCTTTTATTATGATTCCGCTATGTATGATTGTGATATTCATTTATATTGAGCATGTGTGCACTAGCGTGATTCTGGACTAGTATGATATACACAAGAGTCTAAATTTATATATTCGAGTCTTGACAGCCATCAGTAGGGAAAGGAAAATAACCTATATGGATTTTACATTTGCTATAACAAACAACTCCTCGGTATAAAGTTACAGCTACGTTGCAACAGACCGATCTGATCGAAATTCGAGGACAACTCTGTTCCTTCTTACTAAGTCAGGTCATGAATCTAAAAGGCAAGTGCCACTCTACCTAACTTGAGGAGTTGTGTTATTTCTGAATTACCACTTTTATTACTTTGTGAAACTTGTGCTGTCAATTTGTTAATTGTACTTGTGCATTCAATTGTTAATATATCTGAGTTGATTTCTAAAATGAATGTGATGTATGTGGTATAATATGTAATCTAAGTTGATTTCCGAAATGGATGTGCTGTGGTGTAGTGCTTGTGTTGTGATGTAATCTGAGTTGATTTCTGAAATGTATGTAATCTATAATCTGCTTGTGATGCATCTCTGTAATATACTTGTTTCAGAGAGTATGGCTAGCATTTTCTGAGGCTAGCCAACAAACTGAAAATGTTTTTAATACAAAATACACATCAAAAACAGTTCCTAATTGGAACCATTTGTGATATAACATCACAGACGGTTTCCAATAAGGAACCACTTCTGATGTTAGCATATCATGGACGGTTTCAAAGGAAGAACCATCTGTGACGTTAGAATATCACAGACGGTTCCAATTAGGAACTGACTGTGATAACATTCATATCAGAAACGGTTTATAATTATAACCGTGTGTGAATTGGAACCGTCTGTGATATTAGAATATTGCAGATGGTTCCAATTAGGATATGACGTTGTATCACTGATACATGCTCACAGACAGTTCAGAAAACCGTATGTGATAACAGTTTCGAACCGTATATGATGTTGTAATGTGTAGTAGTATGTGAGCCTTATTTGGAAATGTCTCATGTAACAACTTGAAATGGCTATAACATGAAGGGAGAATTGATCATATACCCTGTTTTACATGATGCAATTGATAAAATACTCCGTTTGTCTCACTAACATGTGGCCCCATAGCTCGCATGTCAGTGAGACATCATAGGGTATTTTATCAATGACACATGTAAGTGAAGATATTTTATCAATTAATCCTAATATGAATGTTCTCGGTACGATGGTTACTACACTTCAATTACATGATGCACTTACTTAAATCGAATTGTACTAAAATACCCTACGACACAATGGTTTCCGCTTACATTCTCGTATCGCCGTTTAATAAGAATATACGAACGGTGCGCAAATCTGCAGTTTTGCGCTGAGATGCACTTACCACACACGTCAGCCATTGTTTCAGTTTGATACTTGAGTATGTTCCGTCTCTGTTTATTTGCCTCCAAGAAGCGAGTATGTTTTTGTTCTTGATTCCCTCGTCGTGTTTACATTAATCTTACACCTGCAGAATAACTGCTGTAGAGTTGCGTGTTGAAACCATACGCATCAGCTGTTCATAACCCTATCAGCTGTTCATAACCCTGCAAGCTTTACACCCCATGTCAAGGTGTAGGATACACGCATGGATAGGGGTGACGCGGAAACCCCTAGTCACCAAATTCATGTTGATTATTTGATTATTCAGTATCATGCCTCCGTTAGCTTCAAAAGCGTCTTTCTTCCATTCATTTTTAGTGAACCTTGTCCGATGCATGAGGCATGATTAGTGCTGTTTGTGAGAAATAATCCTCTCTTTCTCACAGAAATCCGTCCCTTGTCTGCTTTGCTGGATATAAATTCAACCGATACAAGCAACATGTTACTTTATCAAATGCACGCTAGTTCTAAAGATGGTCATTTCCTCGCTGTCCGTGTTGAAGATAGCTCATTGCGTTTGAGCATGAATGACATCTTTTCTTTCTTCAAAAAGACCGAAGAAAAAATTCAATGAAAAATATGAGTTTTGAAATCTCTGGGCCAACCCTGCATCCCCCATGCGCAATTTTAAAAAGCAGCATTGCAGCAGGTCCAGGTTTTATTTCTAGAAGCCTCGTGATGCAGAAATACTACATGTATGCATACTATTGTTGCAAAATATTTTGTGATTCAGAAACAATGAACGTAAGTTAATAAATGAGAGAAAGAATAATGACATTACACCGAATATGTACTATAAATACAAAAAACATAAGCAGGATAGCCATCATCAGCTATATCGGACGACTCCATGAATGGGAGAAACCCCACAGCTACAGAAAAGAATATATCAGTAAAGGACGAATCAAAAGACATGCAAAATAATCAACTTAAATATGTATACACTAGGACAGAACAGACGAAAACGCGTGAGGATCAAAACCATCTAAATAAGACATCTAAAGTACCCTCTCCGGTCACAAAAACTTGTAACTGGAGAAAACATGCATATAAACTTCCTATATTTGAAAAAATAACATCTTTGAATATATAGATTGGTCACACGAAATATGTACAGTTGTCATAAAAATACTTTCCTAATATTTGTATTTACAAACTTATAGATACACCATGATAGCAAATGGTCAAAATAGCACCTCGAAATCATGAGAAGTTAAAAAATAGCAACAATTGTGAGTTGGGACCAGAGGGATACACACTCAGCAATCTAATAAAGCAGTTCAGCGTGTTGTGTATTTCTTATTTCTTACATGCCATATTTATGAGTAGTGAACTAATATTACCAGCACATGTATTTCTTACATGCCATATTTATGAGTAGTGAGCTAATATTACCAGCACATATGAATCTTTACATGTGATTGTAAAAAAAACATATTACCTCCAGATTCTTTAATTCAAACTCTGAACTATGAGCCAAGCATGAGTTCCCAAATGTCTCACATGATCCACTGGTTCCATGTAACCTATTCAGCAAAATCAAATCATGCTAATAATCACTTCTCCGCAAAATGAGGAAAAGTCTATGCCAAAAAAAGATAACTTACAAATCTTCATCCAGGCACAATGCAAAGTTCCCACCACCTCCAAATGCCAAAGTATCACTCAAGCACAAATAGTAGTACCTGTTTGCACCTGGATATGCATGTGACTAAGCTCTTTGAATCAACAAATAAGGCAAATATAACTTAAAATTTTGATTACATTAGTTAAGTTAATATAGAACAGTTTTGTGGTGAACGATTATGAAAATGAATAAGATGTACTCAAATTTTATCCGATGTACATTAAATAGTAAATTGCTGGTTAGCTTGCCACGTTATAAAGTTGTGTTTTTATTAAGAATGTTCAGCATAAATTATAGCCTATCAGCATGTCACGTTAGATTGCCTCATTGACTTGAAGACCATAATACTATATTAGCATGCATTGTAATTTCCCTGTCACTAACCAATGGATCAACTAAAGTAGCATCGTGCAAAATATCTAGGGACTGGTCAGACTGAGTGACATAACTGAAATGGCTGACGGACATATAGCTGTTAGGGCCATGGGCCCAGTCATGCAGCAGCCTGGCATGCGTGCAAAGGAGAAGGTGCACACCCTTCCGGCCAGCCGGCTGATCAGGACTAGCAGCCATATTTATCTATTAGTTTTGGTTGTTCCTTTTGCTTAGCAGGTAAGAACTCATTGTTAGGCATATCTTGTCCTTTAATCTAGATTTGTTAGATGGAATTGTTAGGAGCCCTATAAGAGGGCAGTCAGCTGGTTCATTCAAGGCATCTAGAAGAAAGAAATAATTCAAGTCCCAGTCCCCTTCGTCTCCTCCCAGCCTAGTCTCTCTCCAAGCAAGCCAACACTGCCCAACCATCCTCCCAGCGGTGTTTGCCCTATGTTCTAAGGAACACAACAAAAGCACAAATAAAAACAGCCTTTGATGAACACAGATACATTTAAGCTCCTGTTAGGCTATTACAAAATGAATAATGGGTATACCAAAAGAGAACGTGTTGTCTAGCAGATTTTTTCACAATTCATACTTACCAGTTGGTCTGAAAAGTCTGGGTTCACCATAAATGGTCGTGAATACAAATGTCTGATTTGTTCCCTGTTCCATCAGGAATAGAATTTTACTTACTAGACAAACTGGACAAAAAATTTAGCAGCATGTATATTAATACAAATGTCTGATTTGTCCATGCAACTGCATCATGTAAAATTCTGCTATGGCTGACCTGGTATTTCTTTTTCTCTGTAGGTCTCAAAGGACTGTTCAATAAGCCACCAAACACAGCCCCTTGCATATCGCCAACAATCTAATCAAACAGGAGGGATGAGAAATATCTTCAGAAGAAAGACAATTTTTTTTAGAAAAAGCATTGTAGTGGTACATGTAACATCTCAAAAAAATGTGAATGCATGTAGATAGTCGGACATACCAACAGGCATGGGCCCTGAAGATTCTCACTTCTACGAAGAAGTGTTCTTAGAGATATTCCATGCTTCCAAGTGCTGCACTTCATTTGCCAAAAACAAGAAGGAATCAAGAAAATAAGAGGCAACATTAAATAACGCATGTCTGGAGAAAAAAATTGTAAGCATGGCATGCTGATTAACAGTTTACCTATAGAGCAATACCCAGTGGCATCCCCTTAAGGTCCCAGGGAGAGAAGACTGAAAGAACCCAAACAGTTCTGGAGATACAAATGTAGACTTTTCAGTTAAATAATAAAGAGACCCTGTGCAGTCTGACGTCGATGTTTCTTCATCCCCATTTGAGTTATCCACGGACCTATATGACTGAAGGGTCTGCATGCTATTAGAACTCCCATTCCTTTCATCTCTCTCACTTTCAGAACTAGGCTCACTCAATTCCAGCGGCTGATCTTTCAATGAGAAATCATTCCCTCTCCATCGTTTAGGAAGTAATACAGCAGGTAATTGTCTCATACTTTCTGAACAAGGTGAATTCCTTTCATGTTCCGAGTTTGAGGTTGGTAGAAGGGACAGCACATAAGATGATAATGATCCTTTTTTGGGGGAAGAACAATGCTCTGCTGGAAAAGGAATTGCCTGAACCACAGTTTATTAGAACAATTGAACAGCACAGAATAAAATAAGCGCTATTAAATCTTAAATAGATCAATACCCAATGAAGAATTAAGCACCATCTGCAAACTAATAATAATAGAAAAATTATGGGCAAATCCCCTAAGCTATGAGTGCAAGTTGAATTGGGCCCTTGAACTCAAAAAGTTGAATCAAGAGCCCATAGTGTAAGGCCTTGCGAACTATTACAGAAAAATTATATATGAAACCCTGAAAACGATGCATGCAGACAGGATCAGGCCTTAAGTCATTGCTGAATCAAGACAGCCAAATATTTCAAATTGGCAAATTGTTGAATCAAGCCTTTTGAGTAAGTACGGGATGTCATGTTGTACATGTAATTGCTGAGACACGGTAATTGACGAAGTCACGAAGGTTGCTAAGTCCCTTAAGTGCAAATATCTGAGGTACCACTGCTTAGATTACTCAAACTAAGTTGGGGCTTAAGCTTATACGAGCCACACAAATTTTAGAATTGTCTGCATAGGAAGTAAAGCTGTTGATCAGTTGTTTAAGTCAGCTTTAACTTGGTTGCACTGCATGTCTGCAAGTCTGTATATGTGCTGACATTTTCCATATCATTCCTAACATAACCTAGGTGAGCGGTACTCAAGATCCTCACCGTACTCTTAATCGTGGTAGAAACCGCTACCTTTCAATAGTATAAACAAAATAGCATTTACAGTCTCTCCGGAATATTGAGTCTCCACTTTCAACTATCAGGCAATGCACATCAATGCAAAAGGAAAAGACAACTTCTAACATTTTATTTAGTGCACACCCAATTTCGTTGAAGTGGCCAAAGGCAGTAACCCACCTCTTCAAGAACACGATCCACAACGTATTCTAAAACAGCACACAACGGCAACCGCATCATAGAAATAGAATTCCATGGCAGCAAACCATAATTTCAGCACATTGGTAATCACAAATAGCCCGAACAACGGCAAACAATTTTATCCCTACAGAAACCGATGCTTCTCATAGAGTACTTCTCTTCTCTGCCTCAGAGGCAGGCAGCAATCCCAGATCCGGGGACAAGACCAGGAAATCAACTAACAAACAATTACATGCCCCGCAATGCAGCAGCAACGCAATTCTTAAAAGAAAAGGAAATCCATTCGCCCGATTCGACGACGGGAAGCCTCCGAGATCCCGCCTTTCCAGGTTTCGGCGACCACTGGAACGCGGGGGCTAGTAGACCGCGAGATCACAACCGCCCCAGGCCAGACGCACCAACCACCAAATCGAAAAAGAAAATAGGGATCCGGCACAAGCACAATGTAAAGCAGGCAGGCGGCCCTTCAGGAAAGGGAGACGGAGATATCTGGGATGGCTGACCTGCGGCTCAACGGCGCCAGAGGCGCGGGAGGATGAGGCGACGGGGGAGTCGGCGACGAGGCGAGCGAGCTTGTCCGCCACCTTCGCCTTCCACGCCAGCATTGCCTTGCCACCTTGGTGTTCCCTGCCTTGCCCGCGAGGAGGAGGAAGCGAGAGGGAGGATTGGCGTGGCGACGGAGGGGAGGGAGAGGAGAGGGAGGCGAGGGGAAAGTTGGGTTGGCACATGGTATACGCGTCAAGTTAGGCTCACGGTCGCAAGAGGAGCAGTGTCGGCGCGGTCGGTCATTACCGGTCGGTCGTCCACGCCGCGCGCCTCAATGGAATCAAAAATTAAGCGGAAGAATTGTTGTATATTTGTAGTCAGGGCCAAACCGAGCACGCAACTCGCAGAGAGATAAACAAGATACAAAAAAAAATGTAGTCTCAAGTTTTATTATGCTTCCTTTATCCGCAAGTTTCTCTACTAATATAAATTTATAGTTGGTGAGAACGATCTGTTCTTCGCAGTCCTCTTCCCCGCCATATCTCCAATAATAGCCGGTCATTACAGCTAATTATTCTTTCCTAATTTACAGCCAGCCATATCTCTCTAAATATGCCTGATTATTATAGCAAAATTCTTGATTGCTGGTAATTAATAGCCAGCCAATCATTTATTTTGTACTCTATATATGCTGTACAGTTCTCACAGAATCAATCAAGAGAATTCATACAAGATCTCCCATATCGTGTCACGCGCGGCGAATGAATTCAACGAACTGATCAATAAGTGACGGACTGACGTACATGGTCGCGAGACATAGGAGGTCAACATCGTGGTCGATAGTAACTACTGACGAAGAAGACCCAGTCGCGCCACCGGTGCCGTGAGAGAGTCGTCAGCGGTGAGAGAGTCATTGGTATACCTCTTGGAGATAAACGGGTTGATCCAGCTGAACGTCGTGAAAGAGAGTAACGACGAGGCGACGCACGGCGTAGCGGGCGTCTCGGCGCTAGTGTTTTCTAATTCACTTTCATAGACTCCAGCGTCATGTCTAGTGAAGCCAGTGATGGTTAGGTACGCCAGACACATAGAGACGAGTAGGCTGGCAAATGCGAGAGGGTCATCTGCGAAGAGCAGCGAACCGTCGGCGCAGCGGGCCATCGCCGAAGCGGAGAAGAGCGTGGCGCCGAGGGCGGTGGCGATCCAGAAGACGTGGAGGTACAAAGGCTGGGTGGCGACACTGGTCCCTTTCTCCGAGGCGACTGACCATACAACCATGGCATGCGCGACGAAGTGGGCGGCGAGGAAGGCAGACTCCACAGCATGCCATAGCGTGCTTGGCAGGAGGAAGAACGCGAGCGCGAGGAAGACGGCGGACGCCGCAGTGAAGACGACGAACGCCCCCAGAGCGCGACCGCGTAGCGGTCAGGGGTCCGGAATGGCGGTGGCTTCGGTAGTAGCCCCTCGTGCTCAAGAAAAGCCCCCGTGTCGCCCTTGCAAAGGCGGTAGAGGACGAGCGAGGCGACGAGGAAGATGAGATTGACGGCGCCAAGGAGCGCGCGATGTGGGCATGGTGAGAGGAAGTGGAACGCAAGATGGTAATATAAATTGCAAAAAGGGATAAAAATGATTGATTGATTTTTTAAATTGGTAATATATATTGCTACGTACAATATATTTGGTTTTAATTCATATCGGAGAAGAAACCATAAAAACTTTTGTAATTGGGAAAAACAGATGTTTGATCTTGCAGCACAATTTTCTTTTATTGCTTAACCTTTATGTTTTGTCACCAATTTTATTTTTCATAGCAACGCACGGGCATTGATCTAGTATGTGAATAACGAGTAGTCACTATCCTTACTTATAGAGAGGAGACAAGGTGTTTTTATAATAGAATAAATCACATGAAACTAAACTACGCTAATAGACCTTATGAGCCGACCATCTCTAATGGATCTTGATGAGGACATCTCCACAATGGATACAACCAACTCTAACTCCACTCACCAGGATGAACCACCACTTCAAGGACCGCTTACTCGAGCCCGTGCACGTCAACTAAATTATCAGGTGAAGGTGTTCCTAAGTATTCCAATTAATGATACCATGAATGGGATGCTACTTAATTTTTGTGATGATGTGATTGTTCTTAGGAACCATGGGGAAGACCCACAACGCACAAGGGAGTTCGCGTCCAAAGGGAAGAGCAAATTGGAATCAGATTCGAACTCCCAGAGATGGTCAACTTCAAACGGCCATAACTTTTGATCCAAAAGGCTTCTGGAGGTCTATGAGTACAGGAACGAAAGCTCTGGTCGTCCTCTTTCAAACCGATCCGAGATCACCTCCAAATTCCTTTCGAGTCAACGGGAATACGCAAAACAAGTCGGAACACTTTTCCAGTCCGAGTCTAATTGGGCTTTAGTCTTTTATTTCGAGTTGTAATCAGCAAGCCCATGTTAAAGGCCTAGTGCTGCACGTCCCTTGGTCTATATTTAGCCAGCTGCCACCACAATTAGGGTTTTGGGTTTTGTTTGATTCAGTTAGCCATTGCTATTGCTTGTACTGCTGCGTCTTACTAGGCCGCCCGTCTACTTGTTCATCGGAACCCCAATTTCGAGTGTTCTTGTTTCAGAACCAATCTATATTCATATTCGCAATTGAGTTGCTTGTAATCTCTTGTTCTTGCTGGTTCTTCGATTGCTCGCAGGAACAAAGACCTTCGTGGTCGTTGGTCGTGCTTCCCATGGATCAATAACCTTCGGAGGGTGGTGTACCGGTCGCTAAGGCGCAACGTCGGGTTCGTTGTAGTCGGGCCGCCAACTTCGCCCTCCACCAGATCGACGCTACCTCCTCTCATCGAAAGATCGGGACGCCTAGTTCATATCAGATCTTTGTTTAGGTAAAGTGTCTACACAATCAGGGTTTCGTATATAGACCGATATACAACACTTCCATAGACATGTTGGCAACACCATCCTTATGTCTCATTAAAACTCCTTTCTAGTAAAAAATGATAAAAAAAAGAATACATAACTCATGTCCTTACATTGCATACGACGTCTCTTTATAAACATCTAATTATGAAAACCCGTTAAAATAAAATTCAACTTAGCGAAAAAGTGTGCAACCCTCTAAAGATAACAACTCCTTGTGGGAGTCTTTTATACCTCCACCATAAGACTTTTGGATACAATGAATCAGTCTTCTAAGCCATATACAGTCGCATGTCATTTCATATAGAGCAATAGCCTCTAAATTTTTCGTCGATGTAGCAACAATCGATTGTTTTACATATCGATCTCCAAGAGATAGTTGTACTGCCACTTAGAAATACATATCTAGTCTACGATTTGATATTACGGGGATTGGAAAGATAGCCAACGTACCGGTTAGTTGTACATCTTGACCCTTGGGTTTAAAGAGTTAAAGATCACTTGTACATTATAGGTACCCGAGGATTCCTTTAACTCCGTTCTTGTGCATCTTCATATGTTTAGAACTATATCTTACCAAATAATTTACTGCAGATGCAATATTAAGCTTAGTATAATTGGTAAGGGTAACAAAGCTCTCATAGCACTTATGGAGTTTTGGACCCTAATATATCCTTATTTCCTTATGTAGGTCCGTATGGATCATTCTGCACTTCCAGTGATCATACCATCTTGGCTGTACCTAGTAGATAAGATTTATTAAAATAGATTAAATTTCTATCACAATAGAACTTAAGTATGTAATTTCAAGCCCTAATATATCCTCGTCTAGGTCCATATGGACCTTCTCCACTTCAATGACCTAACAATCATGGATGTACCTAGTGGATGAGATTTATCAAGATAGAATCTCTCCGACACTTTTTCAGTGTAGTGGTTGAAGCAGAAATATGTCATGAAGCATATTCTCAATCTGCAAACTGAGACAATATTTGGTTTCTCCCAAATATATCATCTCAAATTAAATCTTTATGTATGAGCTTGCTTCAAGAATGTCCTCCTTGTTTCCAATTATGTTCAAGTCATCAATATATGTTGATATGATGCATAATCCGCTTATAGACTTCTTTATAAACACACATGGACAAACTTCATTGTTTACATATCCCTTTTGCAAAAGGAACTCACTCATTTGGTTGTACCACATACGATCTAACTATTTCAACCCATATAATGACCTTTGCATCTTGATACCATACATACTATGATACTACGATGTTCATTCTTGCTCATACATGGGACTTTGAATTCTCTAGAATCTTTATATATAATTCAGAATTAAGTGACCAATATAGGATTAGGGTTGAAAATGGTTCAGATATTTTCCGACCGATCCGGATATTTTCAGATACGGATTCTGTCGGATCGGATATTTGTCGGATAGTATCGGATCGGATACGGATACGGATATTTTTTTGTCGGATACGGATACAGATTCGGTAGCTCAGTATCCGTCGGATACGGATACGGATTCGGATAATCCGGATAATGGTGGGTCGGATATCCGGATAGACATATGGGCTGGGCCAAGACTACTATTTTGGCCCAAAAGGATTTCTTAATTTCAGAATTGTTTTCTAATTTAATTAATCTCTAAAGCAAGTTTCAATTATTAAATTTAGCAAACCAACTCTAAAAATTATGAAATTTTTTTGACAAAGTTCCAGTAACAATATAACATTTAAAAAATTATTTTCAAGATTTTATCAGATTTTTATTTTTCTCAAAAATTCAAAAACTCTTATTCTTGATAGGAAAATATATTAAATAAGTAGCTAAAAATGCTTAAAACTCATAAATACATAATTTATTATTTTAAACATAATTCTACTAAGAATATAAATCTTGAGTCATTACATGTAAGTGTTATATACTTTTCTTAGAGATATAATATCTAAGTATTATCAAACTTTTAGTGTGTTATGTGTTTGCTTCTATTTGTATCTCCGAGTAAGGATTACCTTTATTTTGTGTTTTAATCTATGTGTATGATGAACTAATCGTATGTGTGTGATAAACTAAACCTTATATAATTTTGTTTACGACATAGTATCTAACTATTATCTAAGTGAATAAAAATGTTTACATTTGTTCAATTTTCAATAATATTTTGATCAAATCAATTAGTTATGTGTTTTTGTTGATTTTTATGTACAATTTAAGGGTTATCATGTTCGATAAATATTCAAACCGTATCCGATTCGATTAAGATTCGATCCAGTATCCGTGATTCGATACTATCCGTATCCGTATTCGTATCCGGACTATCCGTATCCGTATCCGTATCCGAGAAAAAATATGAAAACAAATATGGTAGAGCTATTATCCGTCCGTATCCGATCCGTTTTCACCCCTATATAGGATAAGTCGCAACATCTATAAGTTTCATTTTCATATGCATTCCTATTGTCATAGCTTTGAAGTAACAAGGCACTATGACATCCATTACAACAGAGTAAATTTCATCCAAATCGATGATGGGTCTCTATATAAACTAGTGGGTTGGAGTACCGAGTCATAGTCGATAAGGAGTCTTGTTGCCATTATGATCTTCGTATCGCATCTGGATTTTCATAACCGCCAGACATATTCAAGTAGGTTTCATCGTATCAGGAATACGATCGAATCTTGCCTCATACAAGGATATCCCTTCTCCATATATCTTATCCCGTTGAACTGGGTTCGAAATATCTGGAGTTGTCAAATGCTAGTGGAGATGTATGCGGTATGATTTTTGACTTTATGGTGTAAGCCCATATCCCATATTTGGATATTCGACAGTAGCACCGAACTCTGCTTAGGGGAGGGTCTGTTTGAGAGCTTGGTTGATTGCCATCAAACTCAGTTTGGTCGAGCAATGCCTCACCAAGGTCGGGACCCAGATTTGCAATATCCAAAACCCTCTATGTATACTGCACTAGTCTAGGATTACGCTAGTGTACACAACGGCAACACAGATGAAATATCATTTCATACAATTAATTAACTAAGAAGAAGCAAATTATTATTCAAAGCAAATGACCTTATGGTCAAGGTTCATACAACTATGCCTTATAGGCCTAAGAAGCAATTAAAACATTGCAATGGTGTCGGCGTATTCCGCTTTGAAAGCCCGTGATCTCGAGACCGGGTTTGGTTGGGAGGAGGCGTCTTCGCACTAGCTAATCCTAGTGAGGGAAACCCTAGAGACCCCTTGACGGCGAACCTTGGCGCTCACGAACTATGGCGGCACAAGGATTTTACCTGTGTTCAGCCCCTTTGCTTGGGTAATAGCCTTACTTCTGCTAGATTACTTTCAAAGAGTGTTTTGAATCGTGCAAGACAAAGCTTGGGAATCACACGCTCTCCTTGGGCTCTCTTGCTATATTCTTGCCGGGTTGTCTTCGACCTCTTGTTGATCTGCCCCTTTCCCCATGCACCCGAGGGCCCTTATATAGGTCAAGCTAACGGGAGTAGGTGAAAGGGGTCATCATCTTGATCCATACACATTTAATCGCCTTCTGTCTTTGTCCCGTTCCTCCGGCCTCATTAAATGCCGACGCATGGCTTCGCCTCGTCCGCTGATGTGACCCTTTCCCGACAAGTTGGTAAGAGGCGCGAGGAATGGGGTTGTAGCAGAATCCTTGCAGCAGCATGTGTCGAATCGCTGTCCTATAGCTCGAAGCAGACGACAGGGGGAGGAGCCGAGGTGAAGTCACCTCGCTCCACCTTTTGCCTTTGCGCGCTGCGAAGCGGCGTGTTCGCCCACCTGCTTCGCGGGCGCCACGTGGATTACGCGGCTGGCGAGCGCGTGCCGCCCACTTCCGCTGGCGCCACGTGGCCGACGCTCGACCGGGCGCCGTGATCGCCGCCCGCGTGCGAAGCCGCCACGAAGCCTGGCGCCGGGCGAAGCGGCGTGCAGCGCCCACCTGCTCGCCGGGCGCCACGTGGGCCGACGCTGGCCGCGGCCGTGATCGCCGCGACGTTGCCGAGCCGCCACGCAGCTGGGCGCCGGGCGAAGGCGGCGTGCTTCGCCACTGCCGCCGGCGCCACGTGAGCCGACGCCGACCGGCGCCGTGATCGCCGCCTGATTGCCGCCGCCACGTAGCTGGCGCCGGGCGGCGGCGTGCTTCGCCACACCTTTCGCCAGGCGCCACGTGGACCGACGCCGCCGGCTGCCGTGATCGCCGCCGATTGCTGTGCCGCCACGTAGCCGGGCGCCGGCGGCAGGCGTTCGCCCACTGCTTTCGCCGGCGCCATGTGGACCGACGCTGGCCGGCGCGCGTGATCGCCGCCGATTGCCGTGCCGCCACATGGATTGTACCTTTATGCGGTGGAGAGGTACCTTAGCGTGTATCTGACAAGAGCCAGGCTCGCCTAAGAGCGAGCTTAAGACTCCTTTTAGAACCTTCATTTAATGCACTTAATGCTTAGCGTGCTTCTCGGCGAGCCACTACTCATGAGGATATGGCCGCTTCGGTTCCGTGCATATCCCGCCGTTTTCCTTGGGACCAAACGGCGATAATTACTTCTTTCGTGAACCACCGTCGTGGAACGCATATATAGATGCATCTCAGACGAGCGGTTCACGCTACATTTTCTTGCACACTTTGCTTTCTTGTTCTTTTTCGCCTCTTTTTCCCAAAGCTCTTTGTCTTCTTGATCCACCATGGTGAACCCCATCCCAGCCTCCACTGTTGGCGCCACCGCCGTGAGGCGAATGGGGATAATTCTGTGGAAGGCACCTTCCGATATCGACGGGGACCGCCACGCCTGTGTCTCTCTCGACGAGATAAATCCGCACACATGGGCCATGATGGCGGCCTTCTTCCTCCCTTTTCCGAAGTTTTTCTCACCGTCCTCCACTTCTACGAAATCCACCATCTTCATCTCACCCCAACTCTATCATCTTCCTCGCCATCTTCGCACACCTCGTGAAATGTTCATGGGGGTGATGCGAACCTTCCTCTCTTCCGCCATTTCTTCATTCTCGCGCCACCAACGATGACGGCGTAGTGGGGAGTTGCTATTTCCGCCGGGGCGGGATGGCCTCCTCTACATTCCTTCCAAAGACAGTCCAAGCGGAGGGCATGGTGCGTAGCGGATCAGTACATCCGTGATGACAATGGAATCGGCATCTGGGTGCCCACCGGACGGCCAGACGCTGAGAATCGGAGCTCGCCGGTCGAAGAGACGGCAGAGCTCCGCGCAATGGCGGCCCGCATCGGCGGATTGCGGGACGCCGGACTGAACGGAGGGCTGGTAGCCCGGGACTACACGGCCCGGAGGATCAGCCCTCTTCGCCGGCGCGTCCGGCCTTCATGGCAGTACACGGGCGACAACGACCTGACGCGCACGTGGCCCGGACGTAAGTCCTTGTCTTCTTCTAGTTTCCTTTACGCACATTTTTTCTTGCGGCTTCCTACCAACCGACCGCCATCTTTTTCCCTTTCTTGCGACAGGCGAGGGCAACTTCGAGGAGCCAAACTCGGCGGTGGCTTGCGGCTACCGATCTTTCCGGTCCCAATCGACACGCCTTTCGGCGGAGGCCGCCGCCGCCGACACGAGCACGCGAGCGCTGCGGGTCGTCGAGCTACTCGCCGATGGACTCCACGGGCGGCCGTGATCCGCCTCCATGACCGGCCGGTGATCGAGGCGTTCGCTGCGCGCGCGACGGGTTCAGCGGCAAGCGGCCACTTGCCGCCGACACCACGGGCTCCGACCCTAAGAGGGCAGACCCGCGGACCAAAACACCGCCACCGCCCGGCTGGCCGTGGCGGTACCCCAAGGGACGGGGCACAGGCGCCCGCCGCGATTTCACCTCCGGCGCCGCCCGCCCGAAGACGGCTCGAAGCCGCCGTGCACCTTCTCCTCGGCGTCGGCGATCAAGGGCGCTGACAACCTTGGTCGCGGAGCCTAGGCCATTTGCTTTCGGCGAGGTGGCCTCACGCTCCCGCCGCCGGCTTGAGCAGGGCGCCACCAAGGCGGCCCCTCGAACGCGCCAAGGGTGCCAACACCGGCGTCAACGAGCAGCGAGGCCTCTGCAAGAAGCGCCTCCGCCGCCACCGCCGCCAGGTCGGAGACACTCCGGCACCAGCCGCCGAGGTCTCGCCCTCGCCCGCCACCGCCGCCCGGCCGCCCGTTGAACTCTTCACTCGGTAAACGACATGCAGCGCGGCACTAATCCGTTTTGCCGCCGCCTCGGGCATGGTGCCCAGACGGCTAACACTTGCCTCGGTGGCGGCGAGCCGAGCGGAGCGGCGAGCGGCAGCCGAGTCGGCGCAGAGAGGGCTAACACGACCGCAATGCAGCAATGGCGGAACGGGCCGAGACACAGGCGGAGAGGGCCGAGGCGGCGCAAGACCTCGTAACTTGAATCCTTCCGGCCGCGGCGCAACCTCGCCATCATCTTTGAAGAAGGCGTTCAGCAGCACTCAAGAGGTGCACGAACCCTTGGCGTGATCTTTGACGCTACGCCTGGAGGACTCGGCGCTTCAATTTCACGCGACCAACCAGGCCGTGGAGGCGCTTACGAGACTCCTCGCCGCTTCGCCGCCGCTCCGCCACGGAAGGGCGCCAGTCGTGATCATAGCCGCAACTTACACGCCGGTTCTTTGCGCCCCGCGACGCCGCTTTTGACCCCATGGCGATGGTGGCGGTGTCGGTGGAGACGCTGAGCAAAGCGACCAAAGGAGGCGCTGCGCGCCTTGTTGCTTAACACGTGGCTGGGATGCTGCAGGTGGAGCAGCCGGTCATGGACGTCTCCACCCCTCTGGCTGTCGAAGGTGGCGCCGACGATGAACTTGACTTCGGCGAGGATGAGGAGTGAAGGCGGGCGGCTTTTCTTCTCGTTTCTTCTCTTTCTTTCTTTTTGTTGCTTCGCCGATGAACTGCGCTTAGAAAAAACTTTGGACAGCTTTTGGATGAATGTTAGATGTTTAATCGTTATTCATGTGTCCGCTTATTTTAAGTATGATTGAATCGTTACATTTGCTTGTTAGATGGCCGCCATTCGACTTAGGCAAAACGCTTTTAAAAACGCTTAAATTAGGGCGGCGCTTTAGTCTGCCAAATGATTTTATGTACTGTTGTGATCGCAAGCATAGATTACGTGGACCACATAAAACGTAGGCGAAAAATGGCCTTAAGCCAAACAAGGAACGAAGGACACAGTAAGGCCCTAGCGTCAAGTTTCTACGCGAGATTATCGCAAATTTCAGTCTTCCGGAACTTAGACCCCGATGATTGCCCGAGAATGCACCACGGCGTAACGTGGTGAGGCAACAAGTTTTCTAAGTGCCCTTAGGCCAGCAACACTCAATCGGAGACGACCAATGTGCTTCACAGAGCCAACCCGGCGGCGACGAGCCGTGTAGGGCGTGGTGCCCAACCGACACTCCGATAACTCGGCCTCGCCAGACGCCAACACTTTAGCACATCTTCTTCTTTTATCATAGGGAGCCGGTTTCCAACACTTGCGACAATCACGCGTAGCTTGACCCATCTTAGGATACGATCGTGGAAATGACCAAAAATGCGGTATAGGGCGCTTATCTTGTTTTATATGCCGCAGATAAGGAACTGGAGGCGGGCGGCGGCTTGGGGCACTAGGCGGCAGCCTCAAGCCGCCGCCAGCGCTCAAAGTGTTCGCCGGGCGCCCGCTTGGTCCGACATGACTGGGTCCCAGTGGAGGTGATCGAGCACCGACCGGCAACGCCTCCCGACGCGACGCCCGATCCGCAGAAGGTCCGGAGGCGGCGCCGAGCGGCAGGACGCCATTCGGGAGGAGGTAGAGAAGTCTGGCTGAGCGAGAATAGTCGAAGTCTCTCATCTGAATGGCTTGCCAACCCGTGCTCGCTCAAGAAGTCCAACGGGAGGTGGCGATGTGTGTCGACTTCACCGACCTCAACAAGGCTCGCCTGGGATCCATATCCCTTGGTGGGTCGATCTCATTGTTGACTCCACGGTAAAGTGCGAATCGCTCAGGCTTCTGGACGCGCACTCTGGTACCACCGATTAGCATGGCGCTTTGAAGATGAAGAAAAGATCGCTTTTGTAACCCCAACGGCGATATTGTTATGTAAGGATGGCTTTTGGTTTAAAGAATGCCGGTTCTACTTATCAGCGTGCCATGCATATTACCTTCCGCCCTCAGATAGGGCGCAATCTTGAGGTATACGTTGATGACTTGGTAGTGAAGATTAAAAAGAGTGAAGAAATGATCCAAGACCTGGAGGAGACCTTTGCTAACCTCCGGAAGAATTGCCTGAAGCTCAATCCAGAGAAATGCGTGTTCGGTGTGCCCTCCGGCAAGTTGCTGGGTTTCCTGGTGTCCAGCCGGGGCATCGAGGCCAATCCTGACAAGATAGCGGCCATCGAGCACATGAAGCCGCCAGTGCGACTCAAGCAAGTTCAGTGCTTGGCTGGTCGCCTGGCCTCCCTGGGGCGATTCATTGCCCGCTTGGGGGAGCGAAGCCTGCCTTTGTTCAAGTTGTTAAAGAAGGCTAACCATTTTGAATGGACGGAGGAAGCACAGAAGGCGTTTGAAGACCTGAAGCAGTACCTCTCCTCTCCCCCGGTGCTGGTTTCCCCCGCGCCGGGTGAGTCCTTGCTTCTGTATATCGCTGCCACCCCCGAGGTGGTAAGTGCAGTGTTGGTTGCGGAGAGGGAAGGCGTCCAGAAGCCGGTTTACTACATCAAGAAGGTATTGCACGGGCGTAAACTTCGGTATCCTCAAGCTCAAGATGTCAGATATGCGGTCCTGGTTGCATCCGAAAGTCATGCACTATTTTCGGGCGAGAAATCACCGTTGTCACGGCCTACCTTTTGCGGAAATACTCCACAATCGTGAAGCCAAGGTCGCATTGCTAAATGGTCGGTGGAGCCGGGGAATTCAACATCGATTCGTGCCCTTGCACCGCTATCAAGAGTCAAAAGTTGGCGGAGTTAAATGCCGCCGAGTGGACTCCGCCACTCTGGCCGAAGAAGCACCCGTGTCTTCCCCACGGGCGTTATTCTTTGATGGATCCTTCAGCCGAAGGCGCGGGTGGGTTGTCTGGTCTCCCGACCGGTGACACCCTCCAGTACGTGGTCGCCCTTGAATTCAAGGCCACCAACAACATTGCTGAGTATGAAGGTCTGCTGGCGGGGCTGCGCATCGCTTCGGCGTTGGGCATCAGGCGTCTCCAAGTCAAGGGAGATTCCCTGCTGGTCATTAATCAAGCTCGGAAGGAGTTCCAATGTTCCGACCCCACCATGGCGGCATACCTGGCGGAGGTCCGAAGAATGGAGCGTCATTTTGAAGGTTTGGGGTATATTCATATCCTCGGCGTGACAATCACCTTGCGACGGGCTGTCCCACCAGCATCCTCAAGGGCTCTGTTCGGTCGGGGTCTTGAAGAAAGACTACTACATCACCAGTCATCGCAGCCCACGATTCGGTGGGGATGATGGTGTCATTGCCGCAGCTCCCGGTCCAGTGGGGACGACGGCAAGGTGTCATGACCTCCACTCAGTGGGGAAGGCGGTGCACTGTCCACGGCCTCCAATTCAGGGAGGGAAGGCGGCGTGCCGCCTCGGTGTCCGGAGGAAGATTAGGCGGTCGCGCCGAGGCAGCACCAGGAAAAGCTTCGGCCAATGAGTACTCAGCGAGCACCGAGTGGTCGCCACCCTTGGGCGGAAGATCGATGGATGGACCCTATCACGCCTTCTGCGTGACCAAGTGATCCCGACGATGATGCCTCACCGAGAAGATTGCACGAAGGCCAAGTGCTATACTCTACGGTAGGTGGGGACCTATATCGCCAGAGCGAAACGGAGTTCTCTTGAAGTGCATCACTTTCGGGAAGAGGGAGCGGCCTGCTCTCGATATCCATGGAGGCGTGTCGGAGCCATATGTCCGGCGAACTCTAGTCGGCAAGGCGTTCG
The DNA here is from genome assembly GCA_036346375.1 of Guadua angustifolia. Classification (NCBI taxonomy): domain Eukaryota; kingdom Viridiplantae; phylum Streptophyta; class Magnoliopsida; order Poales; family Poaceae; genus Guadua; species Guadua angustifolia. The sequence goes on from CM070513.1 coordinate 35,764,926, forward strand.
CCAAGATTTTATTGGCCTACCGCCTCCGGGATGCTTTCTTGAAGCCGGTGAGGACGTCTGGCTTGTCGGTTCTTCGCCAGCAAACCCACCGACCAGCCCAAGCTCGCAAACCATCCCACTCTCCGCCGTTCGCGATCCGGGGCCGGATATCCTGGTCCATTCCCTCATGGCCACGGGGCTTCACCCACCTCTTTGTCGCCATCGATAAGTTCACCAAGTGGGTCGGGCCGAGGCAATCGGGAACCATCACGGCCGCCGCCGTTAAGTTCATGCGCGGATCTTCACCCGCTGGAGTCGCTAACGCATCATCACCGACAACGGCACCCAGTTCACCAAATAGCGGCTTTTCGGAATTTCGTGAGGAAATGGGCACCAAGGTATGTTTCGCTTTGTGGCCCATCCCATGAGCAATGGTCAGCGGAGCGCCGCCAATGCGCTGGTATCGGCGCCTCAAGACAAGAGCGCTGATCGGCTTCACAAGAGGGGCGCGCGGTGGACGGAAGAGCTCCCCGCCGTGCTGTGGTCGCTCCGCACCGCACCAAGCCGGGCAACGGGCGAGACGCCTTTCTTCCTGGTATACGGGCGTAGGTCGTCCTCCTCCGAGCCGCCGGTTCCCCGCTGCCTCGGTGTTCAACGAAGAAGACCAGGAGGATCTCCGGCGAGAAGATGTCAACCTTCGGAGGAAGTGCGGATCGTCTTTGCTCTCGCGCCGCCTCGCTTCAGTGAGCCTCAGGCGGTACCACGCCACCCGGGTCTCCGAGAGAACACTGGCAGTGGGCGACCTGGTCTTGCGCAGGATTCAGACGCATGCCGGGTTGCATAAACTGTCTCCTCGATGGGAGGGCCCCTTCAAGGTGGTCTCAGTATCTCGACCGGCGGTCCGGTTGTACGAGGATGGTGAAGAGTCGATTTAACTCCTACAACATAGACTTGTTGCGAAGTTCTATCCTCAAGGAATTAAGTACCCAAAGACTTGCTCCAATCAGCCTCGAGGTACGTCCCTCTTCCGGCTGGTCGGCGGCTGCTGGCGATCAGTAAGGCTGTTGCCCAGAAAGCTTTTTGCTTCTCCATTATTATTCCTCTTAGTTGTGCTTCGAGTGGCAATTATGCGCATGTATGTTGCTGGTTCTGTCGTTGCTAATTCCTTCGTGAAATCCATGGCGACCTTCGGCGCCTATGTACACTTAGCCTAGGCGACTGGGGCGAGTTAGATGCAGTGCTCGACGCCGCTCGCACACCCGGTTGGTTCTCAAGCACCGCCGTGATCGTCACCATGAGCACCGTCGGCTGATGCCACCCCTTAAAACTCTCTGCTTTGGTACATAGCACCGCTGTTCGGTTTCTGGCGCTTCACAAGGACTTAGAATCCAAACAAGGCGAGCAGACACTTCATCTTTGACTTAGAATGTTCTGGGCCTACCTTGCGTATGCCCTTCCAGATGTTTACTCACCTTTCCGGAGTCGTCTGTGCGCGCAGGGTAAGCATATAAGTGTTGGCTTACTTTCACGAAAAGCCCCTGCGTCTAAGGTCGGTCGCCAATGCAGCCTGGCTCGCTCATGCCCCGCCCGCGCTTGCTACTCGCCGCCTCAAAGTGTTCGCTTTGGCGCCCGATTGGCGGGTCGCCGCCGAAGGGCGGTCGCCCAATGCTTGGGGGTTTGCCCCTTCCTAATTGCCGCCCAGCGCTCAAAGTGTTTGTTGGCGCCCTGCCGGCGTAGATTCCGCCTGACAGGCCCGTGATCTACAGACCCGGGTTTGGTTCGGAAGGAGGGCGTCTTCGCAGCTGGCTAATCCTAGCGAGGGGAAACCCTAGAGACCCCCGCACGGCGAACCTTGGCGTCTACGAACTATGGCGGCACAAGGATTTTACCCAGGTTCAGGCCCCCTTTGCTTGGGTAATAGCCTTACTTCCTGCTAGATTGCTTTCAAAGAGTGTTTTGAACTGTGCAGTACAAAGCTTGGGAATCACACGCTCTCCTTGGGCTCTCGCTATATTCTTCTTTGGTTGTCTTGACCTCTTCTTGATCTGCCCCCTTTCCCCATGCACCCGAGGGCCCTTATATAGGTCAAGCTTAACGGAGTAGGTGAAAGGGGTCATCATCTCGATCCATACACATTTAATACGCCTTCTGAGCATGTCCGTTCCTCCAAATCATTAAATGCCGACGCATGGCTTCGCCGTCCGCCGCGATGTGACCCTTTCTCGAGTGATCGCCGGAAATGAGATAACTTGGGCCATTCGACATGCCATAGGCAATCGTCTGAGGAAACGCCTTCCTAGTCCACGTAGTCTTCATAGTATTCCTCCTCATGATATGCATTATTTCCTGGTCCTTCCTCAGCAACTGATCAACAAAGGCATAAAGCTGTGAGTACAAAAGGAACTCAGCAAGTCGTAGGGAAATGATGCAGTATTCATGCAGGCTTGACAAAGGGTAGTCATACAGTTTATTTGCAAAAAGCAATAACTTGAATGGAAATACAATAGTTAGATTGAAAGCATATTGATGAAAAAGATAATAAGTAGCTGGTAAATCAATAGAAGACAACATGAACAGAATGGCAAGGCATCACCCTACACCATTCAAAACAAGTATCAGACCATGAGGGACAATATTAGAGACCCATTCAGCGTATCAGCAAGGCCTGATAAATTTGACCTCCAGCAATTAATCGCTATATTTCTTCCTTTATAATTTTGTACAAGGCCAAATTAAACCTTTGAGGGTATTGTTTAAATAGCCGATACCCTGGCTTTATAGGTAGTCGACTGTTGGCTTAAGCCAGGCATCTTGTGGTATTCTCGAGCAAAGCAAACTTTACAATTCCTAAGGATTTTGACCAACCTTTCCTTATATGCTACATCTAATTTTGCACTAATAAAAGTAGGTCTTTTCCTATCACTATCTCCTATGTTGACTTCTTTAAGTAAATTGGTCGATGTGAATTCTTGGTCTAACTTCTTGATTTCTTAATAATCTTCAATGTCTCATAGCTATCTGTCATCTGCCGATAGCTTTGCATTTTGTTTCGTAGGGCCTTCATTGCTCGCTCGGACCCCATCGGTGCAAAACTTCACTTGTCCAATCAAACGTGCTGGGCCTGACATTGATTGGTATAAATCATGTCTTACTGATGCAAACAAAATCATAATCGTCCAACACCTTGCCCAAGATACACTCGGCTTCTTCATGTTGCCAGTTCGCATCCGAACTAGCCATTGCAATATGAGCCAATGTATCGACTGGAACAACCTCGACTTCGTCTCTGTTCCACTAGACAAGCAGCTGGTGCATAGATGACGGGATACAACAATTTGCATGTATCCAGCCCCATCCAAGTAATACACTGTAGTTGCCTTTGGCGTCGATTACGAAGAAAGTAGTCAGCAATGCTTGCTGCCGACAGTCAATTCTATCACCATGACGCCTTTGGCTTCAGTGGGATCACCTATGAAGTCATTCAAAACCATATTTGTTTTGATTAAGTCTTTATCAAACTTACCCATTTTTTTATAGGTGGTGTATGACATTAGATTAACCGCTGCCCCTCCATCTGTGAGCACCCTTGAGATCAGCTTGACATTTATGTGCCCCTTCAAGTACAATGGGTTGAGATGCCGATGAGTGTCTTAGGGCTTCTCGAAGACTGCCTCCTGAGCTCCTAAACGCAGCTAGGCGAAGGTTTCTGTAGCCGATTCTGTCCTCATTTTGAACTCAGTTGGCAGAGTGAATACCATATTGATGTCCATAGGAGTGTCATCTCGAATCATTGGAGAGTCTAAGTGATCGGCTGAGTCCAAGTTATCCTCAACTGGTTCCTTCTTCCTCCACTCCTTTTTAATAGTCTTGATCAGCCAAAGCTCATTGAGCACTTGATCCCTCAATTTCACTTGTTCGGCCTCTCTGATCTCCTGGGTCCTAAGTCTTCACAACCGCCTATGCTGGGATCGGCTAAGACCTAGAGGGCACTATCTCAGCTTAGGTTCAATTGGTTTGCGTATTTTGTCAACCAGATTTTCCTGAGCTATTGAGTTATATTCTTCTGCCTTGGCCTGACATGGCACAAAAAGCCTATCATGGATCAGCTTCTTACGTGTTCCATTGTGATAACCCGATGCTGGCCTAGATAATCTATCTTTAGCCGATCTCCTAGGCTGATTATCTTGAGGGTAGTGTTCCATCGGGCAAGTATGAACAGATGATAAGCCTACTCCCCTTTCCCAACAGAACTACTAGAAGGGACATCGCTGGTGAGCCCTCTCCAGGTTTTCTGTCAGGACCCGGATTTGCAAATCTGAAACCCTTTATGTATATTGCACTAGTTCAGGACACGCTAGTGTACACAGTGGCAACATAGATGAAATATCATTCCATACAACAAATTAACTAAGAAGAAACAAATTATTATTATTTAAAGCAAATGACTTTATGGTCAAGGTTCATACAACCATGCCTTATGGGCTTAAGAAAACAAATAAAACATTGCAATGGAAAAGAAATATCTTGGGCCATTCGACATGCCATGGCAATCATCTGGGGAAATGCCTTTCTAGTCCACGTAGTCTTCATAATATTCCTCCTTATGATATTTATTATTTTCTGGTCTTTCCTCAGCAACTGATCACCAAAGGCATAAAGCTGTGAGTACAAAACATACTCAACAAGCCGCAGGGAAATGATGCAATATTCATGCAAGTTTGATAAATGATAGTCATATGGTTCATTTGCAGAAAGCAATAACTTGAATTGAAATACAATAAATAGATTGAAAGCATATTGATGAGAAAGATAATAAATAACTAGTAAATCAATGCTAGACAACATGAACAGAATGGCGAGGAATCACCCTACACCATCCAAAACAAGTATCAAACTAATAAATTCAACAGTATAACTTTAGACAACAAAACATCAGTGAACTCCCCGTTCACATCCCAACAATTCTACATTCCCGCATTTTATGGAACACTCTATACCTCGTGTGAAATTCCTGGGCTTGTTTATGATCATGGACATGGCTATTCGAATAGTTTTACACTCTACAGAGGTTATACAGCTTTACCCACAAGATATGATCATCTCCTGTCACCACATGATAAACACACTTCCTTTGGTGTGTCGATAGAGAGATCACGACAAAGCCTTTAGAATACACTATCTAAATTCGGTACTGCCATTGAAGGTTTTGCCCTTTAGAGCCCCCTCTTGAGTCATGTGAATCTACCCGTCCATCCCAAACTCACACTAACAATTGGCAGTACTCAAAAATAGACATTGAAAATGAATCAGCTAGGTTTGTCCCATACCAAACTTGTAGTTGCACGATTAGACCCGGTTTAATGGCGTACAAGATTAAGTCCTTAAGTTGTCTCAGGCAATACAACCACATCCCAATGTGCTAGAAAGCACCCCCTTTACTGCATGATCACTTGCCTGAGGGAAAATATTTTATTCAACCAAGACCGGTGGCATACCCTGCTATGGTACAATAAATTTACAATAGTGGCTAACGGCCATGATTCAGTATCTCATTAAGTCAAGATTAATATTAATTCACATGTGATATGAATCTCATTGTACAACTAAGCGGGTCTAAGCATAGCTACGATAACCTATTATTGGTAATATAATTATGTCCAACTAATAATGTCCCAACCTAAAGTTAACAATGGATCCCAACCTAAAGTTAACAATGGATATATGGCATCTTAATAATCAAGGTGGCGTATTGTCAACAAGGTAAATAGTTATTCCCATGAAATAAGCATTGATACTCAAATAGCTTACATTTGTATAAAACAAACTGCTTTGCAAGTATAGGATCAATATGATCAAAGGTTACGACTTGCCTTGCTGATCTAGTGCTGAGTCTTGGTCTTCGAAGTCTTCGTTCGCTTCCTTAGAATTAGCGTCTACTAGAAAAAAGTAATAAAACCAAATAAATACCAAACAAAGATACAAATAAGCTCAAAATTAAAAATAAATAGATCTGAAATGTAGAGCTCAATTTTAGAAAAATTTAGAAACTTGAATCACCTCAATCGGAGTTTGTATGAAAGAGAACGAGCCTCCAAAAGATTAAATTCAGAGAAAAAGTAATATTTTCTAGAATTATTTTTCTAAAGGAAATTCTTTTATTGCTGCAATGCTGACATCATGGCTGACACGTGGGACCTTAGGTCCATGGACCGAGTCCACGACATTGTGCAGTCCATGGAGGACCGGGTTCACGGGAACAGAAGGAAGGCTCACATCGCCGTCGACGTCACTACTGATGAGGTGACATGTGGTGAAAGGGCTGATGCGACAGTTGAGGTGGTAGCTGACCGAGCACACACAAGAGCGCTAATGTGGCGGGGCACACGTCGTGTATCCAACGGCGGGTGCTGATCAAGCGGCGGAGAGGCAAGGATGCGGTCAACTGAGGCGTGGCGTGATCCGAAGCGCTGGCAGGCGATCGGACGGCCACCGCTTAGCGAAGAAGGTCAATGGCAAGGGCAGCGGCGCAACTCACTAGCAGCAAAGAAGAAGGCACAGGTTACGATGAAACAGCACCGAATCTACCTCGGTTTGGCACATATCTGGGAGAAGAGGATGTTGCGAACTCGGAGGAAGCAATGATGTCGGTAGAGAGGGTCCCAACACGAAGATCAACGAGTAAGAAGCGTCTTCGGGAGGCGACAAACTCTAATGAGCATTTTCTTTATAATGGCGATGGCTTCAGCAGCAAGGGATGGATCAAAAGAAGCGGCGCGTGACAGCAAACCTCAGACAAGGCAGAATGGTGGCTTAAATAGCATGGGGAGGCGTGCGTGGTACGAACTCCAAAAACGGTGCTGGCATGGACTCGGCTAGGGTTTCGGGCGGCGGCGCCGCGACTGGGCAGAGCAGATGCATGGGCGAAGCGGAGCTAGGCGGGAATGTGCAGAGGCAGCCGGACCGGGATGAAATTGGGAAAAGCGAAGCTGGCCAGGAGTGGAATAGGAATGGGCTAGAGAAGATTCGTCTCGAGAAGTTTTTAGAAAAAATAAAACATTTTCCAATTAAGAAAATTTTAGAAATTCAAATAAAAGCAAATAAATTTAGAAAAATCTTTTATTTATTGTATAGATTAATCAAATTAAATCCTTTAATTATTAGAAAATTTAAATTAAGCTTCAATTAATTCCAGGAAAATGCAAATGGTTCATTTTCAAATTCAAACATTCCAAAACTCAAATTTTGGGTTGTTATATTTTTCGGCTAATACAAATTATCTGGCCGACGTGCAGGGTAACACGTCATATTGCTCATCCTCTCATACTTGTCCAGCAGTTGTGAGAAAGTTGGCTTCGGCCTGTTTGTTGGTCTGCGTGGTGGCAACCTCTCTGCCTTGTACCATTTGCCAACATGCAGATCTCCTTTAGGCTTGATGGTCCTTGAATTTTTGCCTTCGTGATCGGCTTCTATATGTAATGAACCGATCATAATTTTTAGGGTCTTCTCGCTGCTTGAGACTGGTTGAATGTCAACACGTTGAGCCTGCTTTGGTTCTTCATCATGTATTGGCTCTTTTCGCTTGCGCGAACACTACACCATATTTACAGGGAACGGGTCGATGTCTACCTGCAGCATAGTTGGCTCATCTGCAAATTTTAGCCGACCATCTTCAATGGCCGACTGGATCTACTGACGAAAAATATTGCAATTATTAGTATTATGAGAAAAATAATGGTGCCACTTGCAATACCTTTGTTTCTTGATCTCATCAGCCAATAGTATAACGTGCCCTTCAGGTAATCATATAACCTTTTCTTGCAATAATAAATAAAAAATACGATCACATTTGGATACATCAAATGCATATTTTACTTCTGACTTATTTTTGGTTGGCTTAAGCTAAGAACAAACCAGAGACTTCTTAGGCTCTTTGACCAATTTGGCTACGTTTATTTCTACTTTGTCGTCTTCTAAAGACTCACTTGAACAGTATTTGACCATGTTGATTTTGGCCTTGTCCTTTTCCTTATTGTTACCGTTTATTTCGAATTTATCCCTAAATCCTCTGTTATGAGGAAATCGGCTTTCTTGAGCTGACACACAATAAAGTAGGTCACTTAAATCGGTGAACTCTTATCCACTAAACTTTTTCCTGAGTGAGGGAATCAATTCTTGGAAAGCTAAATCGGCTAATTGATTGTTAGGTAATGTGACGCTAAAGCATCGATTTCTAACTTCCCTAAATCTCTTAATGTAATCAATTACCGATTCCCCAAATTTTTGGCGGACGGAGCTTAGATCAGAAATCCTAAATTCCAAACCACCAGAGAGAAAGTACTCATAAAATCAGCTTTCCAAATCGTTCCACAAATGAACCAAATTTGGAGGCAAACTAGTAAGCCAAGTAAAAGCAGCTCCCGATAATGACAATAGGAACAATCTAATTTTTAGCCCGTCGGACTGAGCTTCTTTGCTGCATTGAGCAATAAAACGTCTGATGTGTTCTAATGTAGTAACTGAATCATCCCTAGAAATTAGGGACTTTGAAATTGTGCGGATATGGCATGCGATCTATATAATCAATATATAGCTTCCTATAGCTGATGACTCTGCCCTTTGGCTGTATGCTGAATTGATCCCTCAATATGGTAGAAATCTGATTAACCCAATTAACAGTATTAGCCGACGGTATATTAGGGCTTTGCCAATTTTGGTCATAATTGGCGTTCTGCCCCCTGAGTGCAAACTCGGGCTACCGATTAGATTGAATTGATGGATATTGAGGGAACTGGTCATACCCATCGTTCCTTCTAACTGGCGGTCCCAGCATGGGACAAAGGGTTCTGAATAGGTTACTACCTTGTGTGAGGCTGGATACCTAGCCGGGATCGGCTCATGGTACTATGGGTACCTATTAGGTTTAATCAGCTGGAAAACTGATTGTGGAAAAGCGTAAAATGGAGCTGAAGTTGGCAAATTAGCCAATACATTTAACTTAGCGGCATCAGTATACGTTTGGTAATGTGCGACTCCGCTAGGATAAGGATCCCGTGGTAGTATAACAGTAGGTTCGATCGGCATCAACGATGGAGCTGCAGTCGACATTTTTGGACCAACCACCATGTTTTGAGTGCTTTGTGCCATTGAATAAACACGGTAGCTTGGTAGCGCTTGCAGTGGATCGAACAAGCTCCCAGATGTTGCCAACTCCTGAGCAATAATCTTAACGCTGTTAGCAATCAACGGCTTGTAGGTAGTAACTAAAGCCGATGATTGATTAATTAGGGCATGATGCACAGATTGCTCAATCATGGCTGATAATTCCGCTTGTGCGGGCACATATTGACTTACTAGGCTATTTGTAACTCCTGCGTCGCCGAGGGCGTTGATCGTTGGCAACGCAGTCTTCTAGGTGACGCTGCATCGGATTTTCTGATAGCATCCCAGTATCAACTCCTCCAAAGTGGCTTTTTGATCTTCAATTTCCTTGTACTATTCTAGAATCAAATCATCCAATGTGGGGACGATTATGACCTCAGCGTTGAGGTCCGATGGCGAAATTAACTTGACAGAAGAAGACATCTTCGGTCCCACTGGGTGTGCCAAGAGTGTGTTGGTGCCAAAATATTCATCACACCAGACGAACACCGGGTTCAAGGCATGCCAACTAATTTGATCCTACAATCGGTAAGGAAAATGTATAATACGTGTAGAGCCAATCTCAAGAAACAATTGGCTTAGATCTAATCGGCTAAAAGCCGATCAAATCGAGGGTAACGGTAAGCCTAATTAGCCGATTAAGGCTAACCAAAAGATAAAGGTAGATCGACTCCAAAAAGGCGATGTGCAACAAGATCGGAGAAAATCAAACCTGATGGACGTAATAAAAGATGATCAACAATCGGCGATACGCAACTTTATTGATCAAAATCAAGTTACAAGAGTGTAAATTACAAGAACTACTCCTAGTTGATGAAAAAATAAAAGTAAGATATTTTTTGATTGGATCGTTGTTGTTTTGTCCTACCCATGACCATCTTTTATACCCATTGGCCGATCGTATCCTTTTCCAACACATTACAGAACACAATCCGTATCGACCTAAATCCGGATAGTTTTTCCTTTAAAATTTTTACCGTAACCAAATATCTTTAATTCTTTGCATACCTCACATCGGTCATGATCCGTTTGACTCTATGTTGCCGATTTTGACTATACCTACCAAATTTTGGTGCAAACACATTATATAGCTAGAATTGTTGCTTCGTGCACAGTGCGGACCTGGCAGCCACTGGACCACTAGCTCAGTGGCAATGGCACTTGCTGAGCCATGACACAACCTTGTATTATGGGCAAAACTCGAAGGATACCATGGAAAATTGGTTCCAGTCAGCCATGAAGTTTGCCAGCTAAGTCGCTTCCTTTTGATACTAACTAATTTGAACCCACATGTAGTTACACCAACATGGTTTGTCCAATGGCATCTGATTTGATCCATGATATATTTTAACTATTCATTCGAAAGTACCTGCTCTTGAATTGTAGTATGTGATTGTTACATAAATCCTTTCTGATTATAGTATGAATTGTGGATTGTCAGTTTGACCATAACCATGTCTAACTAGGGATAAAAACGAATCGGATACGAATGGATAATAACTTTACCATATTTGTTTTCATATTTTTTCTCGGATGCGGATACAGATACAAATAGTCTGGATACGAATGCGGATAATATCGAATATGAATACGGATTGAATATGAATCGAATCGGATACGGTTTCGAATATTTATCGAAACATGATAACCCCTTAAATTATACATAAAAAATTAGCAGAAACACATAACTAATTGATTTGATCGAAATATTATTGAAAATTGAACAAATGTAAGCATTTTCATTCATTTAGACGATAGTTAGATACCATATCGTAAAAAAAATTATATAAGGTTTAGTTTATCACACACATACGATTAGTTCATCATACACATAGACTAAAACACAAAAAAGGTAATCCTTGCTCAGAGATACAAATAGAAGCAAACACATAACATACTAAAAGTTTGATAATACTTAGATATCATATCTCTAGAAAAAGTATATAACACTTACATGTAATGACTCAAGATTTATATTCTTAGTTGAATTATGTTTAAAATAATAAATTATATATTTATGAATTTTATGTATTTTTAGCTACTTATTTAATATATTTTTCTATTATGAATAGGGTTTTTGAATTTTGAGAAAAATTAAAATATGATAAAATATTTAAAATATTTTTTAAATGTTATATTGTTACTGGAACTTTTTCAAAAAAATCATAATTTTTGGAGTTGGTTTACTAATTTTAATAATTGAAACTTGTTTTAGAGATTAATTAAATTAGAAAATAATTCTGAAATTAAGAAATCTTTTTGGGCCAAAAGAGTAGTCTTGACCTAGCCCATATGTCTATCTGGATATCCGACCCACTATTATCCGGATTATCCGAATCCGTATCCGTATCCGACGGATAATGAGCTACCGAATCCGTATCTGTATCCGATCCGATACTATCCGACAAATATCCGATCCGATAGAATTCGTATCCAAAAATATCCGGATAGTCAGAAAATATCTGAACCGTTTTCATCTCTATATCTAACAAATGAACAAAAAATCATTCATAATGCATGGTTGCGTCATGCCTCTTCAAGTGTGGCATGACCGATATGGGATCGGATTAACTTATACGTCCGTGGCAACGTGCGGGTACCAACTAGTATTATCAGCCTGGTTGAAGGTTACGTAATGTCCCAGACTATGTTTACCCTGTTGGAAGTCGGTTTCGGTTTGGCTAATCTAAAACTCTTTTTGTTAGCCATGATCAATTGACTCTAGGGGCTTCACAAACTTGCCACCGCAAATTATTCAAAAAAAAAATGTATTGCTGGTAAGTGAAGCCCAATTGGACTACTGGAGGAGTTGACGAAACTTTTACTTTCTTAATGAAAAAAGGTGTCACCTATTTGTCCGGCCCACGCATCAATGACACAATTGCGTCTTTAAAACCTACTTTTTTTTTCGTCCTCGAGTTTATTTCAACCAGCCAAAAAAATCTTGCAATATAGGGGTAAGCGCACCGGGATATTATTCTAAAAATTTTCACACTAGCTATTTATTCCCCCCTGTCTAGCATTTATCACTAAATTTTTGCACTAACTATTATTTATAATATTTTCAAGACATTTGTAAGGGGTAATGGGGTATTATAGTCACAGCTAAGAGGTAATGCATGGGGTATTATAGTCATAACTAATTTTTTGCACTAACTATTCTTTATAACATTTTCAAGGCATTTATAAGGGGTAATGGGGTATAATAGTCATAGAAAAAAAATTTGAACTAACTATTCTTTATAATTTTTGTACTAACTATTCTCTACAATTCTCTTGATCATGTAGCCAGCTTAATCTATGTGCATAGTCAAAATACACCTTAACAATGGGCCGGGGGTACTCTGTACGCTTCTGTTTTTCTTCTCTGTAAACAATGCTTCATATATAAACCTTGAAATGCGCAAACTGATTGGTTACTCGGTATATCATGCTCATAAATCTTCTCACTTATATCATGCATGCATTGAAGCACATGCTGGACAATCCGTTGTTCAAATCCTTCCGAAAATCAGTATGGTCAACAGATTTGCCAAATAAGATCTCTTGCCCATCAGATAGTACGTCAATATATGTAGAGAATTTAAGGTTTGGAGTTACAAGTACAGCATTGTAAATACACTAAATTATCTTCGGCTCGTACACTAGCTATATATTATTTTAAGTATGTAGATAAGATCAACAAAGAATCACATCAAATTATTTGAGGGTAGATCGTGTAGCTTGTTCTACTGTCAAACATCTAAGTGGCTAGGTGTTGGCAAATGCCCCCGCACACAATGTAAACACAGTGAAGAAGATTGCAATATTGAACTATATATCCTCATCAAGGGCAAGAGCATTCAGTTGAGATTGTCATGAAGCGAGTACTTCACTTCAGGCAGAGCCTGGATGACGTCAGGATGCTCTGAAATAAAAAAATCAAGTCCGATGTAAGTTTCCAAGGTTTAGATTGTACATGCACCAAAGGAAAGAATAACTGATAATGTTAACTATAGACTCGGTTTGTTTGGTGACCTTGTTTCTGCACTCTTTGACTACAGAGTTGGGCGTCGAAAGTCTGCTTGTATTCTTGGAACGAAAAAACACACAAATAAAAGGAACATGAAAGGGTAATCTAAAATTTAGTATTCACCCACTTCGAATTATGCTTTTCAGCAGATCATAATTTGGAAAGTCAAGAAGATACCTTCCTTCAGTTAAAATTATTACTGATGTATATTGGCTGAAGTTATACCTTGCTCGGTCTTTTGGTCTAGAACTTGTTAAAGGTTGAGTGTAACTGTAGTATATCATGTGCAAAGCTGCTAGGCACTGAAGTACGGCTGACATTGACTCGGACTTGCCAACAGGATCCCTTCGTTTGAATAAAATTAGCCTACTGGTCTAAAAAAAAAGCTTACCTTAGTAGTTGACTATGAACTATATATGCATTGACACGATGATGTGAAGACCATGGGGAAGATTTACCGGTGAAGAAAACTAACGAAATTAATGAGCGGAAAGACTGTATTGCACATTAGGCCAAGGTTGCATCGGCGACAACGTGAGACAGACAGGTACGTAGCATTCAAAGAGGATTTACACTAGATATGACAATAAATTAACCTACACTACACATGATAAGAAACCAGATTGGAAGAGATATCAATTAATTAATTTGTGAGGACAGCAAGAACGGGGACTTACTCTGCAACGCCGCGAGCTGCGCCGCCGTGAGCTTCGCCGCGAACCCGCTGGCGACTGTCTTATAGCTGTAGATCAACGCCTCCTTCGCCTTCTCCTCGCTTGGGAGGAAGAAACCAAATCGCAATTCGCTCAGCCAAACATAGGGCATCAATCAAAGATAGCAAATTAATGTTAATGCATGGTTGTGTCCTTCCTACCTGCCGATCACGGCGGCGAGGATGCCGAGGTGGTACGCCGCGCTGTCGATGCCGTCGGCGGGGGGCTTCACCATCACGATGTACACGTCGGCTGGCAGCTTCTCCCTACCGGCGGCCGTGGCCAGCGCTGCGACGGTGAGGAGGGCGAAGACACTGGCGACCGCGGCACACTGGTGCATCATCGTCGATCGGAGATGGAGACGGTGGTGGTGGAAACAGTCGATGTGCTGGTTTCTTGTTTGTGGCGGGAAGGAAGCGAGGGGAGCCGGTGGTTCCTTATGTAACCGCGGCGTGTTGATCTGGTAAGAGAGGTGTACTGTCCAAAAATAGCACAACTTGTGCACTATTTCTGCAGTTCTGTGTAAAAGAAGTTGTACTACACGTGTAATCAAATGCTGAAGATTAATTATACAACCAGTCAAATAATATATTTTTAAATCAAATAATTAAATCATAACATGTATTTAACAGCTATCAGTAGCGTATACTATTGTTAGTTGTACTAGGATTTTTCATGTCTAAATATATCTTAGTTGTAAAAATAAATTTACCCCTCACCAGAGAAGAAAACAAAAGATGTATGGGTGAGGCCAAATTATACGCGTGACGCGTGAGCAAAGCTTTATTCGGTTTGTGAAATGTGATAATTTAAATAACTATATGATTCTTATCACATATTGGGTACTTGTTCCGTTTGTATAATTTCAACTAAACCAAGATTCCTACATATATATAACTAGAATTTTCACCCTATGTTGGATCTTGATAGATGCATACATGGGGACTCTGGGCGTCCTACTTTGCGTCTTTTGCATGGCCAGAAATGACCACATTTCCAGTCCTTTTACTTTTTTTTTTCAAATCTAGTCTCTCTCAAGCGGAATTGTAAATCTAACCCCATCCCCCACTATAGATGGTGCGGCAGGCAACATCTATCATCAGCTGTGCCCAGGCAACACAAAGCTAGTGCCCGTGGTAGCTAGCCGGCGAGCCATGGCCGGCAAGCACGAGTGCAGCACGCTGCCGAAGCCGGCAAGCGGAAGAGGGGGACTTGCCTCAGCAGGCGAGCTTGAGAGGTCTTGCCAAGGCCAGGGAACGTGAGAAAGGGCTAGATTTGCAACCCTATTCGAGATGGTGCTAAATTTGAAAAGAGAGAGAGAGATAAAGGTAAGGAGGGTAGAAAAGTGATCACATCGCCCATGCACCCGATCGACGATCAAGTAAGCATGTACCCAATTACATCCTCTATTGATTTTTGTAAAGTATCTAGTATATCAAGATTTTAAGTTTATAAATGTTGACTAACAATTAGTCCAATAATATATAGATTATATGACATAAAAATGACACCATTAGATTCGTATTTGAAAGTACTTTCTTATGATTATGATTTTGTACATATGAACAAAATATTATAAAAAATTTAACGGTCAAAGTTCAACTTTAAGACCACAACAAGTCTGACCACATCTTATAAAAATCAGCAGAGAGAGTATTAGTTAACCCCACCAGACGAACCATATTACATGAAAGTGATCAAGATTTGGCAGTGTCCCTGATTACCATTTTGGGGGGTGAAATCTCAAGTTGCAGCACATGTTCATCCATTTATCCTTTGTAGCCATAAATTGGTTTACAATAATTGTAGCGACAAATGGGTCTACAGCAATTACATTGTTGTTGTTGTTGTTATTATTATATGTCCTATTCTATATGTACATGTAGAATAGGACATTCTACGTGCCTGTCAGTTTTGCAGTCTGATCGAGCCAAGCATTCCACTAATTAGCACTACGGAATTTGTGACCGAACTTTGGAAGATTAATTGTCCGGAATTAATTTGCATGCATGTGTGTGATCGAGAGATACAAAGATGCATTTCTTAGTAATGCATTAATTTGATTTTTATTAGTTTTAGCCATATTTTTTTATTCACAGCTCTGACTCACGAACGAATTTCACCATTAGATTACTAATGACGAGAGGAACAACATGATATAAGTATTGCTAATAAACGTCGCATAAATCAAATTTTACTGCCAAATGTACATCAATTTGCTGTTGTATGATAGTAAATCTATGTATATCGATAGTAACATCTATGTATACTCATAGTAACATTTATATATACGGATAGTAAAATCTGTTTTATACGTTGAGACTTATATCATGTGTTACTCTCGTCATCAGTAAGCTACTGGTGAAAATGGTTTGTGAATCAGAGCTATCAATAAAAAATTATGATTAAATCAAAGAAAAAACTTACTCATGTACAAACTACGAAATTTTGCATGCATGTGTGTGACCGATAGATGCAAAGATGCATTTTCTAGTTATACATGAATCTGATTTTTATTTGTTTTAGCCATAACTTTTTATTCGTACCTCCGATTCATGAACATATTCCACCATTAGATAACTAATGACAAGAGAAACAGTATGATATCGGTCTCACTAATAAACATCGTATAAATCAAATGTTACTATCAAATGTACATCAATTTACTACTGTATGATAGTAAAATCTATGTATATCGACAGTAACATCTATATATATGAGTAGTAAAATATATTTTATGAGTCGAGACTTATATCAGTGTGTTGCTCTCATCGTCAATAAGCTACTGGTGAAAATGGTTTGTGAATCGGAACTGTCAATAAAAAGTTATGGCTAAATCAAAGAAAAACAAATTCATGTACAAACTCTAAAATACATTAGTAGTGATGCATGACCGACTAGTAAAAATGTCTTCTGCAATCTATTTTCTAGTTTGTACGTGAATCTGTGTATTATTTGATTTGGCTATAACTTTTTATTGACAGCTCCGATACACGAACGGTTTTTACCAATAACTTACTGATGACGAGAGTAACATAATGATATAAGTCTCGCTAATAAATGCTACACGAATAAGTTTTTACTACTATTTTAACGAATGTATCGCAACATTTTACTACCGCATAGGCGGCTGAACATTTGGTACGGTAATAAAATCTATGTATACTAATAGTTACATCTATGTATACGAATAGTAAAATGTGATTTATATGTCAAGACTTATATCAATGTGTTGCTCTCATCGTCAACAAGCTACTGGTGAAAACGGTTTGTGAATCAGAATTATCAATAAAAAGTTATGGTTAAATAAAAGAAAAAATATATTCATGTATAAATTACTGAAACACATTTATTAGTTGGTGCATATATATATATATATATATATATATATATATATATATATATATATATA
Organism: Guadua angustifolia; assembly: GCA_036346375.1. Lineage (NCBI taxonomy): Eukaryota > Viridiplantae > Streptophyta > Magnoliopsida > Poales > Poaceae > Guadua > Guadua angustifolia. The sequence continues at coordinate 35,782,201 of CM070513.1, forward strand.
TGATTCCAAAATGATTCCATACTGGTGTATGTACTCCCACCTCTAATATAACATTTAAATGATGTTGTTATACCTTTTTATCCTTTTGAGTATACTCTAATATTGATTATAAGATACTTCAAAGTGAGTTTCATGAAAAATTTCATTAAAATCCACCCTTTGTAGCATAATTTGTTTACATATTCCTTATACATATGGAAAAGTGTTTGTAGCAAAAAAAATAAAGGGTCTAATGAAAATTTTTAATCATGTTGTATTGGAGTATCTTAGAATTATTATTGGAGTATACCAAAAGTGATAAAAGAGTATAAAGCATTTATTTAAGTGGTATATTAGAGGTGGAAGTATGTACTCTAGAGTAGGATAAGGCTTCCTATATATATATATATATATATATATATATATATATAGGAAAATATTTGGTGGAAACCCACCATTTGGTGGAAACCTGAAAACTCTCCTCCCTGGCCATTAGATCTCCCTTAGATGGCTTGGATCCAACAAGGTGGAACCCCCCCTCCTCACTTATGTACTTTTCCAGATAACCCCTAAAATATTACCTAATCCCTCTTACCCCTTCCCTCATTCTGTGTTCCTCACGATCCAATCTGAAGTCGGACCAGCGACGGTGCCTCACGTGGTGTTCATCTCCTCACGATCTCTCTCTGGCGCCTCCTCTCCTGGCGATCTCTGGCGACAGCCTCAGACTCTGCTCGCCCAATGACGCCCAAGACCGGTCTCCCAGCCGCGCCCAGATGACGCCAGATGCCCACGCGAGGGCTCGGCACTCCTCCATGTCCCATATCTCCTGGCCGTGTAGCTCTGCATCCTTGTCACCTATCCCAATGGGACAGACACAACAAAAGTCAAAAGGACCTTCTCTTCCTACCAACTGCAACCCCATCGGTGAGTGCAACGCTGTTATATATATGTACGTATTAGATCGGTGAGTGCAACAAAAGTCAAGTTGTGAAATTTGGGGGAATTGAAGGGCGGCTGTCCGCACGCGCGTCCAATGGCGAGACGGCCGAGTTGTTTATGCCGGGCTCCTCTAAATTCTAATAGATGGAGCACTTGTCATTTGCTGCAGGAGTAAAAGGAAAAAAATTTCAGGAGTTGCAGTTGTTACTGGCGATGATATGGGCGATGAAAGTACAATGCTTCCCTGCATCAACGGCCGTCGACTGCGGGTTGCACGCAATGATGGTGGCGCCTGATCAATCCTCCACACATAGCTCCTCCGTGCCTACAATGGAAGTCCAAGGATGTTCGACAAAGCCCGCAAGTAGCAGATGGATCGTGCACTCTAAAAAAATGTGAACGGCCATTCTGTGTAAGTGCAAATCAAATTGAAATGAAATGAAATTTTGAAAAAATGTTATTGGCTTTAGTAATTGACGATGATAGTCATGATTTCAATGCAGGGATAACGTGTACACGAAGTTGCTGATCATGTTAAACCAATTGTTGGCATGGTGTTTCCAGTTTGATAGCGGTTGAGAAGTTCTACAAGGATTATGCTCATCTCATTTGGTTTTTCGATTCGCATTGGACAAGACAAAAAGTGGATGGTGAGGTCATGTGGAAGCGGTACTATTGCTCAAAAGAAGGCTTCCGTGATGATAGTACAAATAGTGGGAATAAAATGGGCGGAGCTCCCAAATTGGATATGGAGAAGAAAAGAAAATATGATCGAAAACTCACGGTGTGGATGTGAGGCCATGCTTACGGTCAAGCGAACAAAAGAAAATACATATAGAGTTGAGTATTTTCAGCCTATACATTCGCATGTTCTTGTCTCACCTAGCAAAAAGCATTTGATACGATCAAATAGGCAAGTAAGTGAGAAGGCTAAGATGACATTGTTTGATGTCATAAGGCTAGCATTGGCACTTCTTTGGCATATAGATATCTACGTATTAGTGATGGCGGATTTAGAATGTGGGATGCACGAAGGGACTTTCAAAACTACCATGCTAGCTTGAGAAATAGTATCAACTCATCCGATGCACAACTTTTTGTTGACACCCTTGCTAGAAAGAACTCTATCAATTCAGGATTTTATTTTGACTATGTTGTTGATGACAAGGGTAGATTGGTCCATGTCTTTTGGGCAGATGTTACATGCAGAAAGAATTATGCACATTTTGGAGATTTGGTATCATTTGATGCAACATACAATACCAATCAGTACAACATGATTTTTACACCATTCACTTGGAGTGAATCACCATAGTGCATGTGTTACGTTCGGGTGCATTAATTGCTAATGAGAAAATAGAAACCTACACATGGTTGTTTAGTACATTCTTGAAATCAATGGGAGGAATTGCACCTAAGCTTATCATCACAGATGAAGATCCTAGCATGAAGGTGGCAATTGTGAATGTATTTCCAGCAAGCAAGCATAGACTATGTATGTGGCACATATTGAAGAAGGTACCGAAAAAGTAGGTCCCCAAGTGAGGAAAATCCAGATTTTACAAGCGTTTGAATTCTTGTGTGTATTCCTCGAGACTTGTGAGGAATTTGAGTCTGAGTGGGCTTCAATTATTGCTGATTTCAACTTGGAAGGTAATGAATGGTTGTCTAATCGGTGCCGCATTCGTGATTCTTGGATACCGGCTTATTTCGAGATATATTCTTAGGAGGATTCTTAGAACGACCTCAAGATCGGAAAATCTAATTCCTTTTTCAATCATTTCATTGGTTACAATCATGCTTTAGTTGAATTTTGGATTCGGTTTGACACAGCAGTAGAAGAGCAAAGAGAGAAGGAATTGAAGGATGACAATGATAGCCTCCATACAATGCCTCTATTGAAGACAGGGTGGCTCATAGAGAAGCATGGCAGTGAGATTTTCACATATGCTAAATTCCTAGAATTTCATAAGCAAGTCCTTCATAGTAGGGACCATTGTGTGGTTGATTCCATAAGTAAAGAGGGCAATTTAAAAACTTGCCACATAGCTGATGATTCTTCTAAGATGAGAGAAGTTCGTTTAGACACTATCACGATGATTGGCACATGCTCTTGCATGCTTTTTGAAACACATGGTATTCCTTGCTGCCATATTATACATGTATTACGAGGTGCAAAGTTGAATGAGTCTGCTTAGTCACAACATATTGCAAAGGTGGAGCAAAACTTGCAAAAGAGAAACTATATTTGATGAAGATGGATATGTGTTAGAAGAAAATGAGAATTCCTCAATGGAATTAGAGACTAAAAAGTATGTTCGAAATGCTAAGAACTTGGAAGACATCATCCGACAAGCTGGAAATTCCATGGATAACTTTGTTGAATGTGAAAAGTAAATTTGATAAGTTTGTAGCTGAAGTGAAAGATGAACTTCCTAGTAATCAACAAAGTACAATTGAAGAGATGGAAGGGTTCATCGGTAGCCAGGTTCCAACCCATATCGATATATTGCCACCGACCGATGTCCACACAAAGGGTCGAGCCAAGAGAATTAAAGGGCACTCGGATAAGGGAGTGAGGAAGCCAAAGAAGAATGAGAGGGTCGCACGCTTGTGCAAGTCATGCAACGAGTTGGTGTTTCATGACAAGCGCAATTGCCCTAAAAAGGCTACATAATTTTCTGTTGAATTGTCTTTTTTTTTGTTTGGAGAAATTTGCTGCAATATTCATGTTGAATTAATGCATTGAAGTTAGTACTGAAGTATGGCTTTTGCTAGCAAAACGATCTGCTGAAACAATTCAGATCGCAGTATATAATGAGTTTTGTATTGAAGTCAGATCTGCTGAATTAATACATTGAAGTTACTAGCTGTTAATTTTACTTACTGTTGCTTTTGTCATTTACTGTTACTTTGTCATTTTCTGTCATTTACCAATGGTGAGATGAACGTTGTAAAAGACTGGCTATAAAAGCCGCTATGGAAGAGGAAAGCAGAGGATCGAATACTGCTTATCTTTTAGCCTACTTTACTCTAGTTTGTAGAACCCTAGTTTTCCTGGTAGATTGTTGATCAGTGTTGCGGTTGTGTTGGTCTGGAGTTTCATTTCAAGCGGGTTTTTAGCATCAGGCCCTGACAGTATTGAAGTATGGCTTTTGCAAGCAGGACTAAAAACACACATTTCTGAAATATAGAATGAGTTTCTGATTGCAACTGGTTTTGATAGGCCAAAATAGTTGTTCCAGTACACAATTCCAGTACACAATTCGTGACAAGCTCTGGTTCTAGTTTGCAGGGCACAACGTTATTGCCCACCACAATTTCTGGGTCCTTATAGTCTGCATAGAGAAGAGTTCATCAGTAACCTGTTGGATGGCAGGAAATAGATCAGGACTTCAGGATGTTTTGGGGTGATGTTGGCAGTTTTCTGTTTTGTCTTGGAAGTGCTATGTTCTGGTTGCGTGTTACGTGACGATCATGTAAGGTTTTGTGTTGGGTCATGATGATGCCCCAGTTTTGTTTTTCGGTTGAAGGATTTTGCAGGAGGTCGCTGAGTCTGTTTTGGTTGATGTCAGGCTAAGGCACTGGAGTTTTCTTTGCTTTCTAGAATTTCTGCCTGTTGTCAGCTTATGATTGCTGGAGGCAAAAAAAAAGTGTAAGAACATCACTGAAAGTTTCCTTTCAGCTTCATTACTGGAGCTGGGTAACTGAAGTACCCAGGTAACTGAAGTACCCAGCAGTGAAAAGATCTTAGTATCAGTTTTTACCAGAAAGAATACACACCACTAAAAGGTTCAATTATGCAGAAGTATGGAACATGTGTCTCTGACAACATCTGAACTTTTTTTTAGATGAAGGAAGATTTTATTAATTTCAAGAACATTACATCAAGATGATACAAGTCCTTAAAATTTCTCCTGGCCTCTACTTAACAAAAAGCACACAGCCCACAACATCTGAACTAATTACATCTGAACAACAACATTTGACAACCAACTGAAGAAAATGAATTGTTCTACGCATACAAGCACTGGTACCCTGTTTTATGCAAAACAGTATGAACTAACAATGGTACTCTTCGAGATTTCGAACTGCAATTGCCATTCAACTCTTGTCACAGACTGAAGCATCCCAGCAAGTCATAGTGGTAGCAGGTAGCCAAGTGATGTACCATGAAGCGCCACATACACCACAAACAGCAAGGAAAAAAAACTGTAGGAATCTCAAGTTCATGGACACTATTGGATTGATCAGCTACCGCCTCCTGAAAGGAGAAAAAAACATCCGTTAGCTTGCTCATGTGATTTGCATTTGGTAAATGATCTAACAAGGGGCAGAGAGTCCGAATTAGAGTAGTCCAAACTTCGTATCTTAGGCAATTTCTTGAAGTACCAAAACCATTCTTGAAATTTATAAACTAGAGAACCAAGCTTAAAAGTTAGCAGTACAGAGGTGGAGCATAGCAAAGCTCCAGATTATATCGTTTTGTGCTATTTAGATTACGCATATCACATCATAAAGGTTTGCTGCATTTTCGCATGTCCCTTTTATCACATCATAAAGGTTTGCTAGAAATTGGATTTCTGTTCACAAGAAAAAACAAAAACTACAATGTTTGATTTCAATTCTGCTTGAAAATTATATACATTGGAGTTGCTCAAGTTCTTCATTGGCCACCTGCTGTTCATATTCCCTCCTTGGCTAATACTACTAACTTGGAAGAAATCAGAAATTGTCAACTATAAAGGCACTATTTTCAGAAATCAGAAAGAAGTATCCACATCCTTTCGTCCTTCTCCTTGTTCTCCTGCAGGATCTGCGCCTACATGACCACATCCTTTCCTCCCAAACATGTAGATTTAAACTGAAATTTTGCAAGCTCTACATGACCACATCCTTTCCTCCCAAACAGTTTTGATACACACAAACACAGAACAAAACAAACCCTAATAACGATAACCTCGTCTCTGTTTTCCAAATTTATAAGATAACACGGGAAACGATAACCTCCTTCTCCTTGTTCTCCTGCAGGATCTGTGCCTTGGAGCTCGCCGTCGTCTCCTCCCTGCCCATTCCTCCGCCGCGCCCCCAAAGCCAGACGACCGCAATCCTGTGCTCCTGCCGGCGCCTCCTGGCTCTTGCCGCCGCCCCGATCCACGGCCCACAGAGATGGAGGCGATGCGGATGGCAGAGGGAGACCGGTGCTGGGCGTCGCCGGCGCTGGGCGTCGCCACGGAGCGAGGAAGTGCCGGCGCTGCGATTGGAGAGGGAGCCGTCGCCCGGTCCGACTTCTGTATTGGATCGTGAGGAACACAGGAATGAGGGAAGGGGTAAGAGGGGATTAGGGTAATATTTTTAGGGGTTATCTGGAAAAGTACATAAGTGAGGAGGGGGGTTCCACTTTGTTGGATCCAAGCCATCCAAGAGAGATCTAATGGCTAGGGAGGAGAGTTTTCAGGTTTTCACCAAATGGTGGGTTTCCATGAAAACCACCAATTCCATGAAAACTCCGTGGAAAACACCTGTAGAAGTTTTGAAAAATTCTCAAAAAATTATCACATGTAGGGGAGATGAACCTATACAATCTTACAAAATTGAAGTTAAAACTCAATCGCATTTGAAAGATATGAAAAAGACAAAGTCAGCATGAATAGTAATTTTTACTGTTTTGGCACTATTCTTTTTGCTGCTTGTCTTTTTCATATCTTTCAAATGCGACTGAGTTTCATCTTCAAATTTTGCAGAATTGTAGAGGTTCACCTCCCCTACATATGGTAATTTTTTGGGAATTTTTCAAAACTTCTATAGGTGGTTTTCACGGAGTTTTCATAGAATTGGTGGTTTTCACCAAATATTTCGTCATATATATATATATATATATATATATATATGTATGTATGTATGTATGTATGTATGTATGTATGTATGTATGTATGTATGTATGTAGGCAACTATCCTATGCACACAGGCTTCTCGTGTACACACCGTACACACCAACTAATAAAAGTTATGAAAAAATCTGAAAAAAATTATAGATGTACTTCATAGATTACTCTACCTATGTATGAAGTTTCCAGATCAAATTCATTATATATCGAGAGTAAGTATATCTATAATTTTTTTCAGAATTTTTCACGACTTTTATTAGTTGGTGTACACGGGAAGCCTTGTATGCATAGGATATATTGCCATGTATGTATGTATGTATGTATGTATGTATATATAGGAAGCCTCTTTTCTACTCCCGGGAGTAATTACTCCCTATGCCGTATCTCACAATGTATGGGGTATCTCGTGCGACGGAGGGTATGTACGCGTAGTATACGAGTATGTAAGAACATCTAGGTGATATGTATATTTTTTCAGAGGTGGTATGCTATTTTTTGGACATACTCCTTTTTTGTGCATGTATGAAGGTATTTGCAAAATATGCTAAAAATCATGGACTCCCTTGCAATTTTTCTATATGGCTCACATTGGAGTATCTTATAATTAGTGTATGAGTGTACTCAAAGTGATAAAGGAATATTTCAAGTTCGTTTAGGTGGTATTTTAGAGGTGGGAGTAACTACACCTGGGAGTAAAAGATATTTTTCATATATATATATATATATATATATATATATATATAAAGATTTCGACATATACTGTTATGACTTGCTATCCGTAGTGCAAACTGTTGTTGGCATATACTAAGTTTTTGTGCCTAGATATATCTTAGTTGTAAAATAAATTTATCCCTCTCGAGAGGGGGGAAAATGTATGGGTGAGGCCAAATTATACACGTGAGCAAAACTGTTTGGTGAATGACGTGTGATTTTTTAAAGAACTATTATGTTCCCATCACATATAGCCACATTGGGCTGTTGTTCAGGAGAATTTGAGAATTTTTTTAAAATAATACATTTTTTAAATAATCTTGCAAAATTAATGTATCAAAACAAAAATTAAAATACATCTTTGTCATTATTTCAAATGGTGATAGAAACTCTATCGCTATTTTAATTGATGACAGACACTACTATAAAAGGGGTCATATTAGATACGTCATCACTGACTATTTTTTACGAAAACTATCTGGAAAGAGGCTTGGGCACATCGTAGACAGTTTGTGGCTAAAATCATCTGTGATGTTGCCCTCATCATAGACGGTTTTAACTACAAACTGTCTATGATGTTATCTGCGTCATCGCAGATGATTTTAGCTACAAACCGTCTCCAACATCACACACGGTTTTGACCACAAACCATCTGCGATATGCTCGAACTTCACAAACAGTTTGTCCCTAAAACCGTCTGTGATAAGGCTGATAACAGTTTTATCTACAAACCGCCTGTGATGATCAAGTCCTAGCTATCAGTGAATCCTTTGGAACAGTTAAATGAAACATGCATTTCATATAAGAACTAGTTTCTTGCATGCATCATAATATACAAAAATTTCTCTACAAAAGTTCATGATGGAAAAAGCCTAGCTAGTCTAGTCTTCGTTGTCACCGAAGTCATCATCGCTACGGCCGTCAGGGTCTTCACTCGAACCTACTCTATCTGGGTCATCCTCTAGCGCCCAGCCATCACGATAGCCCGCCAACGAGTCATTAAAGCTATCGTTGTCATCGGAGATTGCTATTGGCAGACGCTTCTTTCCGACAACGCTTGAGGCAGAGGGAGCGGTACTGCCCAAGGTGAGCGTACTGTCCGGCGGAGGAGACTGTCGGTGTAGCGCATAAGCCACGGTGGCAGATTCATTGATATTGCACCGTGGCGCTGCATCCATTGTTGCAGGGGTTTTGGAGGCCGAGGAGGCGAAGACGGTGGCGGCGTGGAGGGTAAGTCGGTAGTGGAGGCAAAGGTAGTGGCGGTACTAGCGGTGGCAAAGCCGGCGTCAGAGACGACGGTAGTGGAGTCCCACATGGGGGCGGTGGAGCCGATAGAGGAGAGGATGGAGTTTGAGCTGCTCATGGCTCAGAAGCTTTGGAATGCGATCGATTGGAGGCATTGGAATATTTTTGATCCAACACGCTACCTTATATATATCAGTGCAGAAGTGCAATTACAACCTTCATTGGGGAAATGAAATGTCTAAAAGATGAAAGGTCTTCACAGTGGAATTCATTGGAACCGCACTCTTGGAAGATGAAAGGTCTTCATAGTGAAATTTATTGGAACCGTGCGCTTGGAACAGGAAAGGTCTTGTAAACATCACAGACTCACAGACGGTTTTAGCTACAAACCATCTGTGATGAGGGCAATCACAAATGGTTTTATCCACAAACAGTCTGCGACGATCAATTCTGATAAATAAGAACAGAGAGCCTCGACCTCCTCTGTATTTTTAAGATTTCCTAGATATTTTTTAGGTGACTGTGATTGAGAGGCGATCTGGTGGAAAGAGACCCTAGATTTAGAGGTGTAATTCTAGATCCTTATGCTCTAGGTCATTTAAGGTTAGTTATTACTTCAAATTTACATTAAATTTTAGATATAGCTTGGTAAAGAGGGAAATGAAGCTGGTTTCTAAATCTAGCTTGGTGTAGATCCATTTGTTCTCTGTGATGTAAAGTTGTAATTGGTTCAAATTTACGTTATATTTAAAATCTAGCTTGGTAAATAGGGAAATAAAGCTGGTTTATAGATCTAGTTTAGTGTAGATCTATTTGTTCTCTATGATGTAAAGTAGTAATTGGTTCTAATTGTGTTATACTCAATATGTAGATAGTTACTTAAAGGAAGGTGACCTAGGCTAATAATTGGTTGTAATAGCATTATATTTAAGGCATATACATCTAGCTTGGTAAAGTGGGAATTCAAGATGGTTTTTATACAGTTTGATGTAGATTCATTTGTTATTTTTTTTATCTAAATTAGTAATTAGTTCTAATTACATTACACTGAAGATGTAACTAGCCGTCTGAAGAGAAAATTGAAGATGATGAGTCTAAATGTAGCTTACACGCATATGTTTACATATCCATTCGTTCTTTTTTATGTTAGGAGCTATATAAGTTAATCGGTAAGTTGAAATGTAGCATATATGTAGCATATGTCTGCATGTGCACTCCTAGTGTACTTAATTCATTATTTAACATCTATTGTTACATATGTAGTGTAGATGGACCGAAGCTGGATGTACGCTGAGAACCGTGCAAGCACCAAGTACATTAATGGTGTCTCCGCTTTTAGAAGAGCTATAGAGGAAAATATGTCGAACAAGGGGGTGTAATTTATGCCTTGTCCATGCATTGACTGTGAGAATCTGAGAATGTTTCGAAACCCAGTGTAGATCGAAGCACACTTGATTCTACGGGGTTTCAAAAGGGGTATACATGTTGGACCAGTCACGGTGAAGAACGGATTATGCAGGGACCAAATAGTACTAGCATCGTTGATGAAGTCAACAATACTCTGGATATTGTCAACGAAGTCAATGATACTTTGGATGATATCAACTATGCTTTTGATAAGGATAGGTTTCACTATAACAATCTGGATCAGATGCTGCGGGATACAGAATGGAACAGTAATGAGTGGGAGTATGTAAAATTCCGGGGCTTGATGGACGACTCGGAGAAACCTTTGTTCCCGGGTTGCAAGTCCAAATACACAAGATTGTCATCCATACTGGAACTGCTAAATTTAAAGGCAAGCAACGGTTGGTCTAACAAGAGTTTCACAACGTTGTTTGGTCCGTTAGCGGATATACTTTCGGAGGGAAACGAGTTGTTGACAACCACCTACAAAGCCAAAAAGGTTCTTTGTCCCTTGTGAATGGAAGTAGAAAGAATACATACATGTCCGAAAGACTGTATCCTCTACCGCAAAAGTACGCAGACTTGCATGTATATCTGGTGTGTAATGCATCCCGGTACAAGTGTAAACATAGATCGGATGATGATGATGAGCGCATGGAGGTGAAGAAATGACCTCCCGCTAAGGTGGCGTGGTATTTGCCTATAATTCTCTATTTGAAGTATTTGTTTGTGAACCCAAAATAGGCAAAATTGCTTCAGTGACACTCCGATAAGTGTAAGAATAATGGAATGATTAGGCACCCTGCTGATTCCACACAGTAGAGAAACATCGATAGGAGGTTTGAAGAATTCACAATGGATCTAAGGAATACAAGGTTCGGATTGAGTACGGATGGAATGAATCCTTTCGGTAATAAGAGCAGCTATCATAATACTTGGCCCGTCAATCTCTGTGTGTACAACCTTCCTCATTGGTAGTCTATGAAACAGAAGTACATATTGATATCTACACTCATCCAAATAGGGCTGGAAATTTGGCTCGCGGCTCGCAGCTCGGCTCGGGCTCGGCCAGGCTCGGCTCGGCTCGGCTCGGTCAGGCTCGCGGCTCGGAGCGAGCCCGAGCCGAGCCTATTTTTGTGGCTCGGTTTTATAGCGAGCCGGCTCGTTGGTTTGGCCCAATTAGCCCATATGAGCAAAACCCTAAGCGATACATTCTGAATTTTGAATTCTTGAACCCTTGATGATGCATGCACAACATTATATTGGTATTTTGATAATTGATTTTCTTGCAATGTGCTAAATAGTACTAGATAAGTAGATGATTCTATGTGGTTGATGATTTTTCTAATGTCATTACCATTATTAGTTACAACATCTAAAGTGTGTATATCTAACTACCCGATAATTATTGATTTCTATCCTTAATAACAAAAATGAACCAATACCTAAGGAAATGAGTGGCCTTGCAATGTTAGAGATACTAGATTTAAGCAATAACAACTTGACTGGGGAAGTTCCACAGGAGATAGCAGAATTGCAAATTTTTGGTCACTGTTGAATCTCTGGCTCGGTGAGCCAACGAGCTGGCTCGCGAGCCAGGGGCGAGCCGAGCCGAGCCTGGCTCGGCTCGCTGCCTTACTGAGCCCAAGCGAGCCGAGCCGAGCCTAGCTCGGCTCGGCTCGTTTCCAGCCCTACATCCAAAGCCTGAAGTAACTTGAGAATGGTATTAATGTATACCTAGCACCATTGGTGGAAGATCGAACACATTGTGGGCATTGGTGGAAGATCTGAGCACATTGTGGGCTCCTAGGGTGCAGGTATGGGATGCTCACAAATGAGAATTTGTGCTGCTTGTTGTTCTACACCGGAAATGATTGTCCTGCCCTTACTAACCTGTCGGGGCATAGTACAAAAGGAGCCAAAGCTTGTACTCACTGCTTGGATGATACCGAGAGTGTGTGGCTGAATCACTCGTGCAAAATCATGTACATGCATTACCGTAGGTTCCTTCGAAGGAATCAACCATACCGCAAGATGAAGAAACAATTCGACAGCACGATCGAAGACAGTTTAGTTTCAAAGACTTTAAGCAGGACAGACATTCATGATATGGTTAAGAACTTGAATATTGCACTTGGAAAGGGACGTAAATCGAGGACCCATGAGAAGAGCATGTGGAAGAAGAGATCAATATTTTGGGAACTACCTTATTGAGAGCACCTAGAAGTTTAGCATTGCATCGATGTGATCCACGTAGAGAAGGATATTTGTGATAGCTTGATTGGTCACTTCCTGAACATTAAGGGTAAAACAAAGGACGGTATCAACGCACGGCTTGATTTGGTCGATATAGGCATCAGACCTGAGTTAGTACCAAAAGAGATTGATAAAGGTCGAATATACTGTGAACTTGCTTGTTACACTCTGTCTAAGCCTGAGAGAACCAAACTGTGCCAGTATTTGCATAGTGTGAAAGTTCCATACGGTTTCTCGTCCAATATGAAGAGACTTGTTTCAATGCAAGATTTGAGTTTAACTAGCATGAAGTCCCATGATTGCCATGTGCTTATGGCACAGATGCTCCCTGTGGCAATTAGAAGTATTTTATTGAGTAAGGTCCAAGAGACAATCACATGGTTGTGTTATTTCTTTAACATAATTACTCAGAAGGTTATCGATCCCAAGGACTAGATGCTCTACAGGTCAGGTGGTAATGACTCTATGTAATCTTGAAATGTATTTTCCTCTATTGTTTTTCGATATCATGGTCCATCTCATTGTACACCTTGTGAGGGAAATAAAGATGTGCGGGCCTGTGTTCCTATGTAGCATGTACTCGTTTGAGAGGTACATGGGAATTCTCAAGCCCTATGTATCAAATAGATGTCGACCGAAGGGTAGCATTATCGAACGTTATGCAACCGAAGAGGTCATTGAATTTTGTGTGGAATATATGACTTAGGTCGAACTAATAGGTATGCCTCGATCCCGCCAAGAGGGGAGGCTCTAGGGCATCAGGACCATCAGAAGGAAAGCAAACATGCCTGATCAGATTGTGTGCGCAAAAGCCCATTTCATAGTTTTGCAACACATGACTATTGTAGCCCCGGATATCGACAAGCACAAGAGCTGGCTACAGCAAGAGAATCTATCACAACAGGAGTACTGGATCATCAGATAGCATAACCTTCAGCTCAACAGATGGTTCAAGGAGCGACAACCCATCACTGGAAGCTCGTCGGGTGATACGCTGACATGTTGACCAAATGGCCAGTATTTGGTTGTAACATGGAAAGGATATGACTTAAATGGGTACATATCTTACACAAGAGATTAGAACATGAAGAGCACAAACTAGAATAGCGGTGTTCACATTGATGTGCTGAATACCGCTGGATCGATGAGGAGCACGTACTATGGGTTCATTTAGAAAATTTAGGAGCTTGACTATGTACTATTCAAGATCATGTTATTTCGGTGCCGTTGGGTTAACCTGCATCACGTGAAGGTTGACAAGTACGACATCACAACTGTGGACCTCGAACGTGTCGGATACCAAGACGAACTATTTGTTCTCGCTAACCAAGTTGTACAAGTCTTCTATGTAACCGACCTGTCCAATAAGAAGCGCCACGTTGTTTTTCAAGGAAAAAGGAGGATTGTCAAAGTTGAGGATGTGGTAGATAAGGAATAATACAATCAGTTTGACAAGTTGCCTCCTATTGGTTCTAGCGTCACAATCTAGGAAGACCAACCTGAGTAAGCTAGCTACACACATATTGATCATCATGAAGGGCTAATTTCGTACAAAAGAATAAGCAAGTGGAGTTGTGATGAGGTCGTCATGTTTATTTCAACTGTTCCTATATTATATTAATGAGATGTGCATTAATTATAATTAGTGAGATGTATGTATTATAATTAATTATAATACATGACACATATGTTTGTATTATAATTAATGAGATATACGTATTATAATTACTTAGATGTATGTATTATAATTAATTATAATACATGATATATATGTTTGTATTATAACACTAATTCATTAATGTATGTATTATAAATAATAACACAAACTTAAATAAATGTACAGATGACACAAACTTAAATATATATTAATTGCAAAAAAAAGAAAAAATGGCTCATCATAGACAGTTCTGGGCTTGAACCGTCTGGGATGACTTTATCCCAGACGGTTCAAGCCCAGTAATGCAGGATGACTTTATCCTGACGGTTCAAGCCTGTAACTATCTCGATGGGAGGCGGCTTGTATCACAGACGGTTCAATCTTTGAACCATCTGGGATATGTCCCCTTATCCACCCACTACCCCCACTCTTGCCATTCACTAAATCCCGCATACTCAGTTTGCAACCCTAGCTAGCGCCCGTGGCCTTCTCCAGTGACACCCGCCCCACGCCCCCCTCGGTGGTGCCCTCCTCCCTCCCCCAAGCCCTCCCCCTCGGTGACTCCCTCTCCGCTTGGTGGCGACTCCCGGCCATGCCCTCAGTGGTGCCCTCCTCCCTCCCCCGTGCCCTTGCCCTCGGTGGTGCCCTCCTTCCTCCCTCGTGACCTCCCTCTTGGTGGTGTCTCCCCTCGGCCGCACCCTCACCCTCGGTGGTGCCCTCCTCCCTCCCTGGTGCCCTCCCCCTCGGCTTGGAGGTGTATGCGCGTATCAATATTTACCATATAGATTCTCTGCTATAATTCATGTTTTCTTGATGTGTAGTTAATCTTTGCATATTACTAACTAGGACGGTTTCTATGGTACTAGATGACATAGTGACAACCAAATATTTGATTCACTTTACGCCATTCTGTTTCATTTTTTGCTATGCTTGAGTCTAAACAAAAAAATAAGAACACACATGATGTTTTATTGTGTAGTTTTAATTTATTGGTTTATTTTAACTTCCGTGATGTATGAACGTGTAGTACGGTGGCTTCAAGTTGCTGTTCAGCCATTAAAATCCTTCAAGTTGCTTAGTTTGCAGTTATGAAAAGATAAAGTGATAAAACATCATTGAACTAGTATCACTGGCATGTGTGTTCAACAAAGCAGTTGACCACCATGAGATTGCTATCTGCCTTTATTCTTGCATGTTAGTCATTAGATTGTAGGAGTAATCTTTGCATTATTATTTTATTCCATCTTTCCATATTGAGGGCATAACCTTCTACTTGTTCTAAATATATTAAACTTTATTTTTGTAGTCTTAGCACTATGGGCTTCCATGATCCGACAGTATAACACTATGCAATGTTTAACCTTTTTATTTAGTTGGATGACCATTCCTTCTGTGCTTGAATGCTACATAGTTTGGCTAAAATTTCAATTCTTTAATGTGCATGATAAGGTGGTAAGGGTTCAAGGCCATATTTGCTTAATTGATTATTTAGCCCGATTTTTTAGAGCACCACAAACAAATTTACATCTTGCTCTTATTATCGCACTTTGTTGAACAATATTGATTGGTCTTGTAAGCAATATTGATTCTCTTAACCTTGTATGTACAAAACAACTTTTAACTTCCTTCTCTTAAATTGCTTCTCTTAACTTACCTTCTCTTAAATTTGCTTCTCTTAACTTACCTTCTCTTAAATTTACTTCTTTTAACTTACCTACTCTTAACCTTACATCATACAAGATGGCGTCCCCCCAATCCTCATCGCTGAATGGATCAGATGAGGCGCCCAATGTAGGAGAAAAGAGGCACGGTCCAAGAGGGCTTAGTGAAAGGCCTCAGAGCCGATACACCATCACGGCGATCGATTCGCACGATGAGGCCCCTACCGTGCCTCTAAAGGTTGCGGCAGCTTTTCGGACCATGTGCGGGATCATTGGGTGTCAAAGGGTCCCCATTACTTATCCATCATAGAAGATGCTGACGGATGAGGAGCGTGATAACCTGGTGACAGAAATATTTGCGTCATTCGAGCTTCCACAAGTCACCATGCCTACGCTGCGACGGTACGCATTGCTAGTAGCAGGAAAGGTGTGGAAGAACTTCAAGAATGTCATCGTCACTAATTATGTGAATAAGGAAATGACTCTATTTCAGAAGTACAGGTTCATTTCTGAAGATGTCTAAGGATGATTTGTTGAGTTGAAGAAGACAGAAGAGTTTGTGCGTGAAAGTGTGGTGCACAAGACCATCCAGTCAAAAAATACCCACCCACACAAACTCAGCTCAACTAGGTAGGTGGGCAAGATCGTGCAATGGACGAGGGAGGACAACGAGGTAGTCCAGAAGGAGGTCGCACCACCATTTGTCTCGATCGTGGACGCGTGCGTGCGGCTGGTAAGAGAAAGGTCACGTCTATGTGTTTCAAGCGGTGTGTCCTTTGCAAACCACGCAGATGAGGAAGTGTCTCAATGTCTAATATCGTTAAGCACAGTTCTTAGGGCTCTTTCACTTCAGACAGAGAGAAAGATATACTCTCCACGGCCTTGGGAAACAAGGAGTACCCGGGTCGCACCTGAGGCCTAGGTGTTTTCGTTCCCTGAAAAATGAGATTCCCACATGACTCCAACACGTACCGGAGTAGGAAGAGAAGTAAAGTTGAGCACGAGGAATGGCTAATAGCCTTGATTTAGGAAAGGGTTGAGGAAAGGCTCAGAGCGCAGTTCAATAGTCAGCTACGAAGCATTGAGGAAAGGATGGAGCAAAGGGTGGCTGCGGAAAGACAGGCATAGAACGGGCAAGCCCAAGAAACACAAGCGTAGTTTAGCCCAACCAACTATTGGAGCAGCTACATGTCCGCCCCTGAGACGGACATGGATGAAGCCAGATTTCCTCCTGACGACACTCGGGTAACATGTCTGCAATGCTCCTTAAATAAACTTTAATGTTAGACGTGTTAGCTAATTAGTTATATACTCTTAAGTAAGTGGCCACACCGTGCAATCTACAAGTGAGGCTTGCCAACGGCTCTGTTCCCATATAGGCTGCTTGGGGACGCGCGTATGCATATGGTGTAGGGGCGTTTATGCATGGTCGTACTTTAGAATCGGGCTACGCGAAGGTCCATATTGATAGTGTATATGAAATTTGCAAGGCCGTCACGCTAGAGATGCCCCCATACAATAAGATCGTCACACTAGGGGATGTCATTGGCACATGTTAGTGTTATGCCCTTAAGGCAGTTATATAGATGATTGTAACATGACTATATTTATGAATAATAATATGATTATTGGTCCAATGAATGTATATCATTATATTGATCAGCAAGTATGTGACTTGCTTATGAAACTCTCTACTTATTGATATAATTTTGTAAGTATCTCTGATCGGGTATCATCGTATAGGACAACGATGAATAGATCAGCACATGTATTGATCGATGATCATGTTTCATAGATCATGGGATATGGAGATATCATCAATACATTGTGAACTCATGATGAAGAATATGGGTTAGATAGACCCGCAATGGGACACTGCGAGAATGTTACATTCTTATATGTCATCAGTGTATCTCATACATAGTGGATGTATGATCCTTAGACCCGAGATTGTCACATTCCCTACATGTGTAATAGTTTACCTTGGGGCCACCAGATGCCATTTCCTAACCGGACAGTTATAAAGGTAGCTTTCATGTTTGCTATGAAACATGCGAGAGGAAGAGAGCGATCAAGATGGAATTTGCAACTCGATTATAACGGAGATATATGTCTAGACCACTCGTGTGATATGATTAAGGAAGTGCATGGCCATGCTTGATTGAGAAGTCAATCACAACTTATTAATATATCACGGATACGAGAGATGGATTGAACTGTCAAAGGATGACATACTTCTCGCCTTGAGTTCGATCTTCATATAGTTTGGTAAAGGGATTATTACATGAGTACTTTTGAAATGTTCTATCCGATTTGATCATATGCGTTTGGGAGTTGGCATGCTCTGCAAGGAACCGCTACCAGCTATTGGATTGGAAAAGGGTTTTTTGAATCTATGTCCAAATGTACATGAACCTACAGGGTCACACACTTAACGGGCTGGGACGCGTTAATTCAGATTGGATCCGTAATTAATGGACCTCGTGGGCTTAACGCGCTGATGGGCCCTAGCTTAGGGTTTTATCGCGTGGCTATATAAGGAGAGGAGAAGGGTGGGCGTGATAGAAGCTGTTCACGTCCAGAACCCTAGCCTCCACCTCTCATTGCCCCTGCCGAGCGACACGGTGCTTGCACGCTGACACACGACGTTCCATCCCAGGACATGTGGACTACTGTGGTGACGCTGCTGCTACTGCGGCGTGGTAAGGACGAACCACCGTGAGGACATCCGAAGCGAGGACGATCCGCGTGAGGACGATCCACGGCGAGGACGATCCACTACACCAACGTGCGAAGGATTCCGCAATTGCACGTTTAGTGGTAATCCAATCTGTGATCCCCTTCTTGCGAGTAGCTTTCTGGTTATGCGGTAGAAATTTTAATTTGTGCTAGCGTAATATACCGCGTTCCTCAACAGTGGTATCAGAGCCATCTCACGTAGATTTGTGATATGGATGTTACATATGCGATATGTGAGGATAGTAGATTAGATCTATTACGAGTTACGCGGTTCATATGATGAATTGGTGGAGGCGTGAATCGATGAGATCGATCGGTTTAGGGTTTGAGGGAAGTGCAAACCGATTCAATCTTGATTTGGGTGAGTCCGTTCATGGTACGACGTTGCCCTTACCGGTCGGGTTACCGCCATCAGGGTTTACGAATCGCGACCATATGGGACCAAGCCAATCAGATTGAATCAGATTGGGTCAATTTGATTGATCCGTGAAAATTTTGAGGGCGTTTTCCTTTGACAGAAGACATGCCTCTAAAAAAATTTCCAAAGGCGCTGCCCCCAGAACCCGCCAAGGGCGCTGCCTCTTGGAACCCCGCTAGGGGTATTGCCCCTTGGAACCCTAACACCATAAAATCGCTTTGTTTAATTCTTTTTGCAGGATATTATGTGAAATAGTATGGCCTATGTGTATGTGATGCATGTAATTTTTACATAGCCTACGTACCATGTCAAGCCATAAGGCTATTTCATTATCAAAGTTGTATAACGGCCTGCGTGTTGACTTGTGATGTTTGAAACATTCATGTAAATTTCATTATCAAAGCTGTAAGGAGTTGCATCTACAATGATGAAGATGATGGCAATCAAGCATGATGGCTAGGTGAACAATCAAGCAAGATGGCCAAGTGAACTAACAAGCATGATGATGAAGATCCTAATGCTAAAGGCCATACTATTTCACAGCTTAATCTTGATTTTCTGTGGATGTGTGTTTAATCCTTGCTATTTTCTTTATGCTCATTGCATGTGATGTCATGTTCATAGTAGATATTGTTCATCCCCATAGTTAAACAAATTTTAAATCAAATATGTCCACCCTATTTTTGCACCTATCAAGAATTTAGATCATTATTGATATGACTGCTAAAGTAGTATATCAATGACTATCTTAATAGATGATAGGGACGTGTTGGACACATCACGCATAACAATGGTAGATTTAATCAAGCTATCAAAACGGTTTTGGGCTTGAGGACATAAGTGGTTAAGTTTTGATTTCAGTAATGAAGGAACAAATACAAGACAATTGGTGCTCCCTCCCTCATGTGAGCCCTAGGGGCAGGTTGACCTGGCCATGAGTCGAGTTGATGAAGGCATTCATTACTTGTTTTCATGCTCAACCAACAAGAATTACATAAGATGTAATTAGCAAAGATGTTGCTTACCTATGTCATTAAATCTCAAGAAGTGATGCTAAAGCTCACTAGTGTTTGATGAATATGGATCTTGAATACTCACTATGTGTCCATAAAGGGGGCACATGATAGGAGTGTCTTTTATTAAAATATTTAATGAAAGTTTTACATAAACATAGTGCTTAGAAACTTTGCATGTTTTTGTTGTAGTTCAATGGCACCTACTACTCCTTCTTCTACACCTGGTTTTGCTTTGAGATCAGTTTTGGAAAAGGAAAAACTTAATGGAACAAATTTTGTGGATTGGTATCGCAACCTGAGAATTGTTCTCAAACATGAAAAGAAAGACTATGTTCTAGAGAATCCAATTCCTGATGAACTAGCCGAAAATGCTTCTCGCAGTGACAAGGCTAAGTATGAAAAACATGTTAATGCCTCTGTAGAGGTCAACTATCTCATGCTTGTCACCATGGACTCTGAGCTTCAAAAGAAATATGAGGACCAGGATGCTTACAATATGATTGTGAGCTTAAAGGACATGTTTGGGAACTAAGCTAGAGCTGAGAGGTATGGTATCTCGAAGCTTTTATTTGCTTGCAAGCTGGCTGAAGGAAGTCCGGTCAGCTCTCATGTAATCAAGATGATTGGTTACATTGGGAGATTGGAAAAGCTTGAGTTTCCCCTTAGCCTTGGTTTGGCTACGGATGTATTTCTCTAGTCTCTGCCTTAGAGCTTTGAGCCGTTCATTATGAATTTTCATATGAATAGCATGGGGAAGAGCCTGACCGAACTACATGGGATGCACAAGTCTACTGAGGAGAGCATAAAGAAAAAACCTAATCATGTGATGATGGTTCAGAAAACCACTACCTTCAAGAAGCAAAAGGCTAAGGCTGGGAACAAAGGAAAGGGCAAAGGCAAGGTTCAAGTTGAGATCGCAAGTCTCAAATCTAAGCTTGAGAAGCTTAAGATTGGCCCTAAACCCGATGTCCAGTGCTTCTATTGCAAGAAGTTAGGACATTGGAAACGAAACTGTGAGAAGTACCTAGCAAATAAGAAGAATGGAAGTGTGACTTCCACTTCAGGTATTCATGTTGTAGAAATTAATCTGGCTACTTCTAATCTTACCTCTTGGGTATATGATACCGAATCGGTTACTCACATTTGCAATTCGATGCAGGGGTTGATAAAGAATAGAGACTTGGCAAAAGGAGAAGTGGATCTTCGCGTGGGGAATAAAGCAAGAGTTGCGAGTCTTGCCGTTGGCACCTACCCATTGTGCATTTGCCTTCAAGATTAGTTTTAGAACTTAATAATTGTTATTTTGTTCCATCTTTGAGTAGAAACATTATTTCATCTTCTTGTTTGGAACAAGAAGGTTATGATTTCAGAATAAAGGATTTTGTTTGTTCGATATTTTTGAATGATATGTATTATGGCCGATGCCCCATGGTAGATGGGTTGTACGTGCTTGAACTCAAGAAAAACTGTCTACAACATTAATGTGAAAAGGCTTCGTCCAATGATGTGAATCCTACCTTTTATAGCATTGTCGCTAGGCCACATAAATGAGAAGCGCATGAAGAAGCTCCATCTTGATGGACTTCTAACCTCATTTGATTTTGAATCATTTGAAACATGTGAGTCTTGTTTACTTGGCAAGATGACAAAAGCCCCTTTCACAGGTTTTGGTGAAAGGGCAAATGATTTGTTGGCCCTAGTACATACGGATGTATGTGGACCAATGAGCTCTAGTGCGGAGGTGGGTTTCAGTACTTTACAACTTTTACCGATGACTTTAGTAGATATGGATATATCTACTTAATGAGGCATAAATCTGAAACCTTTGAAAAGTTCAAAGAGTTTCAGAATGAAGTACAAAATCAACATGGCAAATCAATAAAACACTTACGATCAGATCGTGGTGGCGAATACTTGAGCCAAGAGTTTGGTGATCATCTAAAACAATGTGGAATCGTTCTGCAACTTACTCCGCTAGGAACGCCTCAATGGAATGGCGTATCCAAACGACGGAACCGAACTTTGTTAGACATGGTTCGGTCAATGATAAGCCAAACAGATCTGCCATTGTCCTTCTAGGGGTATGCTCTAGAAACAGTTGCGTTCACTTTAAACAGGGTTCCATCAAAAGCCGTTGAGAAAACTTCATATGAGATGTGGACTAGGAAACGTCCCTCATTGTCATTTCTCAAGATATGGGGATGTGAGGCTTATGTAAAACATTTGCAATCAGATAAACTCGCACCTAAATCAGAAAAATGCTTCTTTGTGGGGTATCCTAAAGAAACAAAAGGATATTACTTTTACAAAAGGGATGAAAACAAAGTGTTTGTTGCTCAAGCGGTGTCTTTCTAGAGAAAGTTTCTTTCAAAAGGAGTTAGTGGGAGCAAGGTGCGACTTGAAGAAATTCGAGAACCATCAGAAAATGTTTCAACTCCCATTGAACCTTCACTTGATGTACAAATTGTTGTACAACCTGTGGAACAGACACCAGCCCCACGTAGGTCGGGGAGGCTGCATCATGAACCCATAAGATATGAACATGACATATTATTGTTGGATAATAATGAGCCTGCGACTTATAAGGAAGCGATCATGGACCCAAACTCCGAAAAATGGCTTGGAGCCATGAGATCCGAAATTCAGTCCATGCATGACAATCAAGTTTGGAACTTGGTTGATCCTCCTCATGGTGTAAAAACCGTAGAGTGCAAATGGATTTTCAAGAAGAAAATAGACATGGATGGAAATGTTCAGATATATAAGGCACGGTTGGTGGCAAAGGGTTTCAAACAAGTTCAAGGAGTTAACTATGATGAAACTTTTTCACCGGTAGCCATGCTTAAGTCTGTCCAGATCATTTTAGCTATTGCTGCATATTTCGATTATGAAATATGACAGATGGACGTCAAAACAGCTTTCCTTAATGGTAATCTATCTGAGGATGTATACATGATACAACGTGAAGGTTTTGTTGATCCTAAATATGCTAATGAGGTATGCAAGCTTCAAAGATCCATTTATGGGTTGAAGCAAGTATTTTGGAGTTGGAACATTCATTTTGATGAAGTAGTCAAAGGATTTGACTTCATAAAAAATGAAGAAGAGCCTTGTGTTTACAAAATGGCCAGTGGGAGTGTACTTATATTTCTGATCTTATATGTGGATGACATATTATTGATCGGGAATGATATTTCTATGCTTGAAGATGTAAAGACTTCGTTGAAAAAGAGTTTCTCAATGAAGGACTTGGGAGAAGCATGTTATATCTTGGGCATAAAGATCTATAGGGATAGATCAAAAAGGTTGATTGGATTAAGCCAAGAAACGTACATTGATAAGGTATTGAAGAGGTTCAATACGCATGAATCCAAGAGAGGATTCATGCCAATGTCACATGGCATAAGTCTAAGCAAGAATCAGTGTCCTTCGACAACTAATGAGCGAGACAGGATGAGCAAGATACCATATGCTTCGGCTATTGGGTCTATTATGTATGCCATGATCTGTACGCGCCCAGATGTCTCATATGCTCTAAGTGTCACAAGCAGATACCAAGCGGATCCCGGTGATGGTCATTGGACAGCCATGAAAAACATCCTAAAGTACTTGAGAAGAACTAAGGATATGTTCCTAGTTTTTGGAGGTAAGGAAGAACTCTGGTTATAAAGGGTTACACCAACGCAAGCTTCCAAACTAACAAAGATGACTTTCGATCGCAATCCGGGTTCGTATTTACACTAAATGGAGGAGTGATAAGCTGGAAGAGTTCCAAACAAAACACGGTGGCCGACTCTACAACAGAAGCAGAGTACATTGCGGCTTTAGAGGCCGCAAAGGAAGCTGTGTGAATAAAGAAGTTCATCTCAAAGCTTGGTGTGGTCGCTAGTGCCTCTAATCCAATGGACCTCTATTGTGATAATAGTGGTGCCATTGCACAAGCGAAAGTGCTTAGATCACATCAGAAGTCCAAACACATACTCCGACGCTTTCACCTTATTCGCGAGATTGTGAATAGAGGTGACGTGAAGATATGCAAAGTACATACGGAAGCTAATGTGGCTGATCCATTGACGGCCTCTTCCTGACCCTAAGCATGAGGCTATATAAGGTCTATTGGTATTAGATGCTTAATTGAATGACTCAAGTGCAAGTGGGAGATTGTTAGTCTTATGCCCTTGAGGCAGTCATATAGATGATTGTAACATGACTATGTTTATGAATAATAATATGATTATTTGTCCAATGAATGTATATCATTATATTGATCAGCAAGTATATGACTTGCTTATAAAACTCTCTACTTATTGATATAATTCTGTAAGTATCTCTAATCGGGTATCATCGTATAGGACAACGATGAATAGATCAGCACATGTATTGATCGATGATCATGTTTCATAGATCATGGGATATGGAGATATCATCAATACATTGTGAACTCATGATGAAGAATATGGGTTAGATAGACCCACAATGGGACACTGCGAGAATGTTACATTCTTATGTGTCATCAGTGTATCTCATACATAGTGGATGTATGATCCTTAGACCCGAGATTGTCACATTCCCTACATGTGTAATAGTTTACCTTGGGGCCACCAGACGCCATTTCCTAACCGGATAGTTATAAAGGTAGCTTTCATGTTTGCTATGAAACATGCAAAGGGAAGAGAGCAGTCAAGATGGAATTTGCAACTCCAGTGTAACGGAGATATATGTCTAGGCCACTCGTGTGATATGATTAAGGAAGTGCATGGCCATGCCGTGATTGAGAAGTCAATCACAACTTATTAATATATCACGGATACGAGAGATGGATTGAACTGTCAAAGGATGACATACTTCTCGCCTTGAGTTCGATCTTCATATAGTTTGGTAAAGGGATTATTACATGAGTACTTTTGAAAGGTTCTATCCGATTTGATCATATGCGTTTGGGAGTTGGCATGCTCTGCAAGGAACCGCTACCAGCTATTGGATTGGAAAAGGGTTTTTCGAATCTATGTCCAAATGTACATGAACCTACAGGGTCACACACTTAACGGGCTGGGACGCGTTAATTCGGATTGGATCCGTAATTAATGGACCTCGTGGGCTTAACGCGCTGATGGGCCCTGGCTTATGGTTTTGTCGCGTGGCTATATAAGGAGAGGAGAAGGGTGGGCGTGATAGAAGCTGTTCACGTCCAGAACCCTAGCCTCCACCTCTCATTGCCCCTGCCGGGCGACATGGTGCTTGCACGCCGACGCACGGCGTTCCATCCCTGGACGTGTGGACTGCTGTGGTGACGCTGCTGCTACTGCGGCGTGGTAAGGACGAACCGCAACGAGGACGATCCGAAGCAAGGACGATCCGCAACGAGAACGATCCGCGTGAGGACGATCCACTACACCAATGCGCGAAGGATTCCGCAACTGCGCGTCTAGTGGTAATCCAATCTGTAATCCCCTTCTTGCGAGTAGCTTTCTGGTTATGCGATAGAAATTTTAGTTTGTACTAGCGTAGCATAAGGCAGAGACAAGGGCAAATCGAAAAAGACCACGTCAGCCTGTGACTTTCCGTTTGCCCCATTGGTGCGGTAATTCGAGCTGGGATAGACGTTTGTACTGGATGAGAGCAAGGAGATGCTTACATTAGCCTGCATTAGATTACAAGATTGGCATATGGAACAAGCCAACAAGCCGGTGGCACAACATACATCAAGTATCTTAGTGAGCTTCAAGGAGGAGCATTTTTTACACCGGTTTTTAGATGGCATCTTCGTGGTCAGCTTCTCTAACTTGTTCGATCTGTACAACCTCAAAGTGCTCGATGCCTCAGTCATAAGATGCTAGACAATGTAAGTGAGTGCAATCACCATCTATATTTCTGCCGTACCGATAAATGTGTGTGTGTGTGTGTGTGTGTGTATATATATATATATATATGATCCTTGATTTTGTATATGTAGATACAAGACCATGGAAGCAATAGTAAGGAAACAACCAGTGGGTTTCATCACCCACACATGGTGTCCAAGCAAACCATGGACAAAAATAAACGAGTCGTCCACGAGTACGTAAAAAAAGTAATGCTAGCTCATTCGAACAAAAAATTCATACTTTTACCCCCCAACCCGAGGTAAGTGTTTTGTCTAGATGCTACACTTGTTGATTTGTACTATATATCGTACCTTGAAATTAGGTTCAGTGACTATGATGACATTCCTGTGTAGGTTTCACTAGGTTCAACTCGTAATTATAATGAGACAGAACTGGGTAATTTACCTTGATTCCAAAAAGGGCAGCACCCACGACTTGTAGCCTATCAAATATTTACTCGACACGTCGTTCGGTGTCTACAAATATAGGGGAGGGCCACACAAGAAGGACCTAGATACTCTAAAGCATACTTATAACTTTTAGGTATCCCATAGTAAATAATAATTCTTCACACTCCATAATAATATCTTTGGAACTAATTAACCTATTATATTTTGGCAATGGCACCAGCAGCCAAAGGGCACTAACATATGTGTATTCTACGTTTGCCACAACATGGCACTCCTTGTTTGTTCACAGAAGATCAATGTCTTACAGGTCTGTATCAATCTTGCAACAATTGTCTCTACTTATCAATTTATATACATGCAAGACTTTACTCTTATCATTGACAGGCTTGGCAATGCATTAAATATGCGTTGGAACAGGCTAACCTGCTAAGTATTCGAGGACAGCTCTGTGCCATCTTCATGCATGGGGTCTTAAATCCAAAGGGCAGATGCCACTCAGGATTCAACTA
Organism: Guadua angustifolia; assembly: GCA_036346375.1. Lineage (NCBI taxonomy): Eukaryota > Viridiplantae > Streptophyta > Magnoliopsida > Poales > Poaceae > Guadua > Guadua angustifolia. The sequence goes on from CM070513.1 coordinate 35,808,903, forward strand.
ATGAGTTGTGAATTTGTTACTTACCATATATTCAGATTAATTTGTGAACCTTGTGCTGTGAATTTGTCATTTGTATTTTTAAATCCAATTGGTTAATATATATGTGAGTTGATTTATGAAATGGATGTGTTGTACATATGTTGTAATGTGCAATCTGAGTTGATTTATGAAATGGATGCGCTATATATTGTGTAACATGTGATTGGAGTTCATTTTTTAAATGTATGTGATAATAATATGCTGGTGATGATGTGTACTGTCTTTTGTTTTAGAGGGGATGGTTAGTATTTCCTGAGGCTAGCCAATAAATTAAAATTTAGTAAAAAATAGAAAATCAACATCACAGACGGTTTTAAAGAAGAACCGTCTTTAAAGAGCCACTCATCACAGACGGTTCCGAAGTGGAACCATCTGTGATGAGGGCATCATCACAAATAGTTCCAAATTGGAACCGTCTATGATAAGGAGCTATTCAAAGACGGCTTTTCTTTAGAACCGTTTGGGATAAAACCATCATCACAGACGGTTCCAAAGTGGAACCGTCTAAGATGGTACTACATCACAAACAGTTCCAATTTGGAACCGTCTGTGATGAATTTTTTCACTGATGGTTGGAAAACCGTCTGTGATGTGGTTTGTGAACAATCTGTAATGTGGTCATATACTGTAGTGAGACCTTCTATCGCCATTTGAATTGGTGATAGGGTTCGGTAGCCATTTCACCTTGTCGACCAAATGAATCTACGACAAAATAATCCGTTGGTCAATTCAATCTATGACAAAGTAGACCTCTATCGCCATTTGAAATGGCGACAGAGGTGTATTTTTATAATTTTTATTCTGGGCTATTAATTTTGTAAAATTATTTTTAAAATGTATTATTTTAAAAAAAAGAATTTGAGTGTTTATTTTACTAAATAGCACTCAAATTTTGAGTCTTTAGATCTAGATTGAATAGATGAAATCAATTTACCTTCTCTCCTACCATTCGAGTACTATTTTATCAAGGTGTGCTCAATTTTTAGGTATTGGATGTGCACGGGCTCTATCCACTAGTTTGCTCTTTAATTATTGACATGTGATGTGATACATTGAGGCATGCTCTAATACATTTTATTCTTTTCTGGATGGTCTTTTTACATCAATTATGTACAAGTTTTATACTGATTAAATTATGTTAAAATGATGTGACAATTTGTAAAAAAAAAAGAGGAACATTATTCTTTTCTGATATCCTTTTTACATCAATTTTATACTAGTTTCAATTAAATTATATAAAAAATGATGAGACAATTTGTAAAAAGAATAAGAACATTATTCTTTCCTGCATGGCCTTTTTGCATTATTATATACTAGTTTTACATAAGTTAAATTATATAAAAATAATGTGACAATTTATAAAAAAAGAACAAAACAAGCTATAAAGAACACAACAAACAAAAACTCTACAAAAAAATTTCTACTTGTTTGATTATGTTTTTACTCCTGACGATCTAAACAAATTGATTATTTCTTTAACATATTGTTCATCCTGAGAAAACTCACAAAATTAAAATGAAGCACAAGGCTCCAGACGAACCAGTCATCTAAAATGCAGCACATGTCCTTCCGTACTTAATGTCTAAAATAAGATTAATACTTCATCCCATCTTTTCTATTTTACTTTTTTTATTTTTATAGTCTGCGAGATATAACTTTTATAGTTATTTTTATAACTTTATATTAAGATTTAATAATAAAATTATAAAAATAATTTTAATGACAAATCTAAAGCTATAGTCTTCACATAGTCAATCTATATAGGTTTAAATATATTAGTGATCAAATTTTATGACGGCAGATTTTTGGGTGTCATAAAAAAAAGGAGGTAGTAATTTATTACACCTCGGTTTTTGAACAGTACTGGTTGCTTCATTCGAAAAAATACAGTACTAGTCAACTTTGAATTTTTGCAGCCTCCAAAATATAATATTTCTGGGAAGACTCCACCATTGCACTAATTTAATCACAAGTCAATAGCTTTTACATCGTTGGTCTCAAACTAAGGGCGATTGTCAGTAGGATTCTTATTTATTTTGTACGTCAAATACAGCGGGGTGAAGTGCAATATGTGTAGTTCTGAAAAGAAACGCTTATCGAAAATGGCAAAAAGCCACCTTATCATGCATACAGGACATACAAACTCCCTGTTACAATCAGAATTGAGATATCCAGCAAATTCCAAATGGCGTAAGGACCAGCTGCAAAATTCCTGTGAACAGAAACATGTTATAAATTCCTTTTAAAAGGAAACATAATATAACAAAGCTTAAAAGGTACTCCCTCCATTCAAAATTCAAAAATATAAAACGTATTTTGACCTTGCACAAGGATTAAAATTACAGTGAAATTGAGAAAGATATGAGAGGAAATAATTTAGATACCCTATTATATTATCTCGAAGGATGAGAGATAATACTTTATATAAATAGTAATAAATAAATGTATATAGTTGAGAGAATAAATAGAGATATAATAGGAAAAATCTCATTATATAAAAATACAAGTTTTATATTTCTAAACAATACTATTGAAACTATAAGCCTTATATTTTTGAACCGAGCGAGTATTGTATGGTATTTCTTATTCACAGTTTTGAGTACATTGCAACACTGCTTTCTATTTATGGGTGAGGAGTTTTCAATTTTTCCAAAGAACAAATAAAGCTTTATACATCATACAGCCCCCAAATACAATCCGGTATATAACTGGATACAGCCCTGCCCATGAGATGGTCTAAATCGAGGCACTAATTTTTACACCTCTCTATAACATACATGTCTGTATTACTTTCCAACAAATAAACTACAAACTGGAGCCTAAAGGAAGTGCTCCACCTGCACCCTTTACTTGGAGGTCGCCTTGGCCTGGTTTGCTGCGACCGACATGGAACGAAGCCGTCCAGCTATCTCTGTGAACGGTGGGCGTTGTGCCGGGTCCGGGGCCCAACATTGCTCCATTAGCCTTCTCCACTCCGGATCACATGATGCTGGCACAGGCGGCCTCAACGTGTTGTTTACAATCCCCCCTGCAACAGGAGTTTCATGAGCTCCATATCACATGCTAATGGACGAAGAGAAAAACTATAAAAAGGAAAAGAATTGCTAGGGTCTTGGAAAAGAACTGAATTCACATATGACATAGTACTATGAAAGTTCAGCGCAAGATTCATATGTTATATCAGAGCACAATGCTGAATACTTGGAATATCAGATAACCATAGTGCAGGACTACAGGAAACAAGAAACGGAGGAGTACAATACTTACTGTTTTACAGTCTCAAACATAGTTTTTTTATCACCTAGCATTTCCAATCAGCAAATGTGGAAATTTGTTTCCTTACAATTGTTTGTGCAAAATTCACCCGTCTCACTTAATACAGTGTTTGAAAGATCCCAAATTATGGAGGAAACCAAAATCATAAACATTCTGAAATATATGCAGATGACTAATGTGACCACCATACTATAAATGATCTCATTATATGCCTCCACGAACCATACGTTTGCAGATATGGTGACAAGTGACGGGGCAGGGTTAATGACTCACAGGAAGAAGATAATTTTCTCAAAAAGGGAAAGGAAAACACATACAACATTCTCAAGTTAGAACAAACAATTCCTGGAACATGCTGTAGGGGATGAATTACATACCTATAATTGCGCCATAATGCATATTACCATAAGGTTCTTCTCCAGTGAGGATTTCCCACAAGACAATGCCAAAGGAAAATACATCAACCTGTACCGTGGCAACGACATGATGACTTAAGTACCCTAATCATAACTTTTTATTTAAAAAAAGCAATTATGGATATTACTACCGCTAAATTAAATGAATATAAGTCTGAAACCTGGAAGTTAATATAAACAGTAGCCACATCTTGAGTAAGAATTCATGAACCAGTGTGGAACATTAACACTATGGCTGAAAAATATCCAATAATATTTTTTACCTTCTCAGACACCTTGTTGCTGCTTCCATTGAGTAATTCTGGGGCCATCCATGGTAGAGTTCCCCTCACACCACCTGAAACCAGGGTATTTCTTTTTATTTTGGATAAACCAAAGTCACCAACCTGAACAGAATGAAAAATTCACTGAATGAGTGGAACACATAGCAATTATTTTAAAAGAAAAATATGTACAAAACAGTGATATAATGGAACACAAAGCAATTATTTTAAAAGAAAAATATGTACAAAACAGTGATATAACACTAAAAATGGAAGCGCAGCTCACTTTACATATAGGACGCGATTGATCTTTAAGATTCACGAGCAAGTTATCACACTTCAAATCAAAGTGCACAATATTTTTTGAGTGCAAATACTCTAGCCCAAATGCTGCATCCATTGCAATGATCAGCCGCTTACGACGATCAAGGATTCTGTCCAGTAAGAAAAACACTTTGTTATTCAAAACAACAGAATGTCAAACACAAAGAAGCACAGAAAGCAATTACCTGTCCTTGCGCTGCAAGACATGCCGAAGTGAACCATTAACCATGAACTCAGTTACAGTTGCCAAGGTACCACCTGGCCCATCTTTCACAACACCATAAAAAGCCACAACATTTGGATGGTGAAGCTTTGAGAGAATTTCAGCTTCCCGCCAGAATTCATTTGCCTGAAAAACCAGCAAATATGGAAAGTAAATTATGATACTTGAGATGTCTCCTAAATGTTACTCCCTCCGTCTAAGTTTATAAGATGTATTTCTTCTTGGCACATAGACTAAAAAGATATTGAAAATGACTAGATTACCCCTAATTATTATCACTAAGCACTATATTCAATGCAAGCATGTGGAGAATATAAAGTAAAGTTGAAAATTTATTAGGGATATAGAGGAAACATCACACTAATTTTGCATTGGAATTGGAAATGTGCCCTATATTTATGGACATGACCATTCAAAAAACACATCTTATAAACTTGGATAGAGGGAGTATTTGAGCAATGATGGGAGTGAGGCAGGGGCGGATCTACAGGGTATGCCGGGTGGGCCACGGCATACCCTGTAGATTCAGCCCAATACAGTCTATAATGCTGTTATTATCTTATACAGTCAGCTTGTGAAGGTCATAACTTTAAATCCGTAGATCCAATTGAGCTGATTCTCATTGGGTTAGTTTCGAAATTGAATCTAGTTTCTACAGTTAAAATTTCACATCAATCTAACGGTTGGATCTTCAGAAATTACTGTTTTAGTTAACATATGTCAGTCTGTTTTTGCTGAAACCAAAGCAGTTTTTTATAATTTGTTTAGGGGTGATTTGAGAATCAATAAAAATTTGTTTTAGCTTCCGCGCAATCATTCACCCCCCTCTGATTGCTATATTAGTGTATATCGATCCTACATGTGATTTGAGTGCAAGACTGCTAGTTGATTTATAGAGTAGAAACAAATATAATTACTATTTTGCTAGAGACTAGAGAGTTGCTTGTTGATGCATTGGTTTTTTTGTTTATAGAGTTGTTGAATTATAAAGAGGAACAGAGATATTGCATCTCTTTTCCGGAAACATTGCAAAACGAGAAGCAAAGAAGGCTGCTGCTACTTCATCTCTTTTCCGCAAACGTTTATTGAGTGAGATATTTTTTTCCAAGTTGATGAAAATGATATAATCAAGAGTTTCATAACTATTAGAAGGCGGAGGCCAGACAAGAAAGACAAGAAGTAATATTGTATTCTTTGAACTATTGTAAGTGCGTAAGCTTCTTTTATGCATATTTCATACTTAAAATGTTCGAACTATTTATATTGTAATTTATACTTGTATTATCATGTTTTTAGTTATTTTATACTCATATACCGAATTTCTCAACAACATTTGTAGTTGTTTACCGAATTGTATATTATAGTATTAGCTCGGCATACCCTAACTTAAAATCCTAGATCTGCCACTGGAGTGAGGGCATATTAATCAACATCTGGGCATAGCGGTAACCTATCTGCTCTATTGCATGTAGTCGTAATCAATACATGATATCACTGCACAATAGTAACCCTAAGTCCCTAATATGGTCAAGCGTGGGTACACTGCAATAGTGCTGCAGTCTTTGATCCTCATGGCCTACTCCCAAATTTCATATGATGCAAATATAATGGCAATGATACCAGAAATACTTATCACAGATGTACAACAAAGATGGAATGGAACTTACTAGTCTTTCTAGCTCTGAAGATTGTCCTGTAAAACAGCTTTTCTTTATTCTCTTAATAGCCACATCACTTCCCCTCCATTTTCCATGGTATACAGTTCCATATGTGCCGGAACCAAGTTCCCTAAGTTCTTCAAGGTCTTCATTCTTGATTATCTGTGGTACATTTTTTTTCAAAATTCCAGTAAGATAATTCAGAAAGAAATTAATCAAATTTATAAGAGGTTGCAATGTACACTTTCTAGGCATAACCATTGGCCATTGCAAAGGCAAGAGAGCCATTATTTCTAGCCTAATTTAACAAATAGGAATTCGCAAAAACTAACATGAAAATACATTATCAATCATGGGCAAAGAATCACTGGCCAGTAACAACTGGGGATAATATCTCATGGAGATTACTACAACATCCAATGTGTACACTAGTTCAATGTGAATCTAACAAGAAGCAGAAAGCAAATGCAGGAGAGGATGATTGCATCTGATCCAATTTAGTGCAGACAATATTTCAACAAGGCTAAGGCTCATCTCTAGACTATTTTTCTGAACCAGATTACAGAAAGTGATATCAAATTATGGAAAACATTAATTCAAACTGCAGACATATTTAATAGCAATTATACAAGTAGTCAAAATCAAGGCTCTAGACAGAATTGATTTTGCCTCAGCAGAATCAAATCGTTGAACTGTGTTGTAGAATTGATTTAGCTCATCTTCCCAGGATATGCACTCATAGTTAAACTATTACTTGATGTATCGTAGGATGTTTGTGCCTTTACTTCCATAGATCAAGTGAATATTAAAGATAACTTATTATCTACATAAGTATATAAAAAGATTAAAAAAACACTCAATGCAAAAAGTAAAAAGGTTGAAACTCATCAGCTAGATTTCATCCAGTAACTGATACATTTTACATTGCATAAATCATCTTGGTACATACCAAACGCGAGAGATGCTATCATGCAGACTAAGCACAGGATGCATATACTGCTGTAGACACTGTTGTTGACTGTGACCTCTACCATAGTTGTCATGGCATCGCCTAGGAGACGCCTAGTCGTCGTGGCGGCCTGAAGGGGACACTAGGACAGCTTGCCTCAACTGGAGGGGGTTAGATAGTTTCCAGATTCGCAGAATCGCTGCTGCACCCGATCCTCGATCAAGGTAGTCGAATGTAAGGAAAGACACCACACCCTAATGAGGGGTGAGTCATCAGTATATATATATGGCCCAATAGGGCTTGGAGTACAAGAAAGCCAAGAATAAGACAAAAGAGGCTATACATTATCTAACACCCGCCTTGATCGCGCGGGAGGATCACTGAACGTGGCGATATCCAAAACCGATGCGAGGAAGGAACATGAAGCACACGGATCTCGCCCTAGGGCCAGAAGGGGACACTAGGACAGCTCGCCTCAACTGGAGGGGGTTAGATAGTTTCCAGATTCGCGGCAACTGCTGTCATACCCCGATCCCGATCGCGTGAACCAGATCGGGGTTTGAACACGATCTGATTCGCTACTAGGTGACGAACCCAAAACAAATAGAGAAGGGAAAGGCAGATGGCAGGAGTGAAGGATTCCGGCACCTCTCTTAATGCCGCTGTCTCCATCACAGCCGTTGTTGCCGCGATGTGTCGCCACGCGTGGAGAAACGAGGGTTGAGGCATCGCAGCCGAGTCGAGAGTGGAATTCGTGATTCGGTTAGGCCGTCTCCATCGCGAACGCAATGATCTGCTGAACCCACGCGGCGAGGTGGAGCAGTAGGAGAGGACGGTCTTCTTGGTGGGAGCCATCAGATCAAGCAATCGTGGGAGGCAATGAGAAAGGGAGGCGAGCGGGCGGCGGAACAAAAGGGCTCAGCTCTCTAGGGTTTAGCATGAGAGGGAGTATATTGTGCGGCTAGTGCGGACGAAATTACCCAGTTACCCCTGAGCCAAATTTTCTGGATCAGCCCATCTATTTGTGCCACACTAGGCCTCATCTAGCCCATGGCCTCATCCCCTCTTTTTTTATTTCTTTTATGTTATTGATAAAGGATATTCTGTGGCCATGTATTCATCGTCTAATCACTGCCTAGGCGCCGTGGCGCTCCAGGCTCGCCGCGTCTAGCCGGACCGCCGTGACAACTATGACCTCTACATTATCATCAAACTCCAGTTGTCAACAATTTTTAGTGTTTATGTGCTTAGCTTGTTGCTGTTGTAATTCTACTTTTGTTTTATTAGTTTCCTATCAGTCCCATGGCACTTTAGAAGATATTAATATATAGCATAGTTAAACATCTAAATAAGCACTTGAAAATCCCACCCCACCACGGCACCACTCACACATAACAAATCCCAAAAGACTATCTCAAAATCAAACTCCTAATAGACTCCATATCTCACGCGAATGCTCCCATGCAGTCATGCGATCCACAAATTTCTCATCTTGCACTCTCACTCCGTGCAATTCCTTCACTCTCTCATCCATTGCCCCTTCACCTTCCTCTGAGAGATCTCAATGCCGCTGATATGCAAGCCAATGGCAGACAGGTGACAGCAGCGACGCTCACATGGCCTCACGTACTGCATGTAGGCCAAACAAGAGCTTTCATGATCAACTGTTTCAGTTCATTGGCTGTTAGTGGTTTGTTTTTTATCCCTTTCTTTGGTTAGATTTTTATTTGCCCGTGGGTGCCATAATAGTCCCATGTTTGTGGAGATACATCAAATTTGTCACTCTTAACTTCTTGATTTAATTTAACTGCAGGGCTAATCTATTCAAATAAATGCGCATTAGATTTGGAACTTTGATGAAATGATAGTGCATGAGTGGTACAATGCCTGTTATTGCAGCCCTCAATTGTCATGTGTGCCAAGGATGGCAGCAACTAGCAGCAAATGGCAGTAGCAAACCCTAGGATTGTGGCAATCCCATAACTGATAAGTGATAACTTTCCAATTACTTTGTTTCCATCTTGTCCATAGCCAAGTTCATAGGTCCACCTCTATTTGAGAGGATGGAGAGAATGCTCTCAGATTAAGCAAAGATGAATAAACCAAGTTCCTCAAGCCTATTAGTCCCTGCCATGCTCCTCTCTTTGGCTGGCTATTCTAGGTCCAAGCCCTACCCCTGCAGTCGGCGCCCTCCTTTGTCTAGCGGCATGCTACTTCAAGTCATTGCCATCCAATCTCCCTCTGACAGATGTTTTCCCTCAATATATACTAAGGCACAAAATAATTGGTTTCAGAGCCACTCACCATGGCTTCCAATACCGAGTTATTGATAGATCCCCTGCCTGATAAAACGAAGGCCATCTTGGAAAACAAGATGGCAACAGTGGAAGATCTGAAGGAGACAATGTGGCCTGAGATGCATAGTCTTTGTGCAGCCATGACCAGTGCAACCAGAGATGATGTCAAGGGTGATGCGGACTATGCATCTCAGGCCACATTGTCTCAAGTCCACATTGTCTCAGGTTCTACTGCATATCAAGGTGGCCTTTTGTCATCTTGATCAAGCCACCACATAAGCTGTCATAGTGTTGAAGCATCTGCACCAACACCGCAGCGCATCACCAAGTGAAGAGCTCCTTGGCTGTTTTATATTACTTCTCTTCACTGCCAACAATCTATGCAACATCAAGCCACACCATGGAATCCTTTTTGCCATCATTTTACCACCAAGGGCTCCAATCATGGCCGCCACAGCACAGCCCAAGGACAAACTATCTTTCAAGGAGGAAAGAAATGTCATGTGCGCCAGGGATGGCAGCAACAGCAAGCGCAAAACAAGATGGCAACAGTGGAAGATCTGAAGGAGGTGCTGTGCCGCCCGCATCACCCTTGACATCTGGTCACGGCTGCACCAAGACTAAGTATCTCAGGCCACATTGTCTCAGGTTCTACCGTATATCAAGGTGGCCTTTTGTCATCTTGATCGAGCCACCACATAAGCTGTCATAGTGTTGAAGCATCTGCACCAACACCGCAGCGCATCACCAAGTGAAGAGCTCCTTGGCTGCTTTATATTACTTCTCTTGACTGCCAACAATCTATGCAACATCAAGCCACACCATGGAATCCTTTTTGCCGTCATTTTACCACCAAGGGCTCCAATCATGGCCACCACAGCACAGCCTGAGGACGAACAATCTTTCAAGGAGGAGAGAAATGTCAGGTGCGCCAGGGATGGCAGCAACAGCAAGCGCATGGCAGTAGCAATCCTAGGATTGAGGGATTCTGATAACTTTCAAATTATTTTATTTCCATCTTATCAACTAGCTTGTTTCCATCTTATCTGCAGCCAAGTTTGTAAGGTCCACCTCTATTTAAGAGGATGGAGGAAAGCCAAGTCCCTTTAGTCTCTAAGTCTGTGCTGTGTTCCTCTCCTTGGCCAACGGTTCTAAGTCTTTCCCTCCCCCAATTGGTGCTCTCCTTCAGCTAGTGTTGTTCTACTACAAGCATTGTTCCCCTAGGTGGCCGCCTAGCTTGCCTAATCAGTGATTAGGCGCTAGGCATAGGTCTACCACCTAACTAACGCCTAGCGCCTTGGTGAACACTGACTTCAAGTCGCCGCCGTTCGACCTCCCTTCGCTAGATGTTAACCCCCATTAACATTGATATCAAGTTATTCACTCTTTCAGTCTTTTGACAACCATTTTTCTCTATCTCTGTACAAATCCCAGAAATGATCAGTTGCTAAGATGTAGATTGCCACACCATAACTACCAATTGGATTTGCCACACCATAACTACCAATTGGATCTAAGATGAAGAATTAAGTGGTACAGAAGAATCCAAAATGAAGGATTTAGTATAATGTAATATAATAATTAAAATGGATTTATCATAACACTTTGATGTATTTGCAATCTGCTAATGGTTTTATTAGAATGCAACATAATGAAATGGTTTTGTACGGCATTTCATAAAACGCACTTTGTTAGTTTCACATTAAGAACACAATGTTGAATAGCTTCCACAAAAGCTCTTTTTGCGAAGTATCATCACAACATGATAAGCACAGCTAAAATATTTTCTTGTTTTGAGATTGCAACAATTTTTTCTAGATTGGTGCCCATTTATTACTTTCCCATTTTAAATGGAATAACATAGTAAAAAGAGAGAGAATTTTAGCATAACAAAATGAGTTGAACCTTAAACTTTTGAACGTGTTGTACTCTAGTAAGACATGCCATTATGCCAACACAAAATTTACCTTGTGTTTTGTCTCCATTGAAAGTGAGAGCATCAAAGCATATGGGAATTAATTAATCTATAGCTAACAGGATTGGTAGAATAGCATAGCATCATACATAATATTAGCACTCTTGTCTTACATGATATTTTGTTGAGTTACTACCATATTAAGACTCTTCCAGGTTAAAACTCTATTTACAAGTCAAGACACGAGCTGTTTCATGCAACTGGAGTCATAGAATCAAAATTTCTTCGGCTTGCTTCAAGGTATTGACTGCCTTGGTTTTGTACATGAGTTCCAAAAAAAGCAATGACCAGAAAAGGCAAATAGCTGGTTTGACCAGAGTGAAGAATCATCCGCCAAGTTATGGGCAAGAAATAACATATTTGAATGATTTTACATGGCTTTGGACAAGTTTATATGGAGTCACATGTTTATCCAAATTTATCAAACAAGTAAACATTTTGAAAAATATAAAAAAGATCATTGAATAAACAAGTTGGGACTCAGTTATTTGGCCATGGTGGATCCAAATTTCATTTTTTACAGTTGGATTTAGACAATTTCAGACCAATTAGTAGCAGGTAACTAGTACCCAGTGTTGAAGTATAAGTGAATTGCCCACCTTTCCTCATTAGCTTAAGCTTTTGGGTGAACTGGCTGGTGCATGCAACTCAATATGGTATCAGAGCCAAGAGGTCTCGAGTTCAAGACCCGGTTGGCGCAATTTAAAAAAATAATTGCAGCCCACTTCTATTCCACGTCCTAGGCCTGAGGGAGCCTGCACGTGAGGGGGAGTGTTGAAGTATAAATGAATTGCCCACCTTTCCTCATCAACTTAAGCTTTTGGGTGAACTGGCTGGTGCATGCAACTCAATACCCAGTCCCAAAACTGGTCAATAAGTTGTTTCGATCACTGGTTTTAGCTACTTATTTCATATCTTTCAACTGCCTTCATTGCTATTCTTCCACTTGTTGCAGAGTTCACTCAAGTCAGCACCATGGAAAGAACATGCTGGTTTGTCTACGTATAGGTATATAGCCAGTGTGCAGACACAAGCATGAATCAACTAAGGGTGAATGTAATTATAGAATACAAAGAAGTGTTCTTAATATGTAGAAAGACATCACTACTAGGACAGAGCATAAACTTCCCTGCAACAAAAAGCCATTTATACCTGCAAGTATTCAAAATCGTTATCTTTAAAAGAAGCATCCATGACTGGTCCAACAGCTCTGCCCTCTTCAAACTTTGTATCCTGAAACCAAGTAAACAAGCTCAAATTTATGCACCACAAATGTCAGACTGAAAAGAATTTTGAGACTTCTCTTTGACATGTATACCTCAAACTCCGGAACAGATGGCATCATCTCACGCATATTTGTATAAGGATTGTCAACCTGAAACCCTTCAACATTCATCACCATCGGTGGTTTGTCGTTCTGTGATGAGATAAAACTTGGAGGCAAAATACTAGAATCGACATTGTTGCTGGAAGGCACTGGATGTGTTTCAACATGAATATCATTCTGAGGGGGCAAATTCTTCACATTAATTGTATCATGCTCTAAGCGTGCCAAAGGATACACTCCCTCCTCAATCTTTGCCAGGTCTATGTCTTTATCTTTATGTTGAAACTGGTTTTGTGCAAGATTTCTGAAGAATGACCACCGCTGGGGTTCATAATTAGGCATGTTCAAGCTAAGGACAGGATCATTAAAAGGACTTGATGATTGTGCTGCAGTGTTAGCCTTGGCAAAGAAATCAGAAAGAATGTCAGGGGAGGTCTTCTCATCAGTACCACCAGCGATATCTTTATTCTCTGTTTTAGGGATAATAGGTTGCTTGCAAGAATCATCTACAGAGCTGCTGGAATATGGCACAACTGGATCACATTCAACATCAGTTGGGAGTGCAGGCTTGGGAGCATCCCAACTAACATGATGTGGCACAGCTACATGAGCTTCCTGCTGATTAGCTATTTCTACACCAGCAGCAGTTGCCTCATTCAGTTTACCTTTAGCTACAACCTTTTCAGCTGCATGGATACTTTCCTCTGCATTTCTAGTACTCTTGTCATTTGAGGACCTCTTTTCACCAAGCAGTTGTTCACTAAATGGAGAAGTATGTTGTACAGTATTGACATTTTCTTTCTCAAACTGTATGAAACTATCATAAGTATCTGGATCATTCGAATTTATTGCCCGGGTGGTTAAATTTGATTTTTCACTCCCCTCAAATGCAGGGTCAATGGCTTCTGCAATGGATTCGTTTGTCACACCAGACTGTGATTGAAGAAATAGAAATTGAGAATTAAGTGAATCATCAGATTTAGATAACCGATTCAGAAGACCTGCCTGCTCCCTTGGAATCCGCTCGGAATGAAAAACTCGTCCAGAGCAAGGTGGTGGATTCTTATTATTGTGATCCATCATGTCAACTTGAAAGTCAGAACAGCCAGATGCAAAAGCTTCACTGGGTTGGCAATCATCTTCATTACACTCTGAACTATGAGTGGCAGACATAGCTTTTGACGCTGCATATATCTCTAGGCTCTTCACATTGTCACTTTGTTGAAGAGAAGATGTTAGCCCTTCTTGAACAGAAGCTGTAGGGGGGACTTCTGAATGCATATAATCTGTAGAAGAGTCATGATGCATAGGAGCACTCAGATTCTCAAGGGATTGAAAATAATCCAATTCATTCTTTTTAAGCGGTATTTTAACAGAAGCCTGTTTTTCCTCCATTGATTGCCCTGCCATACCGTCCTGACAAGACTGTTGATCAAGCGGCACGAAAGTTGATGCATTCACACTATGCAAATTTGAACCGTCACTGCTTAAATTTGCCTGATTACTATCAATATTGAGATTAATGAACTGATTCAACTCACTCATGGACGTGTTTACTAAACCATGCCCACTAGAAGGCTTTGAAGCTCCCACATCCATCCCGTTGACGGCAACAACATACTGGATCCCAGAATCACTATCCATACTGCCCAAGCTGAAACTCATGTCATCAAAATCAATGGAGGAAACAAGGAAGATCCTAAGCTTCTGGGGCCCCTCTCCGCTATCAAGGAAGCCGCATTCCTCCATCATGTTTCTCAAATCTTCATCATTTGAAACTGAGATCAAGGCATCAAGATCTTCACCTGGTAGCTGATACTTGATATCATGAGGCTGATTATAGATGGTTGTAGTCTTTTGTTTGAGCTCCTGCCAAGAAATGTTCCTACTGATTCGAATTATATGCGTTTCACCACCAACATACCTAAGCTTTCCATCACTTGGTCGGGGTAATATTTTTCCCCCAAAGCTACAGAGAATTTTTATACTTTTGGAGGCGTCTGAAGCCTCAGAAGAAGCATAGCCATGGTTCAGTCCCTGGCGACTTCCACCACTGGACAGAGCTCGTGGAACTGAAGTAGTTGAGACATGCCTACTTCTGTTCTCATTTTCAGCAAAAGATTTTCTTTTAATCTCCTCTGTTTGCTTATTATCTGTAGTCAAAAAGATCGATGCATCGAACCTACTTTCTTCTCCTGTACGGTGAGCGCCAAGGACTCCTCTAGAATCTTTGAGATCAGCACCAGATGCAACATTTTGATCATAAGGCATACCAGGAACCGGATGCTTCTTGGATATAACTCGATCTCTCATGAATTCAAAAGCAAACTCCTCCCCGGTCTGGATTGAATAATTAAGGACAGGCTTAACAGTGCCTGATATAGGGTACTCTGGAACCGGAGAACCGGTGGATACTGAGCTTGAGGATCCATGTGCGGTACTTTGAGCTGCAGAGCGAGCATCATCTTTTTTTCTAGGATCCATCAGGCTGTCATCTATCCTTTTATTTGACAAGCAATGTGTCACTCGTTGGAGAACACCTAGTAAAATGTAGCTCAACCTACAGCAAATAAGCAGAATGAACATGCTTAACAAGTAACATGCAACATTAGAGTGTGTAAACACTAAAAATCTAAGTATCTAGGTCAAAATTAAGGAAACAAGCATCGGGTTGTGTTTGGTAGCACAAAATGTGATGGTACAACACTGTTGTAGAGCAAGAATTGCATTCAAAATAATGCCAGGTACAAGCTAATAGTCTAGACAAGATTCTAGTGATATTCCAGAATAAGCCCAACATACATACAAAAAAAAAGCAGCAAGTACATAAGCAGTAGCACAAAACTAGGAACAGCTGCTCAAACTCCACAAATGATGTTATAAGATGATCTAGCCAAAGAACTATACTTCTATCATATGCTTCAGCCTTCAGTATCAACACAATAATGACACAAAACATTATTCTGGGGAAGTCCATTTAGTCTGCAGAAAATTAGACAGCACATGCTCCAACAGCTGACAATATAACCTTGATTCCTTTATTAAATTAGCGTAAAGTAGGCATTTAGGCCACCATTTAAAGGAACAGTGCTGGGCGCCTTCAACCTTTTTTCGAGAATATCAATATGATAAATTTTAGAAGCTTTGAAGCTAGCCACTGATTGAAGCATGGACAAATGTTCTCTGATGAAAATAAACTGATCATGAGCAGCACTCAGGTTACTTGAGGATTTTGTTAAAATTATGACATACAAAGATTAGCTGATTTTAGGACGGTGCTATATCAACATTGCAACAGTTCCCATGATATATTTCCGTGTTGATGTAAAATGATATGATAAATTCACTAAAACCATTTATACTCTTGAGTCCAAATGTGAGATTAAAACCAAAATGTATCATGCAATTCTGAGTAGACAAATGTAACTTCAATTCAATCTTTATTGTCAAACTTCCTATTAGTGTTTTTTTATTTTACCTCAATTTTTCCTTAACGTATCTTATTTTTATGTGCATCATTTTTCTACATCCACAAATAAGTACATTTTGCCGACCCACTGAAGATGCCATTCAGTTCCATCGTGGGGTGCTGACTGTATAGGATCGATACCAAACAAACGGGGCACAACGCTATTTGGACCCTCAACGAGCCCTCTTTCCTCAAGAAGCCACACACACACCAAAAAAAACCACCTGTCGCCCAAACGAAGAATTCTCCAGGTGTTTTATACAATAAACACAAAACAGGAACTCTAGAGCGAATAATCAGACATGTTTTATCTAATAAACCCTGCACTTACAGAACTAATTCAATCCCAATTTATGCCATAACAACAAACAGATGAGCAACTCGTCCAGTACGGAAACCCACACAAGGACCCTAGGTTACTCGCAGCAAAAAAAATTAGGCAAAAGATGACGTCAACCAAAGGTAGTGCTTACCAAGAAAAGAGAGAGATACGTCTCCGGTAGGAGGGGCTCTCAGCAGGTGACCACCTCGCCACAGCCGCCGGGAGGGGCGGCCTAGGCGAACCACCGCAGCCGCGGATTGGGGAGGAGGAGGTAAGGCTGGATTGGAGCAGCGAAACCTAGGCGGCGAGGATTTAGACTTGGAGGGGAGGAGAGAGGGGAGAGGAGAGAGAAAGGAAGGAAACGATGCCGACTTGACGCTGGCGTGGCTGAGAAAGGAAAGCAAAGTGTTATTGTGTGATTGTCAGTGTGTGGGTGCTTATCTGGCCAGGAAGAGTTGGTGGAGGGCGGTAAGTGCTGCCGTCTCTATCCATCCTGTTGGTATTTGTCTCTTGGTATTTGTCTTTGTTTCTATCTGTTTAAAGATATTGTATAGCATGACTCCAGATTCTATATCCTATTTTAGAGCAGATAGAGTTATGCCAAACGGCTTAACTAAAAAAAATTGAATCTAGAGTCAGATGAATTTGAAATAGGCTATAGTTCATTTTTGTAAAGCAAAGGAGAGGCTACTCCTCACATGAATCTACAACCCTATTACGAGAGTACATATAGAATTAGGGTAAAATTACCCTTAAAATACCACTAAACAAAAAAAAGTGCATGTGCAGAAATCCCCACCATTTCACCTCCCGCACATGCTCCCAACCCTAGCGTGACCTTAGCTTGGGGCGGCTAATAGGCGTGAGGGTGTGTTCCTCTTGTTTTCTGGAGGCGATATTCAGGCGGCGGTGATATTGTAGCTACCTGAGAGTTTTACAATAGAAATCGACAATACATCTTCCATCGCAATTGCTAGAACCCTCACATCTGGTATCAGAGCCACCATCTCTGGGCGGCAATCTAAAGGCGAGCCACAGCCATTTCACTCGATTCCAAGCCAAGAAGGAAGTCATGGCGCCACCACGAGTTGATGATCCTCATGATGATCTTGGCTAAACTTGAAGAGAACGAAGAAAAGAAGAGAGACCCGCAACATGGTCTCAGATGTACAGCAGTACATTCGGCGTGTGGATGATTCTCTTCGGAAATTGACGGAGGATCACGAGTTGATAGAAGCATGGAAGCCAAGGGTAGAAGATCGCGTGATGAGCCGCGATCGTCGGTGATTGGATCTGCGGCACCAGATCGGCAGAGTTCTTGCGCATCTTCTGGAAGGAATGACAAAAGTCAAAGAGGGCTTTGATATTGGGGCGTCGGCTTCGCTCATTTGGGAGTTCCGCACTTTCTTGCGCGGTCTCGCAAAAATAGCCACGGCGATACTCATCTTCACGGGAGGTTAGGCCACAGGGTTGAGGATGCCCCTGCCTACTCCGTCCACAGTAACCAATTCCGGACTCCCACACAAGTCAATTTCAATCCAAAGATGAAGTCTGCGGCCTAATTTTGCATCGATGGCTCAAAGTCCGGGGCTCAATTGCCACAAATCGCCTTTACTCAAGCATTCGATGGTTCTAATCCCAAACTTTGGCAAAGGCTTTGTGAAATTTTTTTTGCATTCTACTCGGTTCCTGAAGACATGTGGGTTCGTTTAGCTACCCTGAGTTTTGAAGGACCTGCAATTTTTTGGATGCAATCCATGGAAAATAGAGTATTCAGATGAATTGGGAGGAGTTGGGTCTTGCTTTAGCTAACCGATTTGTAGAGAGATCAACATGGTTCGTTAGTTCAAGAATTTTTTCATATTCATCGACAGAACTGTCACAATACATTGAGCGCTTTGATTCTCTAGTACATCGCTTGTTAGCTTATGACAAGATTTTTTGCATAATGAGTTCCTTATCGCCGCTTTATTGATGGCCTCAAGGATGACATACGCTCAGTAGTTGTTATTCAACGACCCAAAGACATCGACATCGCTAGCTCTCTTGCGATTTTGCAGAGGACGTCTTGACACTTCATCCGCGACGGATGGTCGCCGCGTTGATGTCACTTTATCCGTCGTCCTTTTAACCGCCGATGGCTATGGCGCTTCCTCCACCTCCGCCGTCTAGAATGGGACAGAGTGTTGTTCCAGAAGATAAGAAGCCGATACCTCGCTCAGACCTCGACCGGCCGATGATCGAATGTCGCGCTTAATGGCCTATCGCAAAGCTAAGGGATTATGCTATAAGTGTGGGAGAGATGGGGAGACTCATAGATGCGCTTTTCGACGAGTTGTCGTGGGCATCCACTGGCCTCCTCCTCCCATTTC
This sequence comes from Guadua angustifolia, assembly GCA_036346375.1. Lineage (NCBI taxonomy): Eukaryota > Viridiplantae > Streptophyta > Magnoliopsida > Poales > Poaceae > Guadua > Guadua angustifolia. The sequence goes on from CM070513.1 coordinate 35,827,813, forward strand.
TCCCACCCGAGAACACGCATGAGTCCATAAGCCCAATCCAGAGGGTGAGAACGCGACCTCGACTCGTGAGGGTGTGTTCTCTTGTTTTTGGAGGCGATATTCAAAGCGGCGTGATATTGTAGCTACCGAGAGACGTCACTTCCATCGCTTTGGCTCCTCCGGCCTCGTCCCTTCCCCAACGTCCGGACCTTGGCTCACCCCGGCCTCATCCTCCTTGTCCCGACGGGTCGCGACCTCGGCTCTATCAGGATCCAATGAAAATCCGTACGCAATTCTGAATAAAACTATGAAGAGATGGATCTGATAGGAAAATTGAAAAGATAATGAGATAACTAGGGTTTACTCCACAGCTAAAGAAGACTAGAAATGAGGATCTAAAGTTCTTCTTTCCTTTCCATTCCCCACTTTTAAACAACCAGCGCCAGAGTTTGTTACAGATTCAGTTAAAGTGCAACAAGCTCAAATTTTACTAACACAAGTAATAGTAACGACAGCATTTAAATTACATCCTCACAAGAAACCTAGACCGTTGGATGCTGATATGTGAATCTTCAGTCTTCACAGTAGCCGTCTGATGCACATCAAGGAACTCGGTGAAGCGGTATGTTTTGCGCCCGATTACACTGTTCTTCTTCTTCCTAGTAAGAGCATTGACAACTTCTCCCCCGCGAGCACACACTTGTCCTCAAGGTGTGAATTCGGATGTGTTCTGGATAAATGAAGCATCTTCCCATGTAGCGTCAGTTTTAGATAGATTAGCCCAATGTATCAGCCATTGAGTAACTGCAACCCCTTTCCTTGGCACAATTCTACGGTCCAACATAGCAATTGGTTCGATTTTAATTTTTCCATCATCACTGACTAGAGGCAAACTTGGCATTGGAACGGCTTTAGATCTAATATGCTTCTTCAGCTGACTTACATGAAAAACAGGATGAATACCAATATTAGGAGGAAGTTGAAGCTTATAAGCAACCTAGCCTATTTTGCTCATGATTTTGAAAGGTCCATAATATTTTGACCTCAAATTCAGTGACCCTCTCAAACCAAATGCATTTTGTCTGTATGGCTACATTTTCATGTACACAAAGTCTCCTACTTCAAAATGCCTCTCAGTTCTTAATCTACTAGCAAAAACTTTGATTCAGTTCTGAGCAGTAATCAAGTTTTCTTTAATCTGCTTCCTCATCTCTTTTCTTTCTACTAAAGTAACTCGAGCTTCAGCATAGATGTTACCAAGGAGAGCCAATTCTGCTAATTGAGGAGGAGGATACCCATATAAAGCCTGAAATGGTGTGATTTTCATAGATGTGTGATAAGTGGTATTGTACCACCATTCAGCCATGGCCAGCCACCACATCCATTCCTTAGGTTATTGAAAAACCGTACTTCTCAAGTTAGCCTCTAAGCATTGGTTGACTCTTTCGGACTACCCATCTGACTAAGGGTGATATGTCGAGCTAAATCTTAGCAAAACTTTCAGTTGTTTGAAAATCTCTCCAAATAATTGACTTATGAACACCGATCTCTATCAGTCACAATAGCTAAAGGCATTCCATGCAACTTGAATATATTGTCCATGAATATTTGAACTACTTGCTGCACATTATATGGATGTGACAAAGCCAAAAAATGAGCATATTTGGTGAAACAATCCACAACCACTAATATTACCTCCTTCCCCTTCGAATTGGGTAAACCTTCAATGAAATTCATTGAAATATGAGTCCATGCCATGTCCGGACCTTCAATGGGTTCAGCAATCTAGGCACATGTATATGCTCAATTTTTGTCAATTGACATACAGGACATTCCCTGATATATGACTCCATATTGTTTTTCATCTTCGGCTAAAAGGTCTTCTTAAGGTGATGATAAGTGGCCTTGACTCTAGAACGCCCACCAATAGCAGATGGTGAAAACTCTCAAGCAATTGCTTCTTAATATCATTTCCTTCCTCTACATAGATTTCCCCTTTATATTTAATGATGTCAGATTCAATCTTGTATTTACTCTCAGTACTCTCTTGAGTTTCCAAATCCTTCTGAATTTGTGAGACCATATGATCATTAGCATAACTCTTCTTCACATCTTCAATCCATTCAGGTATCACGTAAGAAACTGTCATGCACCTGTTTACCTCTATTGAATTCTAATCTTTTCTAGATAGGGCATCTGCTACTTTGTTTTCTTTCCCTTTTTTATACTCAATTATGTAATCGAAGTCCAAAAGCTTCAATAACAACTTATGTTGAATTCCATCTACTAGCTTTTGAGTGGTAATGAATTTAAGACTTTGTTGATCGGTATTAATAATCACCTGGTTTCTCAATAAGTAATGCTACCATCTTTTTAAGGCCTCCAGAATAGCCATTGCTTCTTGATCATATACTGACTTGTTCTGAGCTCTCACCCCCAAGATTTTGCTAAAATATGTTATGGGTCGCCCTCTTTGCATCAGCACTGCCCTGATTCCAGATCCACTAGCGCCTATTTCCAACTAAAAAGGATGGCTAAAATCTGGTAAAGCCAATACGGGACAAGTGGTCATGATGGTTTTGAGCTTCTCAAAAGCCTTAGTCTGTTCTAGCCCCCAGTGAAAGTTGTTCTTCAACAAATCAAACAATGGCTGATAAATCTACCCATATCCAGACACAAACCTCCTATAATACCATGTCAAGCCCAGGAAACCTCTTAATTTTATTATGTTATCTGGTCTAGGCCAGTTGATCACGTCAGCTATTTTTTTGGGTCAATCGAAACTCCTTCAACACAAATAATGTGGCCTAGGTACTCTATCTTTGGTACTGCAAACTTGCACTTGCTTCTCTTTACCACCAAGTGATTCTTCCGTAATAAGTGTAAGGCAGTTGCCAAATGGTCCTGGTGTTCCTTGAAATCCCTACTATACACCAATATGTCATCAAAGAAAACCAGTATAAATTTTCTCAAATGATCTACAAAGACTTGGTTCATTAAGGCCTAGAAGGTCGAAGGAGCATTGCACAATCCAAATGGCATGACGGTATACTCGTAATGACCCAAATGAGTGCAAAAAGCAGTTTTAGGAATATCCACTTTTCAAATCCTAATTTGGTGATATCCGGAATTTAAGTCCAGCTTGGAGTAAATAGTTGATCCATGCAATTCATCAAGTAAGTCTTCAATAATTGGCATCGAAAATTTGTTCATAACTTTATGGCATTAAGCTGATGAAAATCAACACACATCCTCCATCCTCCTTCTTTCTACCTAACCATAACAACAGGAGAAGAATAAGGACTAGAACTTGGCCTTATCTCACCATTGCTAGGCAAAGTTTTGATGATATCCTCTAATGCATCTCTCTAATAGTGAGGTACTCGGTATGGTCTCAGATTGGGTGGTTTGACTCCAACTTTTAGATGAATAACATGGTCACACTGCCTTTTTGGTGGTAACTCGTGTCTCTCTTCAAAGACACTACCATACTTGTTCAAGACTTCTGTGATCTCAGGAGGAATTTGATTTTCTAATCTCTCGGGTTCAGCTTCTGCCACTTGAATTTGAATGAAACATCCACTCACTCCTTTGGGAATCAGCTTCTGGAGTTGATGGACTGATAAACAAGTCTGATCTGTAACTTGGGTGTAATCTTCAAATTGGATGAGTTGTCCTTTTATATGGTTAATATCATCTTCTTGAGATCAAGTGTAATTGGGCTATACTCATATATCCAATCCGCTCCTAGGATCAAATCATAATTGCCAAGTTTGAGGAGCTTGAAAATGGAGCTAAAAGGTACACCTTGGATGTGATATTTGAGATTGTCGGTTTTGGCATTAGTAATGAGTTCTCCTCCCCCAGCTATCCTGACCCTTTTTCCAGGATTGAATTTCAGAATATATTCATTTTTTACATCATACTCATAATCGATGAAAGAATTAGTGCTTCCACTATCAACTAGAGCAATTGCTCTTTTGGACCAAATACATACTACTAATGCAAAAGTAACAGGTCCAAAGCTTCCATTTACCGCATGAGCTAAAATCTACATTAGTTGCTCTTTAGCTTCCTTTGGCTCTTCCTTATGTGGACTTTGAGGTGCAGTCAAGTAACCTTGTTCTTCATCCCCATCAGTTACTTCACCAATTAGTTCTTCCTCTTCTCCTTGTAGCAATAAAGTGTGCAAAGCTTTCATGACTTTGCATTGAAGGTGGTGACCCGGATCCATGGTTCTTTACAATGCCAACATAATTTCTCTTTTTTGTCTAATGTTAGTCCTTTTTGATGTTCTTGATTCCCTAAGTTTTCATTTTTCTAAGCAGAAGTTCTAGGAACATTAGCTTGTGTCTTATACTTAGAACTCCCTCCACTATGTATGCTTCTTTTAGCCAAGATAGCTTTTTCACTCAATTTTGCATACCAGTATGCTTCCAACAGATCTTGGGTTGATGACTACTAATATCATAGTTAACTTCGTCTTTCAATCCACCAATAAAACAACTCAAGAGATAATTCCCCTGAAGATAGGGATAATCCCTTTTAACTAATTCTACACCATTCAAAATAGTCTATGTATTTGCTCAAATTACCCATATGTTTAATGTTTTGTAATTTCTCTACTGCTTCATGTGCACTAGCTTCTAAGACTATCACATAGAATAGCATTGAATTGCGACCAATTTAACTACTGCCAAGAAATCCCAATTCCCTTAAACCAAGTGTTAGCTCTACCTGTCAAGTGCCTAGATGCCAACTTTACCCATTTCTCCACTAGTGTATCAGCCATGTCAAAGAACCTTTCACAAAGCTCAATCCATCCCAAAGGATTATCTCCCTCAAAAAGAGTTGGTTCTAGTTTCAAACCTTTAATCACCACTTCAGTAAAATGATGAGATTGAGTGTCATCTCCAAGATATATATCCTTTGAGCATCAAAAAGATGAATCCTTGCATGATGAATTCCCTATGATGGTGCTACTTGGTTGTATGTGACTCTAGGAGATAACTTGGGCCCAAAGGTAGGATGGTGATTCTTTGGCACTTGTGAAGAATAAGCCATTGGACCATAACCCATCTGCTGATAAGGATTAGTAACCACTGGCAAGCTCGAGCCAATCTGGGTGAAATAAATTGTGACTGTATATTGGAAGCAATCCCAAGTATTTCAGATCCTAACTGCTCTCTAATATTAGCTTGAGATGAGGTTTGGATTGAAGGAGTAAACACTGGAAAATTACTGCTAACCATGGTTTGCTTTTCCTCGGGTAAAGATGAGTTGTGGTTCAAATAAGAAGCATTTGATGACATTCCTTGAGATGTTAAAGTGACCACCCCTTGATTAGCTAGTTCTTCCATAACTACTGGAGCAGCGAATTACCTTTGGGAATGTTCATCTACCACGGATGACCCATTAAGAGAGATTTGATTTTGGCTATATCAGACCGAAGGCCTTCCAGATCAGTTAATCTTTCTTGAATCTTGGCAATTTCCACTCGATTTTCCATCTCCAATACTTCTACTGAACTTCCCTCCTGAGTTTGAACTCCAATCGACATAGATATTAAAGATTACTAGATTGATGGATTTTATGGATTACCAACCTCTATCTAGTCGCTTCACCGTAATCGCCAAGGAATGTGAAGCTTTTATACCACTTTGTCAAATCCAACGAAAATCCGAACACAATTCTGAATAGAACTATGAAGAGATGGATATGATAGGAAAACTGGAGAGATAATGAGATAACTAGGGTTTACTCCACAACTAAAGAAGATAGAAATAAGGATCCGTAGTTCTTCTTTCCTTTCCATTCCCCACTTTTAAACAACCAATGCCATAGTTTGTTACAGATTCAATTAAAGTGCAACAAGCTCAAATTTTACCGACACAAGTAATAGTAACAACAACATTTAAATTACATCCTCACAGTAAACCCCATTAGTAAACCTAGACCGTTTGATGCTGATATATGAATCTTCAGTCTTCATGGCCGTCCGATGCACATCAAGGAACTCGGCGAAGTGGTATGTTTTGTGCCCAATTCACTGTTCTTCTACATCCCAGTAAGAGCACTAACAAGCTCCCCTCGGCACCCGAACCTCAGCTCCCCTGGCCTCCTCCTTCCCCCGCGGTAGCACACGACCTCAGCTCCCCCCGGCCTCATCCTCCTTCCAAGTGGATCCTCCTTTGTTCCTCTTCTCAACTTTCAGTTGAGATTGCCAAGCTATCTTATGGTTCACTGTAATTTTGTTTTCACAAAGAATCAACCAGATGTGTTCATTAGTGATGGCAGTAGGTTGGGTATTTCAACACAAACAGGGAAGATGATCTAAGCTGGTTTGCAATGTGTCGGTGTACTTTACGCCGGGATAACCTCTCCGCCGCAGATTAGTAGGCCCAAGTGGCGGCCTGGCCTAAATGGCGGCCTGGCGAGCAGGTGGGCGATCATGCCTTGCTCGCCGGGCGAGCAGCCTACGTGGTGGCCTGGCGAGTAGGTGGGCGATCGTGCCACTTTCGCCGGCCGGCCTCCGTGGCGGCTGGCGCCAGCGAACAAGCGGGCCCCACTCGTCAGGCCACGAAGGCAACCAAAAGAATGAGGAGAAGGCTTCACCTCGAAGTCTCCTTCCCCTAACACGCTGTGTCAAGGCCATCGATTGGAAGGAATTCTGCTATCGACAGGATGACGGCCCATCCCTCTGACACCTCACACCAAACCCGTCGCAGGGGCATCACATCCCAAGTGACGCATGGGCCACACAATGGCATTCAATGAAGCTTGAGGGACAGGTCTACAGTGATGGGTGCAATTACTGAGTCGTAGATAGTGATGGGTGCAATTAATGGGTCATAGATCAGTATGAGGTCACCTTACTACCTGCCCGAGCCAGCCCACTCTATATAAGGGAGCTCTGGTGCATGGGAAAGGGGGGGACTCATCCAAGCTCAGACTAAAAGAACCCTTGTAATCGCTTATACACTTCATCCAAAAAGATCTGGCAGGACGTAGGGCTCTTACCCACGTTGGGGCCTGAACCTGGGTACATTGTTGTGTTCTCTGATCCGTTGATCCCCAGAATCCCTCGCGTGAGACTCTTTAGGGTTTCCAATCACAAAGACGCCCTCTACCGAACCTTAATCTCCACCCTTGGGAGACACCCTGTTCGTTGACGGGGTCCTGTCCAGTGAAATACGCCGACAGGGGCGCGCCAGGTAGGGGGCTAGTGGTTGGCTCACCCGGCTATCTCCCCGGTGGATTCCAGTCTTTGGTCTATAGGGACCGCACATCTGGTGATGGCGGGTTCGCGCTCATAGCAGCAAGAAGCGGCAGAGGCTAGCAGCGCCCGGAACACGTCCTGGCATTCCCACCGGACGAGGGATCGCCTCACGCCGCCCTCGCAGGAAGGCGGTGGTGCCCCCTAGCAGCGGCTGAACCTTTGGTTCGGCGTCGGCTGGCCATGGAGGCCGCCACTCGCCCAGAACCTGCATGCAGTCCGTCTCCTCCTTGACCACCCTCCGGTGGAACTTGCAGGAGACACCCCGGCCACGCCGTGGCTGCGGGACATCGTTGGTCTCATGGACGTGGCTCAGCTCCGCGTAGGGATGCCCGACCGGTCAGGGACAGTCAGGACTCCCCGATCAAGGGTGCGTGCTGATCGCACCCAAGCTTCCAGCCACCCAAGCAGGAAGCGCTCTGGCCACTTCCAGCCGCCCAAGCGGAAGCGCTCTAGCCAGGAGGGCCAGAGTAAAGGAAAGGGCGTGCAAGAAGAGGGTCCCGGCTCTGTGAGGAACCATGAGGACCTAAGGGTTCATCTGGAGAAGCGTCGCCAGCGGCGCGGCAGTGATTTGCGTGATCACTTACAGCGTCATCGCACCCACGACGGACGGATGGCCCCTAGGGGTGAGAGTTCCTCCCATAACTCTCGCCTACAGAGCGAGGAGGAGGTCCACTCCTCCGACTCTTTGGGGAGTCGCGATCCGCACTCCCAAGACGATCTTCGGCCGGGTTCAGTGGACGGCGAGATTCCCTCTGGATCGGATGCTAGGCGTTCTCCCGACGGCTGTGTCGTGTGGCTTGGCCTGAAAGGTTTCGGCCGGCCTCTATCAAGAAGTACGACGGTACCACCAACCCGAAGGAGTTCTTGCAGATCTACACCACGGTGGTGCGTGCCGCTGGCGGGTCTGAGAAGGCCATGGCCAACTACTTCCCAATGGCCTTGACAGGGTCCGCCCGGTCCTGGCTGTTGAACCTCCTGCGGGGATCAGTAGGCTCATGGGAGGAGTTGTGCGGCCTCTTCATCGCCAACTTCCAAGGCTCCTTCACACAGCCGGGCGTGGAGGATGATCTCCATGCCCTCGAGTAGGAAAAAGGGGAATCATTACGTGACTTGATTCGACGATTCTGCCACTGTCGCAACACGATCCCCTGGATTTCGGAGCAGTCGGTCGTCATCGCCTTTCGAAGAGGCGTTCGAGACCGCAAGATGAGGGAAAAGATGGCGACCCACAACAACGCCACCACCTCCGAGCTCTTCTCCCTAGCGCACAAGTGCGCGCGGGCGACGGAGGCTCGGGGGCCGGTGTCTGGCACCGCACAAGGACGTGGCGGGGACGAAGCCAGGACCTCGAGGGGCCCCGGCCCTGTGAGCAAGAAGGCGCGGAGGCGCGAGGCGGTTGAGACCAGGCGGGTCCTGACCGTTGAGCGCGAGCATGAAGACGCCCGGCCGGGAAGGCGCGACCGCCGTGACCAGCGGGATGACCGCCGCGGCCGGAGGGATGACCGCCGCGGCGATGGGATGATCGTCGTGGTCGGCGAAATGACCGCCGCGAGGAGAAGGAGGACATACCCTTCTGTCCGATCCACAGGACCAACACTCACGACCTAGCCAGCTGCCAGGTTGTGAGTAAGATGGTCGAACAACGACTCAAGGAGCGCCGCCCCCGCGACGATGATCAAGACGAAGACCCCGCCCCACTGGCCTTCCAGCAAGCGGACCACGCCGTGGCATACATCCATGGTGGCTCATCCACCTACCCCTCCAACGCGTCCTACAACTGGCTGAGGAGGGAAGTCTGCGCTACGGCGTCGAGTTCAGGGGCGTGTCGGATGCTGAAGTGGTCAGAGGAGCCAATCACCTTCAGTCGGGCTGACTACCCTGAGAGCACTGCCGGCATAGGTCACCTTCCGGTCGTGGTTTCAGCCACGATCCGGAACGTGAAGCTCGGACGAGTGCTCACAGACGGAGGAAGCTCCATCAACCTCCTGTCCTCTTAGGCATTTCGGGCGCTCCAAATATCGAGCCAGGAGCTGCACCCGGCCCTGCCCTTCTACGGCATCGCCCCGGGGGCTAGCTCGATCCCCCTAGGCCAGGTGCACCTCCCCGTCACCTTCGAGGAGGAGAGCAACTACCGTACGGAGTAGGGATGGCAATGGGTACCCGAAACGCGATACCCGATGGGTATTTACTTCATTAGGGTACAAATCTGGTCCAATAATCATACCCATGGGCACCTTAATGGGAGAAAACCTTCACCCGTCAAGTATGACTTGTACGGGTACGGGGGTACCCGTTCACCCGTGGGTATGATCCACCCGCTTATCGCTTGATGAGGTGAGTGTTATCAAGTTCAACTTGTTCATCATGCATCCATCAAATTTCTTCATTTCTCCAACATGATACAAGAGTACATAATCATCAAGCATTAATGAGAAACATATCATCAAGTTGACATGTTAAAAAAATCGAAAAACTTGAATTAGCTACACATTAATGCGGGTACGGGTTACCCATCGGGTCCCCGTTACCCGCAAGGGTATGGGTACAGGTAAATTTTGTACCCGCATGCGGGTATGGGTATTATAGCGGGTGAATTTTATTAACACGGGTACGGGTACCCTGTGCTTGTCAAGAAATCCAACGGGAAGTGGCGGATGTGTGTCGACTTCACCGACCTCAATAAGGCCTGCCCGAAGGATCCTTACCCCCTGCCGTGCGTCGATCTCATTGTCGACTCCACGGCCGGGTGCGAGCTGCTGTGCTTTCTGGATGCGTACTCTGGGTACCACCAGATTAGAATGGCGGTGGAAAACAAAGAAAAAACCGCTTTTGTAACCCCCATGGGTGTTTATTGTTATATTAGAATGGCTTTTGGGTTAAAAAATACTGGTTCTACTTATCAACGCGCCATGCATATTACTTTCCGTCCACAGATAGGGCGAAATCTTGAGGTGTACGTCGACGACCTAGTTGTGAAGGTTAAAAAGAGCGAACAATTAATTGAAGACCTGGAGGAAACCTTCGCTAACCTCCGAAAGAATTACTTAAAACTCAACCCCGAGAAGTGTGTGTTTGGCGTGCCCTCCGAAAAGCTGCTAGGGTTCCTCGTGTCCCGTCGGGGCATTGAGGCCAATCCTGACAAGATAGCGGTCATTGAATACATGAAGCCGCCAGTTCGGCTCAAGTAGGTGTAGTGCCTGGCTGGTCGCCTAGCCTCTCTTAGGCGATTTATTGCCCGGTTGGGAAAAAGAAGCCTGCCCCTATTCAAGCTGCTGAAGAAGACAAACCACTTCGAGTGGACTGAGGAGGCTCAACGAGCACTTGAAGACTTGAAGCAGTACCTCTCCTCCTCGCCAGTACTGGTCGCTCCCAAGCCCGGCGAACCAATGCTTTGTACATCGCCGCTACCCGCGGTGGTGAGCGCCAGACAGGCGGAGAGGGAAGGCGCCCGAGCCGGTCTACTACGCCAAGAAGGTACTACACGAGGCGAGACCAGTACCCACAAGCACGAAGATGTCAGACGTTGTCTGGTGGCATCCAGAAGTCATGGCACTACTTCGGGCGAGAGATCACGGTGGTCACTACTTATCCTTTGCGAGAGATCCTTTATAACCGAGAAGAAGAAGGCCGTATTACTAAATGGTTGGCGGAACTAGGGGAATTCTGTCTCAAGTTTGTACCCCGCACTGCCATCAAGTGCCAGAAGCTGGTGGAGTTTGTTGCCGAATGGACTCCGTCACTCCCGGTCAAGAAACACCCGCGCCTTCCCATCGACTTTATTCTTCGATGGCCACTTGAATTTGAATGGAACATCCACTCACCCTTTGGGAATCACTGAGTTGATGGACCGATAAACAAGTCCGATCTCAGAATTTGGGTGTAATCTTCAAATTGGATGAGTTGTCCTTTTGTATGGTTAATATCATCTTCTTGAGATCAAGTGTAATTGGGCTATACTCATATATCCAATCCGCCCTAGGATCAAATCATAATTGCCAAGTTTGAGGAGCTTGAAAATGGAGCTAAAAGGTACACCTTGATGTGATATTTGAGATTGCTCTGCTTTGGCATTAGTAATGAGTTCTCCACCCCACTATCCCGAACTTTTTTCCGTGATTGAATTTCGAATATATTCATTTTTTACATCATACTCATAATCGATGAAAGAATTAGTGCTTCCACTATCAACTAGAGCAATTGCTTTTGGACCAAATACATACTACTAATGCAAAAGTAACAGTCCAAAGCTTCCATTTACCGCATGAGCTAAAATCTACATTAGTTGCTCTTTAGCTTCCTTTGGCTCTTCCTTATGTGGACTTCCCCCCCCCCCCCCCCCCCCCCCCCCCCCCCCCCCCCCCCCCCCCCCCCCCCCCCCCCCCCCCCCCCCCCCCCCCCCCCCCCCCCCCCCCCCCCCCCCCCCCCCCCCCCCCCCCCCCCCCCCCCCCCCCCCCCCCCCCCCCCCCCCCCCCCCCCCCCCCCCCCCCCCCCCCCCCCCCCCCCCCCCCCCCCCCCCCCCCCCCCCCCCCCCCCCCCCCCCCCCCCCCCCCCCCCCCCCCCCCCCCCCCCCCCCCCCCCCCCCCCCCCCCCCCCCCCCCCCCCCCCCCCCCCCCCCCCCCCCCCCCCCCCCCCCCCCCCCCCCCCCCCCCCCCCCCCCCCCCCCCCCCCCCCCCCCCCCCCCCCCCCCCCCCCCCCCCCCCCCCCCCCCCCCCCCCCCCCCCCCCCCCCCCCCCCCCCCCCCCCCCCCCCCCCCCCCCCCCCCCCCCCCCCCCCCCCCCCCCCCCCCCCCCCCCCCCCCCCCCCCCCCCCCCCCCCCCCCCCCCCCCCCCCCCCCCCCCCCCCCCCCCCCCCCCCCCCCCCCCCCCCCCCCCCCCCCCCCCCCCCCCCCCCCCCCCCCCCCCCCCCCCCCCCCCCCCCCCCCCCCCCCCCCCCCCCCCCCCCCCCCCCCCCCCCCCCCCCCCCCCCCCCCCCCCCCCCCCCCCCCTTTTTTTTTTTTTTTTTTTTTTTTTTTTTTTTTTTTTTTTTTTTTTTTTTTTTTTTTTTTTTTTTTTTTTTTTTTTTTTTTTTTTTTTTTTTTTTTTTTTTTTTTTTTTTTTTTTTTTTTTTTTTTTTTTTTTTTTTTTTTTTTTTTTTTTTTTTTTTTTTTTTTTTTTTTTTTTTTTTTTTTTTTTTTTTTTTTTTTTTTTTTTTTTTTTTTTTTTTTTTTTTTTTTTTTTTTTTTTTTTTTTTTTTTTTTTTTTTTTTTTTTTTTTTTTTTTTTTTTTTTTTTTTTTTTTTTTTTTTTTTTTTTTTTTTTTTTTTTTTTTTTTTTTTTTTTTTTTTTTTTTTTTTTTTTTTTTTTTTTTTTTTTTTTTTTTTTTTTTTTTTTTTTTTTTTTTTTTTTTTTTTTTTTTTTTTTTTTTTTTTTTTTTTTTTTTTTTTTTTTTTTTTTTTTTTTTTTTTTTTTTTTTTTTTTTTTTTTTTTTTTTTTTTTTTTTTTTTTTTTTTTTTTTTTTTTTTTTTTTTTTTTTTTTTTTTTTTTTTTTTTTTTTTTTTTTTTTTTTTTTTTTTTTTTTTTTTTTTTTTTTTTTTTTTTTTTTTTTTTTTTTTTTTTTTTTTTTTTTTTTTTTTTTTTTTTTTTTTTTTTTTTTTTTTTTTTTTTTTTTTTTTTTTTTTTTTTTTTTTTTTTTTTTTTTTTTCGAGGTGAGTGTTCAAGTTCAACTTGTTCATCAAATCCATCAAATTTCTTCATTTCTCCAACATGATACAAGAGTACATAATCATCAAGATATGAGAAACATATCATCAAGTTGACATGTTAAAAAATCGAAAACTTGAATTAGCTACACTTAATGCGCGCACGGTTACCCATCGGGTCCCTACCGCAAGGTAGATGACGCAATTTTGTACGCATGCGTATGGGTATTATAGCGGGTGAATTTTATTAACAGAGACGGTACCTGTGCTTGTCAAAGAAATCAACGGAAGTGGCGGATGTGTGATGACTTCACCGACCTCAATAAGGCCGCCCGAAGGATCCTTACAAACCCGCCGCCGATCTCATTATCGACTCCACCCGGGTAGGTCTGGTCTTGCTCCGGATCGACTCGGTACCACCAGATTAGAATGGCGGTGGAAAACAAAGAAAAACGCTTTGTAACCCCCATGGGTGTTTATTGTTATATTAGAATGGCTTTTGGGTTAAAAAATACGGTTCTACTTATCACCGCCATGCATATTACTTTCCGCCACGATAGGGCGAAATCTTGAGGTGTACGTCGGCACCTAGTTGTGAAGGTTAAAAGCTAACAAGGTGAAGATACTAGGGCTGTGGCCCCATAGTCATCCTGTGGATGGAGGTCGGAAGCCTTGCTGCCATAAGCACGCCTTCGACCCAGGGTCGCCACTGCGTGAAGTCGCCGATGCCGCTTTCGGAGCCCTTAGGCGCGGACACCGTGCCTGCTTTGCTCGGCCGTGAGGTGAAGAGTGGTCTCCTGAGTGAGGCGAGCCAAGACCATCTTCATTGGCGCCCGACCTCGGCGCCAAATAGGAAGGCCGCTCGTCACAGGCGAGGTCCTAGGTGTGTCTCCCGAGCGAGGGCGAGCCCGATATGACCATCTTCTAGGGAGGTGCGACAGCGGTACAGCAACGCTCAGTATGCCGATGCATAAAGGCCAATAGGAAGACGCGTTACCTTCTTCCTCCGGCTTCATTCGACGGTTCGCTTAGCGGGCGAGGTGAAGGTGGTCCCCGAGGAGGGCGAGCCCGAGAAGATCTTCATTGGCGCCACCGCCAAATAGGAAGACAGGCTCGCCACCTTCTCCGGCCCACCTCCGACGTGTTCGCTTAGTAACCGGCCCAATATGATTAGGGTCTCCTCACCTTCCTCCGGCCTAGGATCGACGTTCGCTTAGTAACCGCCCTAACAACGCCCCGAGGTATGCCCGATCGCAACCGCCCAATATGACCGAGGTATGCCCTAGGGAGGTGATCGAAATCGATCAAAACGCCCCGAGGTGCTATATACTCACGGTAGGTGGGGACCTATACCCACGAGGTAGAAATGGAATTCTCATCAAGTGCATCATCAGAAGAGGGGAACACATTGCTCTCCGATATCCATGGAGACGCAGTAGAGCCATATGTTCACCGGACGCTTGTTCTGCAAAGCTGCCCGCTAAGGATTTTATTGGCCTCTTGCCTCTGTGATGCTTGCGGTCTGGTGAGAAATGCGGCATGTCAATTCTTCGCCAGTAAATCCATCGACCACGCTAAGCTGTAGACCATCCCGCCTCTTGGCCGTTCATTCCGGGGGCCGATATCCGGGTCCGCTCCGTACATGCCACGGAGGCTTCACCCATCCGCTCGCCACCATCGACTAAATTCACCAAGTGGGTCGGCCAAGCAAAGACGTGCTATCACGGCTTCACAAGCTATCAAGTTCATCCACGGAATCTTCACCCGCTTTGAGTCGCTTAATCGATCATCACCGACAACGGTACTCAATTCACCAGCCGCGCTTCCGAGTTTTATGATGAGATGGGCACCGTTATACTTTGCTTCGTGGCCCACCCAAGAAGTAATGGCTTGCTTTGAGTCATGTAACGCTACCGGTGTTGAGGGGTTTTAAGACCGTAGCCTTCGATCGCTCCATAAGCGAAGCGCGATTGGACGGAAGAACTCCGTACCGTGTTGTGGTCACTTGCACCACACCCACGTCGAACCGCTAAAACACCCTTCTTCCCGGGTCTCTGGCGCGAAGTTGTCCTTCCGTCCGTGTCGCCGCCGCTCACCGCATGTCTCGCTCAGCGAGGAAGGACAAGAAGACCATCGTGGTGAAGAAGTCAACCTTCTAGAGGAGGTCTTGCGATCGAGCGCCTTATGTCTTGATACCAAAGAAAGTCTCAGCAAGACCATGCCACCCGGTTGGCGAAGAACACTAGCAATGAGCAACCCGGTCTTGGCGCAGAATCCGGATGCATGCTGGCTCCACAAACTGTCTCCCCCAAAGGAGGGCCCCTTTAAGGTGGTCTCAAGATCTCGACTTCGGCGGTCCGTTGGCTACTAAGGACAACCAGAGCTAACCAACTCCTACAATGTGGAGTTGTTGCGAAAATTTTACCCCTAAGAACTGTAAGTACCCGGTAGTTCGCTCTGATCAGCTGTATGGGCGAGCTCTCCCCTAGCTGATCGGCGACTGCTGGTGATCAGTAAAGTTGTTTGCCTTAAGGGATTTTGCCTTACTCTCCCTACTTATGCCCTGGTGGGTAATATCTTGCATGGGTGTCATGGGTACCGAGAGTTTGGCCGCTCCTTATTGGTCTCGGTAAATACCAGACGCTCACGCTCGGCGGGGATGCCTTGACCGGGAGCGCGAGTGTGGCATGGTGGCTCAAATGCGGCTCGTACACCTCAAGTTGGTTTCTCTGCACCACCGGGTCATCATCGCGAGCACCGCCCTAATACCACTCACAGAACCCGCCTTTGACACACACAACACCTGTGAGTTGGTTCCAAATCACAAGGGCTTAAATTCCAAAAAGGGGGACCATGACAACTCCGCATGAGAACTTGCGTTCCCTAAAATATTCCCTACGTGCTCCACGTAACATCTACTTGTGTTTTCAGCTCTGAAAGCAACAGAGATGGAGTCCGAGCACCATCCTACTTTAAATAATCAAGATGACCCCACGGCAAGCCTGGGGGCTGGTCGCCTGGTGGTCCGCGATCAAACTAAGTTGCTCTACATCATGCATTGTCGACTTGTCTCCGACATTTGCGCCTTGTTGGGCTGGGTTGCGCGTTGCTGTCACAAGCATTGGTAACCTGATGGCTCCTTGATTGATAAAAGGAAGCCCCCAGCATTTGCGTCGTGCGAGGACGGGCGATCGGGAGCGTGAGTGCGGCACGATGCTCAAACACGGCTCGCACACCTCGGGTTGGCTCCGCGAAGCACCACTGGCCCAATACCACTCCTGGGAACCTGCTGCCTCGCCACGCGACGCTGTGGTTGGGCTCCAAGAGATCACAAGGATATAAGTTCCGAAAGGGTGCGAGCCAGTGACAACCTTATGCAAGGACTTAGACTCTATTTGTCTACTTCACCTTTTGTATTAATATACGCTTATTTGGCGCATGCAGCAGCCATTACGATGCACAAGGAGAGCGCCAAGCGCCGCTTAACCTAAATGTTCGGGTTCGCATTGTGGCAAAGCTGGGGGCTGGTTGCCCAGTAGCTAAGTCAAGCGAACACGTACAGGTAAAACCCAAAGATACCAACTTCATTACAATTACTAAGATCGTTTTGGCATACAGTAAAACAGGAACAAAAAGGAACAAAGAAAACAAAGGAAGCGGTCCGGGCCATCAGTGGTCGTTAACGACTTGGATGTGCCCATCATCCTCCTCGGCCTCCGGCTCTGCTACCGCCGCGTCGAGGTCCTGGGTCCTCCGCCGTCATCATGCTGGCGACGTGCTCCGCAGCCTCGTGCATGCGCGCCTGCGCCTGGGCCTCGTCTCCATCAATACCGTCCGCGACGACCATTGGGTTGAAGGAAGCGTTGCGGTTGGCGTAGCACGCCAGCACGAACGTCGTGGTGGCCATGGCGACTTGCCGCCCTTCCTGGGTGGAGCGGGCGGCCATGGCGGCGGGCAGGCCAAAGAGCGCTTCGGCAACCCGAGTGATGCAAAGGTGCATATCGTGACACAGCTGTGAAACTCGAGCGGCTCACGCGAGATCCACTCCAAAGAGCTCAAGGCCCTCTCCATGTGCCAGTAGGCTGACCGAGCATGACAACAGGTTGTGCGTTGTAGCGACAGCCGCTCCTCCACCGCCGCTTCACGCCGCCTCGGCCTCAGGCCGGGCGAGCATGGCTGCCCCATATGCCCTCTCCTGGGCCAGTAGTGCCTCCCCCTTCTTCAACTCCTCGTGCAGCGCCGCCATCTGCTGCGACGTCTGGGCTTCGCGTTGGGTGGCTGCTGTGAGGAGGGCGTTCGCGGCTGTGAGTGCTTCGCCAAGTTCGGCAAGCAATGCACTCAGGCCGGTGGCGCGAGTGGCGAGGACGACTAAAGCGGGGTGGGCAGAAGTCTTGGTGCCGGCGACGTCCACTCCGGCTGCTCCGGAGCCACCAGGTTGCTCTGGCGAAGTCCCCATTGTTCGCTAGCGCAGGATGTCTCATACGGCCGAAGCACCTTGACGCCCTGCCCTCGGAGTGACTTGAAGCTGAAGGAGGTCACCGGGAGTGTGAGCCCGCCTGGGCGGGCTGTGGCAGCGGCTGGAGCTAGCGCCAATTGAGTCAGCGCCACTGGAGGGGTCGTCGTGGAAGTTGGCGCCGTAGGAGTCGGCGTCGGTGTAGCCGGCGCTGGAGTGGGGGTGGCGGATGCCGTCGCCCCGGATGAAGATGCCACCACTCCGGGCGTGCTTGGTGAAGCGGCGGAGTTGGTGATAGCGAGTTTGCCCTCGACAGCCCTCTAGGGTCCGCTTCGGGCGTCTGGAGCGATCGGCCGCTTGCACTTTACTCCGATCGTCGGTTGGGGCTCGTCCCTCGATCACCTGGGGATCGGGCCAGCGGCAGACTGGGCTGGTGGAGTCCATCGTCGGGAACGACTTGATAATCTGAAGGCGCTCCGTGAACTCCAGGTCGCAGAGCGGCCGAGCCCCGACAGGAAAATCCAGGCCGCTCGGCATTGGTGGAATCAGTCCGGACAACCATCTCGTGATGAAGGGGCCGTCCAGGTTTCCTTCACCTGGCGGAAAAAGAAGACAAGGATGTTGGTTGATGGTGACCACGAAGAGGAATATATATATATGAGAAGGGTAAAAGAGCTTACGGCCTGGGCATCGCAGGGTCATGTCGCCGCCCCTCAGATACTACCATGCGGGCGATACGACGACAAAGGGGGCTGATCCTCCGAGTCACAAAGTCCTGGACCACAGCTGCCCGATCAATTTCAGCGTCCGCAAGGTTGATGCGGCTGCCGCCGCCAGAGCTCTGTGCTCCTCGACGGGTGAGCTCGGCTCAAGACTTCCGCCTGTGTGCAGGGGCATCCCGAGGAGGTCGACCCCACTATCGTCGCCAATGTAGAGCCAGTCGCTCTGCCACAACTTCAGCTTGATTTTGGCCGAACGAATGTAGCAGGGAGCCAGCCCGTCGTAGAGACAGAAGTGGCAGCTCCCCGCAATCTCGACGTCAGTGGTGCTGCGGAGGATGTAGAAGTAGCGAAAGAGTGGGAGATTGGGCATTACCCCCACGAACATCTCGCAGAGGTATGCAAAAGTGGAAGGAATGACAGTGGAATTGGGGGAGAGGTGAAGATGATGAGTTTCGTAGAAGTGAAGGACGGTGAAGAAGAATTCAGAAAAAAGTGGCACTAGGCCCGCCAGGAGCCCCCAGGCGAAGACTACAATCTCTCTGGATTCGCACCGCAGCGTGAGGGTTCCACGGCGAAGGTGGAGGGAACCCTCGGGCACCATCTTGGAGAGCAATGTCACCCTATCATCACCAATGGTGGAAGGGAGAAGGGGTTGCGCCATTGGAGTAGAAGTAAAGTCTCTTAGGCAAGGGAGATGAAAGGGCAAAGAGCAAGGTTCGCGAAAACTAGAAGGAGCGTGAACTGTTGGTCAGGGGTGCGCATATATATAGACCCCTCACGTAGATGGTTCGCGAACAGGCAAAAGTGCGCGACGTTTCGGATCCCAAGAAAAATCGACGGAAGTGGGGAGAACCGAGGCGGTTGCATGCTCAGATTTGGTGGGCCCATCCGAGAATGCACCGACATTAAATGAGGTCTAAAAAGCAAATGGCGCGCATTCCAGGACGGACCCGGCTATGTTGGCGATTTTACGCTAAGGTACCCTCACGCCGCAGATCGATGAGGGCCCAAGTGGCGGCTCGCCTAAATGGCTGGCGGCGCGGGTGGCGAAGGCCACTTTCAGGGCGACGGCCCGGTGGCACGGGCGAAGGCGCCCACGGGGGCGTCGACGATGCAGTGGGCGATGGGTGTCTTCATGCCGCCTTTCGCCGCGCCCACGTGACGTCTGGCGAGCGGGTGAGCGATCATGCCACGTGCATCGGCCGGCGCTCCGCAGCGCGAACGATCACCTCGCTTATCGGCGCGTTTACCACGGGCGAATTTTAGCAGTGGACCTCATGCTCGCCACGGCATCGGCTTATGGCGGCGGGCGAAGCAAGGCGAAGCGGCCCCACTCATCGTGCCAAAGGCTAACCAAAAGAATGAGGAGAAGTTCGAAGTCTCCTTCGACACAGCGTGGTCGTGGCCATTGATTGGAAGGAATTCTGCAATCGACACGATGACGGTCTATCCCTCTGACACCTCACACCAAACCTGTCGCAGGGGCATCACATCCCAGGCGGACCGGGTGAAGCCACGCAACGGCATTAAATGAAGCTTGAGGGACAGGTCTACAGTGATGGGTGCAATTACTGAGTCGTAGATAGTGATGGGTGCAATTAATGGGTCATAGATCAGTATGAGGTCACCTTCCTACCTGCCCGAGCTAGCCCACTCTATATAAGAGAGCTCTGGTGCATGGGAAAGGGGGGACTCATCCAAGCTCGAGGCTAGAAGAACTCTTGTAATCGCTTACACACTTCATCAAAAAAGATTTGGCAGGACGTAGGGCTCTACCCGCTGGGGCTCAACACAGGTACATTGTCATGTTCTCTAATCCGCTGATCCCTCAAATCCTCGCATGAGACTCTTTAGGGTTTCCAATCACAAAGACGCCTCACCAACCTTAATCTCCACCCTTGGGAGACACCTGTTAGCTGATCGGGGTCCCGTCTATGAAATACGCCCGATAATAATGTGAACCAATTGGTGAACTCATTCTGATAGTAATGGTTGGTCAGGCATCATCATGTGCTTCACTATATATATTGATATATATATCAAATTGCTTCATTGTAAAAATCAGAGCTAAAGCATAGTGCTATCTTGTGATTCACTGTAGTTTTGGTTTTTGTTCTAATACCAAAACAAAAATCAATATATTTAACCCATTGAGAATTACTGGTCTAACATTTCCGCTCTTGCTCATTCAGCACATATGTGAAATTTATGCTATTGTTTGTAATCTGATTCTTCCTTCACTGTAGTTATACTTGTTCTCTCATGTTTAACCTAAGCTAAACAAATGAAATCGATTTGCTTTGTAGGTGCATGAGTAATACAGATTCTTCATAATACTTTTTAAGGTGTCCTCAAATCATATTTGCTCTATTGGTAATGCAGATTCTAACTCAGGCAGTGACACTGAAAGCAAATCAAAAACATTTGATAGCCCATTTGATGAGGACATCTCCACCATGGATACGACCGCTGGTCTATTTCTCCCTACGACACTTTCGTCTCCGACCTTCGGTGGTTTAGCTACTACTTCATCTACGTCGCATGGAGGGCTCAATTTAGAAGCACGACCTTTCTAGCTACCTTTGCTGGACCATCGCCTCGAGACCACTCACCGAGGATAGCCCACGTGCCAAGGAAGGCTCATGTTGAAGCCCAATTCGTCGCGGAGTCGGCCATCCAGCAGCACGTCAACTTCAAACCGGCGTATCTCGATCTCCCGAACTCTGTTTTCAACGTACAACCATTCGTTTGAAAGCTTAGGAGACAAGCTTTCTAATGGGCTTGGTCCCACAGCCAAATTCCTCCAGGAGCGATGGGAAATCATAGAAATTTTTTATGGACCAGAACTTCAGGGTGCTACGCCACCTTTCTTTTTGGCCTAAGGCCCATGTATCCTTTGGGCGTGGTGCTAGTGGCCAACCCTATCTTGGGTGCCCCTTTAGCCACCGCCCCTGGTGTGGGTGTCTCTCTATATATGGCCGCCACCTCTGTACGTTGTTCTTTAGGTTTTGTTGTGTGCGGTAGACCCCCTTGTGCGTCCCTCCTCGTCTTGCGTGTGTCGACTAGACCATCCAACACAAGAAACAGAACCTCACCTTTGTTCATGGCTTTTGGTTAATCCAAATTTCAGATTGCTTCTCACTTGTTCTTGCAAGTTCCTCGATTGCTAGCAGGGATAAGGATCCATTGCGTTTGGACGTGGTTGATCGGCTTGCATTGTTGGCATTGCGATTGCTGGCTCCCTTCCTCGCTGGTTGGAAGCCAAGATCACGAGTTCATTAATGCCCCAAATCGACGTATCGTTCTCATCAGAAGATCGGGCACCCCCGTATGCGCATCACCATCAAAGCATGTGAAGGTACTTTGGCAATTTGTGACTATCTTTTGCACTGTGACTATGATTATTATAGTGTTGTTGTTGTTTGCTCGACTTCTTGCTGAGGAAAGTGTAAACCTTTTACGTGTTGCTGCAAATTGTCTTTGCAATTCATGGCATTACTCATCCCTAAATTGCACATGTAATAAATAACAACTTATAGAAACCATGCTTAGCTCTGTAGTATGATTATTATGGATTGGGTAGTATGATTAGCTCTGTAGTAGAAACCATGGCATTATTATGAATTGGGTAGTATGATTAGCTCTGTAGTATAAAAGAGTTGAAAATTGTGATTCTGTGTTGATCATTGGCAGAACCTAGGAGTGAATAAGATGGGATTGGGCTGTTTTCATAAGGTGTCATGAGGAGTAAAAATGATATACATTATAGCATGGAGACATACTTGGCAAAGTTCAACAATAAATATTTCAATTTATACAACTTGGTAACACTAATTAGGCATAAATTTGTGGATAAAATTTCTGTAAAGATGGACGCTTGTGGATATAATTTTTGTGACTTTTGTATGCTGATTTTTGTTCCCCCAAAGTGTGCAGATGCCAAGTGTTGCCAAGTGGAACGATGGTAATACTAGAATAGTTTATGAATTATTTGCCAAACAAGTTAGTATTGGGAATTGGCCAAATACCCACTTAAGCCATGTAGGCTATAGTGAAGTAGAAAAAAGGTTTAAGGAGAGGACCGAGCTCGAGTAAAACAAGAGGTAATTTAAGAACAAATGGAACAAATTGAAGAATGAATGGACCTCCTAGAATAGATTACTCATGAGGAGACTGGGGCTGATTGGGACAATGATAAGAGTACCATCAAGATGGACAACAACTGGTGGACTAAGGCAAAGGCAGTAAGTTCGTTATTAGCTTTTTTGTTTTATGAACTAATGTTCCAAAAATCCTATTAAACATGATGGGTCTCCTTTTGGCTTTTAATAGAATATTATTTAAAGTTGTGCCAAGTTTCGGAAACAAGGCATTCAAAATTCAGACTTGCTTAAGGTGATGTTCAAAGATATTTCCAATGATGGTGCCGACCATTGGTCTCCTGCAGGGGGCAAGTTGCTTCAATCGCCCCAAGAGACCCTAAAATCAATATTGATGCTGAGGACGACATTGAGGTGGTGGATGAAATAGAGCATGACGACTCTCTAGTAATGCAACAGGCAAGAGAGCAACTAGGGTAGTTGCTAACAAGGGAAAAAAGCCTAAGATTGGGTCAACACAAGTCATGCAAGATTATATTAGAGCATCTCCAATAGTTAAGCCTTAAAATAGAGTCTTATACCTCAAAATAGGGCCTAAACTAAAAAAATTAGGACCTAAGATAGCTATTGACTCCAGCAATTAGACCCTAAATCTCCAATCCTTCATTCATCCCTTCATTAGGGCCGGAGAGGAGAGTTGCTAAATATAGCAACATGGCTCCGAGTCCTAAACCTATTTTGATAATTTTTCTCAAAATACAACCTCTGTTGGAGTGCTTTTTTCTCATCAAAGCCCTATAATTACAATTAGCAACCTATTTAGGGCTCCTCTTGGAGATGCTCTTACAAGGATAGCTGATCTAACTGAGAAGTCTTAGTCAACCTTTGAGTCTTTGGCCAATAGAGATGATCCTTGTTCCATTAAACCTGTTATGGACATGGTGGTTGAATGTGGTGCATCATGTGATAGTAACGAGCATTTTATTGCCAATAAATTGTTTGTAAAAAGGGAGCAAAGGGAAATGTTTGTTACTATGCCCCCACAAGTTCATTACAATTGGCTAAAGAGGATGCACAATGATAAGTATGGGTCATAGATATTATATTGTGATGTAACAATGTTATGAACATACCCTTATGTATGCTTGCTTTTAAGACTTTTACCTATGTTTGTTGAACCATGTTAGATTATTGAGTTATGAACCTTATTTGTAGGAAGTTTGACAAGATCCTTCATTGTGTGGTTGCCATGGCAACCGATTATGTGAAACCTAAGGACCCCAGCTTCTCTACTTTCCATAATAGAATTAGAGATGATAAAAGGGTTTATCCACACTTCAAGGACTGCATTGGTGCTCTTGATGGGACACACATTTGTGTATCTATGCCACTTGACCAACAAGTTGGGTACATTGGGAGGTTAGGAAGTTCATCTCAAAATGTGTTGGAAGTATATGACTTTAATATGTGTTTCACATATGTATCTACAGGCCAGTCAGGTGCTATGCATGATACTAGTGTCTTACACCATGCATTGAGAGTGGACCAAAATGTCTTCCCACATCCTCCACAAGGTTACTCACTTATACACATACATGAAAATTCCTTTCTTTAAGTAAAATGCTGTCATTAACTGAATCCATTTTCTGAATTAAGGCAAATATTACCTTGTGAATGCCTATTATCCTAACTGGTTAGGATATCTAGCTCCATATAAGGGCAAAAGGTACCATGTTCGTGAGTTTCATAGAGGTACAAAATCAACTATTGTCAAGGGGAAGTTCAATAGAGTACATTCAAGTGTGCGTAATGTGGTTCAGTGATCGTTTGGAGTATGGAAGATGAAATGGCAAATTTTGCTTAAGATGTTGAGTTATCCAATGATCAAGCAAAAGATGATTGCTGCGGCTACTATGGCGCTTCACAATTTCATACGCGAGCATGCTAGCGGAGATTGGCATTTCCGTAGGTGCGATCGCGATCCAGATTATGTGCCTACCATTGCATCAAGATATCAAAGTAGTGCAATTTCTCAACATGCATTCGATGGCTCAACATCTCAACCGAATGATCGATTCGATTAATAGTTTTCGTGATGAGCTTGCAACCGCTATTGCTCTTTCTTGGTGACATTATCAAAGTGGGAAATGTGAGATAATATGATGGATATGTGTGTTGCAAATGTCGTCAAGGTAAGCAAATTTATTAGGACTTTGTGTTGCGAACGTCATCAAATTAAGCAAATGTGTGATAATATGATGGAAGATGCGAATTTATTGGTACAGCGTGGTTGGTTCCACCATGTTTTTTATTCCAACAGCTCGCATCTACTGGATTTTACAACTGTCTTTGTAGTTTCACAGATAACTGCATTTGAGATTTGAGTAACTATCATTAACGACATGTGTCGGGGGCTGGGCAACCCTTGGTTGGTCAGCAGACGGTCAACCGGCCCCTTAGCTCGGAAGGCCTCGATCAAAAACTCGGATCAAACTCGAGGCCGCTCGACCTAGGGCGCGGTAACTCCGAGCTTGGGGTCCCCGTGACCTGGAGCTCGGGATGATCCAAGGTCGATAACGTTCCCTTGGATCCGGACACGTCATCACTTGGCGATTCTGAAGCGTGGGATCATGGAGTATCGGTAGCCAAGGGGGATCGGAACGATTACCACCGCCGTCAATGTGCATGAAGGCCACGATCCGAGAATTACTCTGAGCGTTGCAAGAAGAATGTGTATAAGATCAAGCTTTGTAAACACTTAGCCAAGACAGAACAACCCAAAGACACAAAAACTTGAGTTCAAGTCTAGACTTAGCATCGTCAAGCTTGGTCAGAATCCTCTCTTGTACTCACAAATAGCAAGAATCACCACCGCAAGGTGGCCCAGAGTAAAGCTATTACCTTCTCAGGGCTCGAACCAAGATAACCCTTGGTCTCGTCCGTTGTCTCCTAGCTCCGACCATAGACCTCCTCGACCTCATTCCTCTGTTCGAGCAAAGCGCAGTTGTGGTCCCATTTCTCACTGACCCCTACCTCATTTTCTGCGGTTGGCGATCCCGATCGTCGACAGCTGGCGCCCACCGTGGGGCCCGATTGCTTTGTTCATTCGCAGGAAAAACTCCAAGGTCTTAGGAGCATGGCGTTCTCCATCGACGGACACTCTTCAAGCGTGGGATCGGACGCGGAGTCCGGCTCCGCATCCCTGTTTTCGCCTTCCCCGCCACCGTGCGAGCAGCACGTTTTCGTGGCGGGCGTTCTTGGTGAGGAAGCGGCAGCAGAGGGTCGCGACCCACAAACCCCCGAGGATGCTCGTCGGATGGTCCACGTCGCGATCAATCAGGCCATAACCGCGCTCCGACGGGAGGACCAGGAGAGGCTCCCTCCCTCGGGGGAGCGCCTTCGCGCTATCGCCCGGATCATGGCTGATCCCGATAGGGCAAAATCGGAGCTCTTCGGTGGCCTTGGCGAAGAACTCGATCGTCTTTACTGGCGAGGTCATTCCTCCGCAGCAAGAAGTCACCTTCGAGGACCCTTCCACGAGGCAGACAACTCATCACGTCATCGCGAGCGCACCATCGCCGGTACATCGCCCGGAAAGCGCCGCCGTCTCGGCAACACCCGGCGAGACCCCCAACGCCACCGCGATCGCTGTCTGCGGCTAATAACCCGAGTAGGGTTGGGCGCGAGTGAGCCACACGAGCTCCACGCCAATCGACGGCGGTCGTGGGGACTTTCCCGACATTCCGCCAGGCGTCGTCGCGCCTTCGGGACCGCTACAATACCTCCCAGCGACTCCGTGCTCGGCACCATGACCGATCTCGCCAAGATCGGTCGTCAAGAAAGCCCGAGCTCGAGTCGTGACAGCCAGTGGAGATCTCGTTGCCGACGATCGCTCGGCGTGCACCGTCCCCCTACTTTTGTGTGGCGTACTCGACGACTTCGTCGCAGTCGCCGCTCGCTTTCGGTTCAAGCCCGCTTTGATCGAAGCGCCGACGGACCAAGAATCCCGACGAAGTTCTGTCCATCTACTCGACCGCCATTTTGGCGGCCGGAGGTGACGAGCCGGTCATGGCCAACTATCTCCCGACCGTTACGACGGCGGTATTTGCCGTTTCGCTCTTCAACCGGCTTCGGTTCCTTCAGTCGTGGCGCCAAATCGAGCGCCCTCGCTCCAACTTCCAGAGTCTATTACGGCGGCGGGAGGGAGAAAGACTGGATCGCGTCATCCGTGGCAAGAGCGAGCCTCTTACGTGATTTTGTCGCGGTGGTTTATCCGCCGAGGAACCCGATTCCGAGCATCTCGATGAAGCGATCATCAAGGCCTTCAAGTTCGGCGTTCGCGACCGCGCTTTCATCAAGACCTCGAGATCACGACAAGGCTCGGCGTCAACAAACCGTTCGCATGGCGGAACGCAGACGCTGTGACGCGACGACGCCGTCCACTGAAGCGATGACATTTACCAAGGTAAGCTTGGTCTGAACCACTCGAGGCTGGCTCGTCCAATTCCAAGGGCGCCGACCAAGACACCCGCGCCAAGAAGCGGAAGCGTGACCGCGAGGATCGGCGGAGGTCCGCCATGGTCATCGTCCTCGCCCGGACGGCCAGGTGGAGGTCCTCGAGGTCGGGGATCGACTCGGGGCGGGACTGACCTCGTCAAGGTCGGCCTCGGTCTCGCCAGCGCAGGAGCGGCCCGAAAGAAGCGGCGGCACGGACCTCGGAGGACCGACACTCGGCGCGAGGGAGCGAAGGCGCGCTGTGGCACGACGAGAAATTCATGCACGTTTCACGCAGATACTGGCCAGCGACCTGCGGTCTGCGCAGGCTTGGCAAGGAAAGCTTGAAGCCTTCTATGACGGGCGTGGTGAGATGCCGTGCTCACGAAGGATGACGACCACCGAAAGGGTGAACGCGGAGTCGAACACGGCGACCTCGACCTGAATTTCCAGCAGGCGAAGCGCCGGATTGACGTCATCTTCGGCTTCTACGACCTACCACCCAGCGCGAGATCAAGGTCAGCTGCCGGACCATCTATCGTCGTCGCAGCAGAAAGCCCATCAAGCAGCATTACAAGTGGGCCGGGCCACCATCACCTTTTCTCCGGAGGATGCCTTACAAGGTATGGCTCGAGACTTAAAGACCGCCTTGGTCGTGGACCCGACCATTAGCAACACAAAGGTCGGGCGTGTCATGGTCGATTTGAGGCGCTTCTCTTAATTTGTTTGCGGTGGAAGCACTTGGCCGGGATCTGCATTCCCGGTCAAAGATCAAAAGCATCGCCATCCCTTCTTCGAATCGTTCCTCGAGCTCGATTACTCCCTTTGGGGCGTGGTCTTGCCGTCACCTTCTGCGGCTCGGACAACTTCCGACCGAAGCTGATCACCTTTGAGGTGGTTGAGGCGACCTCCCAGCATAACGCTATTCTCGAAGACTGCCCTCATCAAGTTTATGGCGGCCAATCATTACGGTCATCGGTGCATGAAGCTCCCGAGCCCCAACGGCATCATTACAGTACACGGTGACTGCAGCGGTACATGGTCTGAGACCAAAACCTCAAGGCTTCGCATGGCATCTTTGCCCAAATGAGTCCAGAGGTGATTTGAGAAGAACGCCTGCCAGAGCGGCGATCCAACCAGCACGGGCAACAAAAAGCCGTGCCGAGGAAGGCGACACGACCGGTGTGTCATCGTCTCGGCCGAGTGAGTCCCAAATAGGAACTTCGAGCTCGTCACCTTCCTTCGCGCCAACAAAGGTATATTCGGCTGGGAGCTGCGGATATGCTGGCGTTCGAGGGAGGTGATCGAGCACAAGTTCTGTGTCGAACCGGTTCTAGACTCATGCGCGGAATCTTGCGCCGCTTCTCCTGGAGAAGGTTGCGGTCATCAAGGAAAACCTTGATAAGCTCCTGAAGGCCGGCTTCATCCGCGAGATCGACTACTCCGAGTGGTGGCCAACCCGGTCATCGTCTTGAAGAAGAAGGGTGGCAAGTGGAGAATGCGTCGATCATACGGGTTGAACTTCGGCTGCCCAAGGACAACTTCCCTTCACAAGCACGACCGGATCGCCGACTCCACCGCCAACGCCAAGATGCTAAGCTTCTTGGATGCTTACTCGGCTACCACCGATCAAGTCAAGGCGACGACTTGAGAGCAAGATCGCCTTCATCACCCCGTTTGGCACTTATTGCTACGACCATGTCATTTGGTGCTGCGCAATCAATGGTGCAACATTCCAGCGTCGATGACCAAGACCTTCAAAGTCAGATTAGGCGAAACCTCGAGGTTTACGTAGATGACATCATCGTCAAAAGCCCCTCGGGGCGACCACGTCCGTGACCTTGAAGAAACATTTGCAAACTGAGCAGTACAAAATCAAGCTCAACCCCGAGAAGTGTGTGTTTGGCGGCGATCGGGGAAGGTCCTTGGCTACATGATCGGGGCTCGGGGTTGGTCCGAACCCGAGAAGATCGAGGCCGTCGAGAAGATGGAGCCCCGACCTCGATCAAGCAAGTGCAAAGCCTCACCGGTCGCATGCCGCCCTCGGCAGATTCATTTCGAGGCTCGTGAGCGAGGTCTCCCATTCTTTAAGACCTGCGCAGAAGCACGGGCTTTGAATGGACTCGAGCTCTGGTCTTTTCGACGAGTGAAGGTATATCTCCGCATCCCCACCCTCCTTACAACTCCATGACTGGTGAGAGGTTCTTTGCTCTACCTGCGTACCACCGCCTAAGCCTGTAAGTCTTTGTCCTAGTTGCGAGCGGGGCATGCTGACATCCGATTTACTATGTCGGCGAGGTCTTACGGCCCAAATGAGCGTTACCGCAAGTCACGAGAACTGCACGCTCTTCTCATGGCCTCGCGCAAGCTTCGACACTACTTCGGGCGCATTCCGTGGTCGCGTCGAGCAACTTTCCGCTCGGTGACATCTGCGAATCGAGTATAAGCGGGCGGATAGCCAAATGGGCCATGGAATCTGGCGGCGTTTGACATCGGTCGTGGCTTAGCAGCCTATCAAGTCACAAGTGCTCGCCGACTTCGTGGTCGAACAGACGCCGCAGTCGCGGCCTCGAGCTCGAGGCCGAGGAAGAGCCCCTGGATCATGTTCTTCGATGGCTCGAGGTCCTTCAAACGCCGGGTCCGGGATACTTATCCTTACCCGTCGGCGACTCGGCTGAGGTATGTGGTTCGTTTTGGGTTTCCTGCGACCAATAACGTGGTAGAATATGAAGCTCTCTTGGCGGGCTTACGAGCCGGCAAATCCTTGGGCGTGCGACGGTTGGTCGTGAAGGAGACTCGGCAAATCATCAACCAAGACAACAAGGACTATCAATGCTCGGGGCATGCAATGGCAAGGTATCTCGCCGAGGTCCGCAAGATGGAGAAGTGGTTCCGTAACTTGGAGCTCGGGCATGTCCCTAGGAAGGACAACTCATTGCCGACTTTCTCTCCAAGCTCGGCTTCTTACGCGGAGATACCCCCGACGTCATCCTCGAGGCGCCGACGGCTCCGTCTATCTCCGATCAGAGGTCGTGCTTCTTTGTGGTGGAAGGTATTCCGCATGGGCCGAGCCTATACAGCTTCACGGCAGGGCGACTCGCCGCTTGACCCCGCTAATGTAAGCGAGATTAAGCGTCGAGCAAGCTTGTACAAGCTCGTGGATGGCAAACTCTACTGACGGAATGTCTCCCAGATCCCGACAGTGCATCTCCACGGAGGAGGGTAAGTACCTACTCAACGGCATCCACTCGTGTCTCAGTGGGCGCGACTCTTAGATCAGGGGCGATGGTCGGCAAGGCCTTCCGTATGGGGTATTCATCGCCAGACGGCATTACGATGCTCGGGATATTGTCCAACTCGCCGAGCATGTCGGTTTCACGCCAAAAAATGCACCACCGCCCACGCCTTCGCACCATTCCGCTTGTTCGGCCTTTCTCGACACAGAAATTTGGATATCCTCGGCCCTTTCCCAGCAACCGGGGAAAAATTCTGTTCATGGTCGTCGACACCTTCACCAAGTGGATTGAGGTGAACCGTCTCGACCATCCTTTGCTTTCAGCCGCCGTTCGCTTTCCGCTTGTTCGTGGTCACCGGTGCATGGGGTCCCATGCGAATTATCGCCGATAATGGTACTCGGTTTACCAGTGAATTATTCCAGGAATTTTGCGAAGGCATGGGCACCAAAGTGTGCTTCGCTTCGGTGGCTCATCCTCAGAGCAACGGAGCGGCAGAGCGCGCCAACGGACAGATCGTCCAAGGCGTCAAAAGGCGAGTTGCAGATGAGCTCAAACGCTTCTGACAAGACACAGGTGGATCGAACTTCCCACCGTCTTATGGTCTATTCGTACCACGGTCAGCCGAGCAACAGGGTCCACACCCTTTCAGCTCGTGTTTGGTACTGAAGCCGTCCTGCCTCCGGAGGTAACGCTGGGCTCCGCCAGGGTCAGCTTGGTCGACCACGTCGACTTCGAGCAAGAACGGTCTCTTGACCTTGCCCTCGCGGAAGAAGTAAGATGCCGTGCACCGCTTTCGATCGGCATTACACCGCAAGCTCTTCGCAGACATGCGCCTCGGTCGATCACGACCTAGGAAGCTCCTTGTTGGAGACTTAGCCACGAGACGGATTCGGTATCGTCCCAACACCAACAAGTTATCCCATGCGTGGGAGGGCCCCTATAGAGTCGTTTCAACAGATCGCACGGGGGCTTACCGGCTAGCGATGCCCGATGGCAGAGAGCTCTCTAGCTCGTGGAACATAGATCAACTTCGCAAGTTTTATGTGTAATCTCTATACCTTTAAAACTTCAATAAAAGGATATTCTCCGATTTCTACCATTCATGTCTTTTTCCTTTATTATGAGCATCTCTGTCATTCTTCTTCGAGCACGACCTTCGCATTCGCCCCTTAGTTTGGGTATCACGAGCTTTACGTTCACCCCCCAGTGGTCGAGCTCAACGTAAGCCGAAACTCTTCGCAATCAGCTCACCCCTGCGTCCGGGGTTTGAACTACAAGCCCCACAATTTTGGCTATTGAGTCTTGCGCATGGTCGTGGGTCGTGGAGTTGGTGATTTATTCATTGAAGTTCGCGTTTGTTGCGCTTTTTTCATGAGCACTCTATCTCGATTCCGCAGTCATGGTCATTTGCTCGTTTTAAACTTGTGTCCAAGGTCGGCGTTGCTTTCGACCTTGGACCCAACGGGCCGGGCCAGACATAATATCTACAAGCGACCTATGGGTCTCGATCGTGAACAAGAAAGGCACACTTCAAAAAAGGTAACCCAAACCTATTGATAACATCAAAATATTTTTACAGGATCGAGGATGTTTGAGCTACAGATCCTCCATCTCGCGCTCGAGCTTCTCTTGCTCGAGCTCGGCGACTCGGCCCGCAGTCGAGGCTTTGTTTGTTGCAGGAGGGCCTCCTTGGTTGCGTCCGTGGCTCGGCGACGCCGACGTTGAGTTGGGCGAGGCGGTCTTCGCCGCCTGGCTGCACGCCTAAGCTTCTCCTCCACCCGCGACTTTGGCCTCTAGCTCAGAGACACCTTGGTTGTGGATGATAGCTCAACAATGACCCTCTCAACGCCTCGACCTGGCACGCTTTCGTCGTGGCGCGCGGCGTGGCGGTGGTTTGCTCCTTGGCGGCTTCCTCGAGTACCACGACCTTGGCGCGTTCGTCGTGGCGCTTTGGCATGGCGGCGCTTGTTCTCACTGGCCTTCTCGAGGGCCTCGACCTGGCGGAGGGTCTCGGCGCCCGTCTGAGAAGTTCGCTCATGGCGGCCTTCTCCAAGAACTCGACCTTAAGCGCGCTCGCATTAAGGGCCTCGGCGCTTTGGTCGCTGGCGCGCTTCGTGCTCTGCGCTTGAACCCATGCTCACGCTCGGAGGATCTGGTCCTCTCGAGCTCGGCGGCTATGGGACACCTCCAGCGCCACCATCGTGCGCGACGCAGACGTTGAGCTCCGGTTGATTTGCTCGAGTTCTGGCGTCGACCTCGATGGTCGCTACAGAGCTCGAGCGCTTCGGTCTCCCTCTCTTCCATGGCGTTCAAGATCTGGCGAGCCGCGTCGGCGTGCTTTCGTTGAGACCTTGAAGCCCCGTGTCACGCCGCCAATCGCCTTGAAAACAAGGAAAGTGATCGGTAAGAAGTTGTCAAGAACACACAACTTAACATATTACAGGACATATAAGGAAAGCTCCTACCTCACGGAAGTTTCGTTTGTCGGCGCGTCTACTGGAGAACTCCTCGTTCATTTCGTCAAGGCGAGTGTGGTTGATCTCAAACCTTCGCCCGTGTCCCCGTGACTGGGCCTTCAATCAATCGCCGCGGCACACCTTGTCCGGGCCTCACGGACGACGTGCGGCGGCGGCTCGGAGATCTTTCCACATCGGTGCGGGTGGACCCGGCCAGAGGTACGGCAGCGGCTCCGGGCCCGACCTCCGTGGTCGGGGTTCCGGCCACTGGTGGCGGGAGTTGCCGCGGCGGCTTGATCATCACCCAACCCCGGGGTGGAACATTGTATCCCGGGCCGAAGTTCGCAAGCCGGGTCATCGGGCGCCTCTGTTGTCGTGGTTGCTCTCCGTGGCACAGGGAACCGCGGTCTCGCCATCGCACGCGATCTTGGTCGTGAGGGCCTCAGAGACTTCGGTGACCACGGCCTCCAACGATCGGCGGCGCCATGACTTGAGGGGCCCGGACACCCATGTCTCCCTCGATCTCGGGAGGATCGGCGAGAGGGGCACCCGTCTCGCCGGTCTTTGTAATCCTCGTGATCGCGGGTTGGGGTCCACCTCGTCTGGCTATCGGGGCCTTGGTCGAACTCCCGACAGGCCCAGCTCGAGGCCCGCAAGAGCGCTGCTTGACCAAGACCGGGGCGGCATGTAGGCGTCTGCCTCCTCCTCGGACTCGGACTCGCCTCAACAACGAGCATTGTCGAGTGGGCAAGCTCGGGTCTCGAGCTCGAGTCCTGCAATCAAGGATAGGCACTAAGACGAAAAAACACAAGGGGATGGAGCAGTTGCAAAGCCGTGGTCTTACTGGTCGGTGGCCTCGCCTCGTTGTTGGCCATGATGGTCCTGCGTTCTGGCTCGGGGACTCCGCTTCCTTCCTCTCGTCTGGGAAGGCGGCTCGCGATGAGCCCTTGATCACCGCCATGGCTATGCGGATGACCGACCTTGATCACCCCGACAAAGCGGGGCTCGATGGTCTGCGCGCGTCACGCGCTTGCTATCGCCAAGAAAGAAACTTTGTTAGGCCCCGAGAAGCCAAGGGCACGAGCTCGAACTTGGCCATGATCGTCTTTACCATGGCGGGTCACCCCATTCGATGTGGGGCCTCTTCGTCTCCGTGGTCACCTCCGGTTGGGGAGTCTCTTCTTCTCCTTCTTGCCCTTGCTCTCGTCGGGCAAGGGAGCAGCGAGTCGTTGTCTCCCACAACTCTTGATGATCCTACAAGCAAGCACGTCGTCGCAAAGATATACAAATGTTAGGATGAGGCTATAAGTCGGGAAGGCTTACCTCGGGCTTTAAATCAGAAGACGTTCTTCGACCGGTCGTCAAGAGTATACTCATACGCCAGCTTCCGAACATTTCAAAGATCCTGGCGCGACCAGACTCTTCGGCCGCATTTAACAAGAGCCATCGAGAGAGGAAGAAGTGCGAACTCAAGCAAAAACCTTGGGTGAAGACCTTACGGATGAACTCTCTGGTCGAATCGTTCGTCCCCTTGATCTGGGGAGAACGGGTGTAACCTCTTCCGTAGGGAGACACGGTTCGCGAAAGTCGTTCGCGATCGCCGACCGGTGAGGACCGCGTGGGCGCAAATGTGGATGGCGGCGATGGCTTCAAGGTCGACGCCGAGGTCCCGGTCTCTGGGGTCTCCTTCTTCGATGTGGCGGCTCCTCAGATCGCAGCCTCCGTTCTCCCCTTCTTGAGGTAGAACCAGGCCTCGACCATGGACCAAGAGAGTCCCGCCATGATCTTGGGCAAGGCCCACTTGAGCCCTGGACCGCTGGGAAGTAGAGGCACCCGACCACGGGTCCTTCCCTGAGCGGAAGAGGAGAAGAAGGAAGAAGAGCGA
The DNA here is from genome assembly GCA_036346375.1 of Guadua angustifolia. NCBI lineage: Eukaryota > Viridiplantae > Streptophyta > Magnoliopsida > Poales > Poaceae > Guadua > Guadua angustifolia. The sequence goes on from CM070513.1 coordinate 35,862,093, forward strand.
GGGGTGGAAGAATCCCAGAACCCCTCGCATAGATGGGAGAAGATGGCTAGGGTGAGGACGAAATTGGGTACCAAGTTGATCAATTCAATTTGGCAGCTGTCGAGGACGTCGGCCAGGAATTCGCTCTCCGGGGTCCGCAGCCCGAAGAGGGAATGATGCTCGGTGCAGACGATCTCGTCATCTCGAGGATGAGGTTGGTCTCGCCACCGAAGCAGCCGCCAGTCACCGATCCAACAGCCCGGTGGCCTCGAGCTCCTTCATCCTCGCGACAAGACAAGGTGCTTTTCCCATTTTGGCCATGGCGAAACGACGTGTGGAGATGGAAAAGCGATGCCTTTCGAGCGAGAGGGCTTGGGAGGAGGGCGAAATTTTCAAGCTGATGATCCAAAGCTCGGGGTCTTCCACGGCGCTTTTGGGATATAACCTCCTACGGCGCCTCAAAAGGCGCGCGGCATGATTAGATCGGGCGCAATTAAGGCTCGGCGGACTGGCCGCAGTGTCCGCCGCATTTGTTGGCATCCGTACCACTTTGAGAGATCAAAGTCGCCAGATGTCTCGCTGGGGTTTCACTGCGATCTCCGCTCGACCTCGAACAAAGTTCCAAGACCTTGCAAGGGTTGCTGCCAGCGACCTGTTGGGTGAGGCTCGAGGCCGTCCTTGGTACTCCTTTTACGACCTTGAGCCTCGGGGGCTAGCTGTCGGGGGCCGGGCAACCCTTGGTTGGTCAGCAGACGGTCAACCGACCCCCTAGCTCGGAAGGCCTCGATCAAAGACTCGGATCAAACTCGAGGCCGCTCGACCTAGGGCGCGGTAACTCCGAGCTCGGGGTCCCCGCGACCTGGAGCTCGGGATGATCCAAGGTCGATAACGTTCCCTTGGATCCCGGACACGTCATCACTTGGCAGTTACGGAAACGTGGGATCATGGAGTAATGCAGGCGCGCGCGGCGGGATCGGAACGGTTACCACCGGCTGTCAATGTGCATGAAGGCCACGATCCGAGAATTACTCCTGAACGTTGCAAGAAGAATGTGTATAAGACTGAAGCTTTGTAAACACTTAGCCAAGACAGAACAACCCAGCACACAAAAACTTGAGTTCAAGTCTAGACTTAGCATCGTCAAGCTTGAGCTGTAATCCTCTCTTGTACTCACAAATAGCAAGAATCACTACCGCAAGGTGACTAGAGTAGAGCTATTACCTTCTCAGGGGCTCGAACCAGTATAACCCTCGGTCTCGTCCGTTGTCTCCTAGCTCCGACCATAGACCTCCTCGACCTCATTCCTCTGTTCGAGCAAAGCGCAGTTGTGGTCCCATTTCTCACTGACCCCTACCTCATCTTCTGCGGTTGGCGATCCCGATCGTCGACAACATGGTTTTCTTCTCCTAGTCAGAATTTTTTAGGCCTCTAGTTGGTTTCCCTTCCGTTAGGTTTACCCATCAATTGGTGTCCTCCATCACTCCAGATACTTTTCATTATCACTTGTCGTTTTCAAGTAACTAGCATGACTTTAGCTTAAAGTGATACCTCATAACCTTCAAGTTTAAGTGACTTCACAAATATTACATTCTTCTTTACGCCGAGAACATACCGAACTCCCGTCAATGTGCGATGTGCTCTATCATACATCTCAAATGTAACAGCTTCCACCTCATTTATTGCATACACCTTGCAATCAAGCCATGTGAACAGTTCAATGCACCGTTGGAATCAAAGTCGATATGGATAATGCCAGTTTCAAATACGAATCTAGATTGTGTTAGTCATGAATATGGAGCGAATACATGTTGAGCCGAATGCAGATAGTCTCGATCATGGATGTTTAGCCGGATATCACGCAAAAACATAACCTGTATGTGTCACACATAAAAGGATCAATCAACCATACTACATCTCTAAAATGCAACTCATTTGGAGTTCAACAAGTAAATTTGACTAAAACAATTATATGAAAAAAATTAAGTTCCTTACATTCAAACTTATTGTCCTAAATTGTTTGGAATTATCTTGAGTTCATTTGGAATTTTTCTTAGCTTATTTGGATATCCTATATTTACTAAAAATAATAAACTAATTTCAATATCGGAAAAGCCTCATGTGCCTATTTATCTCTCCGGGCCACTCTAGGCAAGTGAGAGGCTAGTCATGTACTAATGGGCTTGCCTATTGGGCTAATGGGCTAAGGCATGACTCATATGCCTAGATTTTATCAAATATTTAGAATATGTTTAGGGGATAATATACAGTTAAATCCTGGATAGCTCTAAATCGAATGGACACTTCTATTCCAAATTTGATCTCACATCTGGGAAAACCTATCTGGTTCCTATTCCAAATTAGACAAAACCTACCAGATACTGACTTCCTTTCCTGAATTCACTCTGAACCAGTTCGATTGGTCAGGAAATATCTAACCCGATTGCACCCCTAGTAGGCACATCCAATGAAAGAACATATTTATTATCCATGTCACATTCTATTGCACACTTTTGAAATTCCTCCCATTACAATGGAGAACCCTTCACAATAACAATAGTAGCTCTAATACTCTAAACCGAAGATGCAATTATTTTCAAGCTATCTTGAGCAACAAGGTTTAGTATATGACAAGGTTTAGTATATGTGACATAAACATCTCACATGAAAAAAAATACCATCACAGATCAAGGAAGAAAGGTTATTAAGCTTTGTCACAACTTCTCAAACACATTTTTCATTGGATGATGTAGTGTTTAGAGTGAGAGCAAGTAACTTCTTCACAAGGTTCCAAGACTTCACAACCTTGACAAATTCAATTGCTAGACTAGTTTCTGTATGGTTCCCTTTGACATGAATGAATTTAATTATTCTTATTTGCATCGCCAATTATCATCAATACGATGAATAGTGATGCACATATAACCTTTATTTTGATTAGATATCCACATCTATAGTTGTAGAAAATTGGCAAGAAAAAGATTTCACCTGTTCATACAACTTCTTCTTTTCATCTCCAAACATTTCCAATATCTCTTTCCTATTGGTTGTGTGACACTTGAACGAAACACCAGGATAAAGAGACTTGATGAAAGTCTCAACTTCTCTGGTGCAAGTCCCTTCACCTTCATCAACAACACACGTGTCCTACAATCTAGTGGCTATGGCTATCTCATGCACAACCAATGCATTGGCATTCTGTGATGGTGGTGTTGGCACCGAGTGGCCTGTACTAAATAGCAAGGGATGCTCTTGTGCTTGCACAAATGCTCGCACTTGCGGTTGTTACAGCCATGTTAATGCCCTAGAAATAGCAACAACTGATATGCGAAGAGGTTTTGAGGTTCACAAGAAGAATAAGAGAATAAAATGGGATAAGGAACTCATAGAACAAGTGTAGGAAGCGAGGGAGGCAAGCAACATCTGACAAAGATCAATGGCTGTTGGAGGTCGATGTTACCAAGAATGGTCTTGAGCATTGCAGCGAGGAATGTCTTGGGCTCTTGGTGGTGAGGAAAGCAAGCAGTGGCCATTGTGGTCTATGGCCACCGGATGTTGACTGCGCCACTTCAGAGGGTGGCAGGAGGAAGGTCTTAGTGGCGGTGACACCTCAGGGTTGGGACTCGTTAATCAGTTATGGACTTTAGGGTTAGGAGAGACCTGGAGAGATGCAGCCAGATAGATTATGGGGTTGTGGCCCATAGGCCAAATAGTTAACGATATTTTATCGGATAGCTCCAGATTATTTTTCAGGATAGCTTCGAATACAATGGATACCTTCATCTTGAATTGAAGGAGAACGCGGTGCTACGCTAGCCGAAAACAAAAAATTTTCTACCGCGAACACCCAGGAAGCATGCGAGTCAAAGATCATGGAGCGTTACCCTTAGAGCATGTTAGCAGTGGAAGTAGAGTGGGTGAAGCCTCCCCGCGTGCTCCGAAGCATTGTACATAGTCGAACACGATATGGTACAACTTCTCCTTATCACAGATCGCCGTCACAGCAACGTTGTTGTAGTCGTACAGTTGATGTAGCCGATTGAATCGATCAGCGCCAACGCAAGAACGATGATGCCTCTGCGGTATCCACACGTTTGGGGTGGGATCACCGCACGCTGGTGTGCTAGCACCCACGCGTGCGGCTAGGGTTTTAGGGGGCAGTGGGATGCAGCGACGGCTAGGGTTTGTGGTGGGGGGAGACCTCCTTGCTGCACGCCGCCACGCCCTCTTTATATAGAGCGCACTAACGGGCCTTCTACGATAGAAGCCCACTAGGACTCACACTAATGGATCTTCTACAGTAGAAATCCATTAAGACACTAGAGGATCCAAATCCTCGTAAACCCACTAATGGATCCAATCCATCAGACATGATCCAACCCGTTAAGTGTGTGACCCATTAGGCTCATGTACAAGTCGGCCGCCATCCCAGAGAACCCTTTCCCAGACCACAAGTCAATAGCGGTACCTAACAGCACATATTGACCCCCGAATGTACACAATGATCGAATCAGCTGAACCTTGATACACTCACATAGGATCCTTTTGCCACATGATATCGGTCAAGCTCAAGGCGAGAAGCGTGCCACCCTTGTGATAGCTTGACAAATGCACTCGTTAATGTAATGGATATAATTCGTGATTAACACTTTAATCACTTTGGCATGGCCATGCTCTTTTCCTTATCCATCCACACCGAGGGGCCCAGAGATATCTCTCCCGTTATCGAGGAGAGGCAAATTCCATCTTGATCTCTTATATCTCACGTCATGTTTCATGGCATACCCGTAAGCTACCTTTATAACTCCTCTGCTACGAAGAAGCGTTTGATAGCCCCAAAGTATACAATTACACATGCTAAGAATCAATAAGAATCTCAGGTCAAAGGATCGTATAGGTATACCACTCGAGACGACACCCTGATGGCACTTCTAAGATAACAATCTCATCAGTGTCTCGGAGCGGGTCTATCCATCCCCATGTTCTCTAACATGTGCCCATATTATTGATTTGATATCTCCATATCTATGGTATGCGAAACATTACCATCAATCAATACATGTGCTGGTCAAATCACTATTGTCCCACATAATGATATGTGATCAGGGATCGTTTAGAATAATATCATATAACCAATGTGTTTCACAATTAAGTCATACTCAATGAACAAAGGAGTGACATTTATTCATGGAACTGATAAGTACATGAACATAGACGTATGATACAATCATCTCACATGATCGCCTCTAGGGCATATCACCAACATGAATTTGTTTCCTTGTTTGGCAAGAACTATTGAGCTTTGACTCCTAAATACAAGAAAAATCTTGGATATTTAGTTTCATGCTCCGAATAAGATTTGAAGTTATTAAGACGTATAGACGGTCGAGAGCTTTCTGCTTCATGGTACTAGCCTAGGCTAAAGCATGGGCCGACTTGTTAGTTAAATATGGAAGGGATAGAGGGGAGGGAGCAAAAGAAGTAATATTTTATTTAGTTATGGGTCCCACTTTAGAGAAAAAAGGTGGTGCTAAAACAATGGAGCGAAAAAGCAACTCTAGAACCCAGATGATTTTACAATTCTTAGAGCTGGTATGGGTACCTCACGCTGTAGATGCTCTTAACTGCATAGGAATTGAAAGTTTGAGCCGATAAATTTCCAAAGGAGCATTGTTCGTGTGTCTTGAAACTTGTGGTGGACATATTTGTCTTTTACCATAGTTTGTCCCTCTTCAACTATTTATGAAAGGAAAAATATTGTATTTAGCACTAAAAGTAACCTAATTATCTGCAATTGTAAGGAGCATTTTTTTAGTGCCACCATCCACAAGTTCCCCGATTGCTCATTTGCATTGTCTCTGCTTTCTCTACTATGCCTAACGCTCTTCAAACTCTTATTCGTCGTCATTGACTACCACCACATTTCCCTCAGGGGAACCAAGTAAGGCCTGACATTCATTCTGCACCTAAGCCAAGAGCCCGTACAAAGTTATTTCCATCTCTTTCTGGCTGCCATTTTTTCTTTTTTCTCAAACTACAATATTTTACATGATGTGCAAGCTTACGAACCTTTTGTTTATAGAAGTTAATATTGCTACTTCTCCTTTGATTTGTATGCATTTTATACTGGTTCAGGAGCTCACATGTGAACTTTGATGCTGGGAACTTTTGTTTGAACCTTGAAGTGCTTGTCTATAACATACATACTAAGAGACTCATAACAATTTGAATCATACTTTCATTTGGCATTGCTGTTTAGAACTTTAGATCATATAAATGAGAAACACACAATGAAACTCTATAAAGATGGGTGGATTCATTTGATTTTGAGTAATTTAATACATGTGAGCCTTGTTTGCTTGGCGAAATAACTAAGGTGTCTTTTTCACAAAAAGTTGCGAGGGCAAATGACTTACTAGCTCCTGTACATAATGACGTATATATACATGGACCATTGAGCTTAAAACAAGAGGCGGTTTTGTACTTCATAACATTTATTACCAATGATTCATGGTAAATCCCCATCATCCCTCAGAACACATGCCAGTGTAAATATCCTAACGACTTAAATGTTATCCTATTAGACAAAGTGAATTCTCTTGGTCTTACATTGCATTACTAGCAGCTTTCTCAATTGACCATCAGGAAAAGCATTCGCAAAGAATTTGTTTGGGTTGTCAAGAATTGCCATGCATTGGTGTGCTGCCAAAATCTATAAATTGCTATGTTCACATTGGCACATCTCCATTCATTTTCTAGCCCAGGTGGAGAGTTTTCAAAATTTTGGAGATAACTCAAATATCTTAATTTACCATATCTTTTGACTTTATCCAAATAGATTGTTAGTCCAAATCTTCAATAACTAGAACTCTTTTGGCTATATAAGTCAACCTCCTATACTTGTAATTCTGGAAGCATTATAGTTGATTATTTCTCGTGGTTTTTTCTCACAAGGGTTTTTTCACGTTAAATCTTGTTTCCAATATTTTGCTGCGCTACTAATACTAACTAGTGGTATCAGAGCATCACATGGGATTTTGATTTGCACCGCCAGCCTTCATCGCGCATCGTGCTGTCGCGACACATCTTTGGCTACTCTGCACTGGTTGTCGCTGTCCTCAACCGTTCCTGCGTCCTCCGCGCTCCCGGATCTGTGGCCACCTTCGTCATCGTGCGACCTGAGCCAGCTACCCGTCCACCTCGGTTGACCTCCACTTCGGCTCCCCCTCATGCCCGCCTCGCCGGCCTGTGCCTGAGCCGGCCGCCTCTAGCCCCGTCTTCCACCTCGGGCCGCCTTAGCCCCTCAGCTTCCATCATTGTGCGGGCTGCCTTTTGCGCACAATACGCACTGTTGTGCCCTCGGCAGTGCTCAAGCCACCGTCTCCAAGCCCTTCGGTCCACATGCCGGCCACGTGTGCCACCATCGGTTTTTCAGCATACCCCGTGCCCTCTATGCACCGGCCTCCAGTTGCCAGCCCTGCGTCGGCCGTTCACCCCTTGTGCGGCCACTCGCCTCACCATCTGTTGATGCATCGCCCGTCCGTCATGCTGACGCGAGCTGCCTTCGCCAGCTTTTTGGCCAAACACTTGTGAAGAAGCTTGCCCATGAAGAAGTTTGCCAGGACAACACTATCTTCTTTAGACTCCAAACAGATCCCATAAGGAATTTTGATATTTTTTTTCTTGGGTACGGCTTCAGCTTCAGAAGCAGAATTGGCTCCAGTTCAAAAGCACTCCAATTCCAATTCAATGACTTCAACTTCTTGGTGACAATTTGTGCGTGCACCCAAAGTGTACAGAATGCACCTAAAAAATTGCTTTGCACATGCAGAACGCACCAGAGAGTTTCTTTTTTCAAAATCTACCATTTTTTATCTGTAATTTTATTCTCCACCATATTATTTACTAAATTTAACATTGAGAAGTTTGATGGCAAGATCAGTTTCTTTATATGGCAGATTCAAATAAAAGCTATTCTTCAATATGTGGGTGTGAGAAAAGCATTGCTATTTACACTGCAACCATTCCAGTGCCAAAAAAGGTGGGATCTCTTTGCAATGCAATTATTGGCAGATGTCTTATGCAATTAAGGCTTTTATGTCTATTATTGGTTGTATTTCATGCATAATTCATACTTATTATTTTGTGCTTATTATTGGTGGATATTCCTACACAGTTCAAGCCATTATGTCTATTATTTTATGCTCATATTATTGGTGTATTTCATTCATTGCAATTAATGCTTTTATGCATATTATTGGCAAATTTTATTGCAATTCAAGCGAATTTATCACTAAAAATTTATTTGATGTTTCATCATCGATTTATCATTAGCAGATTCTTGGCAATTTATTAGATGTTTCATTGTTGGTGTCTTTGACATTTCATTGTCTAATTTGGAGAAGAAAAAAATAATGTCAGTTGAGGACAAAACGGAATTTGGTGTTTCATCACCGTTAATTGGAATTTAGTGTTCCATCACTATTATTTTTATTCGCCGTTTGGATATGTTGACCATTATGGAGGTTTTAGCAATGTTTATTTGAAATTTTATGACACTCTGTTGGTAGCATTATACTCTTCGGAGTTTTTCTAATGAAGGCTTTGCTCCAATATTAGTTTGATGTAGGTTTGAAGTGCAAGAAGGAGTTTATTCCTATGTGGATACTACAACGTTATTTTGTTATCTTTGCTCAATATGAGGGGTCTACTACAATTGCAATTCATACTCCATTGATAGAACAAGAAGCTTTCTTCATAGTGATATTTTTTAAGCAGTTTCAATCATATTATAGATTTTCAGTAGGCAGTTTGCCAAATTTTATTTTCCAAGTGGAGCATATCAACAGTCCATGTTATGAGTTCTTCACTATCTACCTAGCACCACAAGTGATGTCTTGACTTATGCCATTTGATGATTGAGTGTTTGATTCAGGAGGTCAGTTGCACAGACTCAAACTTTACTAGGGTTATGAATTGTTGATAACCTAGATTCTTCGTCTGCTTCGTTGATAGCTGTGTGTTTGGATTGACTGTTCCGGTCTTCCTCTCGATCTACTGGTGGTTTGCTCAATCTGCTTCATTAGAAGTTTTTGTATAAGACTGTCCTAGTCTTTTATACCCTCTGTAGTTTTTTGCACTACAAGTAGGGGTGTAAACGGGTCGAGTTCGGGCGGGTAGTAGGTCATCCCATACCCTACCCTATTATTTTTTCTCCGGGTACGGGTACGGGCACGGGTAGTAAAAATCGGGTAGGGTACGGGTAACGGGTAGCATTTTCTACGAACGGGTAGAAATCGGGTTCCGGGTAGTGTTCGGACGGGTATAATACAGACAACGGGTACTTCATCGGGTAGAGCACGAAATACCTAGAATCAAAACATGCGATGAAAACACATAGATAGTCCAATACATGAAGTCCAATACATGAAGTGAAATTCACATACATAGTTTAACACATAGAGTTAAATTACACAAAACAAATTTCTTCATGCATATATCAATATCTCAAGTCTAGAGTTAAATTATACAAAAAAATAAAAAAATGTGATAAAATAATTGGTCTCTAACTATAAAAAAATTACTAAAATGAATATATAAAAACATGGTGTATGATGCATGGTGCAACTACACGTATTTATGCAATGTATGCAACCATAGGACTTTTTAAACGGCTTAAGTACATGCCTATAGTAACCATATATGCTCATAATTAAGTTTCTATAGTTTTAGAATACTTTATTTGCAAATACGCAAATACAAATATCAACTTATTTTTTACTAGTCAATGCTAGCTTCATAGAGGGTTTTTGTATTTTAATAATTTATTATCTCATCATTCTACTTGGTTTAGTATTTTTCTTAGATTCTATATTTTATCTAGTATTTATAGAAAAAATTTCATAATTTTTCGATATGGTTTACTATTTTAACTAAATCCTACAAGTGTTATGTCAGAATCTGCACTGACTTTAACATTTAACCGCACTGCATTCGACCCGATGTTCCGGTATTTTCCGGTATCAACCATCCTGTACCCGACCATGCTAATTCCTTCAAGATCCAGGTAGTACCGATAGCTTTATGCGAATCCGTGCAGCTTTTTTCGGGTAAAAATTCACCTAAGATGGGTACTGGCCTGCATTACCCGACCCATTTACACCCCTAACTACAAGTGTTTGGATTGACTATTCCAGTCTTCCTTATTTAATAATCCTTTGGACTTTTAATACACTTGTATTCATGGTGCTTATTATCCTTTAAGGTTTTTTGAAAACAACTTCATTATAGATTTTGAGTTAAGGGGAGTTTTGTTAGAGATAACTCAAATATCTTAACTTACCGTATATTTTGGTTTTATCCAAATAGATTGTTAGTCCAAGTCTTCAATAACTATGACTCTTTTGGCTGTATAAGCCAACCCCCTATACTGGTAATCCTGGAAGCATTATAGTGGATTGTTTCCCATAGTTTTTTCCTGCAAGGGTTTTTCCATGTTAAATCTTGTCTCCAATTATTTTGTTGTGCCGCTAATCCTAACAAGTTGGAGACAATATTTTGCCATGCATTAAACCTAACATAGATCAAATTTATCAGCGCACGAAATAGTTGCCCAAAATGGTGTAGAAATTCAGCTAATTTCATAGCAAAACTCTAAAAGTTGCTCCTACTCGGTTTATTTTTTTTTTCTGAGTTGAGCCAAAAGCTAGTTGAACTTAGGGTCTATTTGGGGGCTAGGCTATGGCTATGCTGCAGCTACGAGCCATAAGCCCCCCTAAAGACCCTAGCTTGGAAGTGGCTTCAAAGCCAAGCCTAGACGAAAGCCAAGGGCAAAGCCCAAGCCAGCCAAGAGATGCTTCGAGCGGTCTCTGCCTTTGCATTGTCCCTGGTCTCCACCTCCGCCTCACTGGCCAGTGACAGAAACCACCCCCGGAACTTCGTTGATTCACCCGAATGTGTGGTACAACTAGGGTGAATCAAAGGAACCTTGGGTGCCCCGAATAAGTGCCTGTGTTGGCCCCAAGATGGCAACCAACACGCACAACCATGTCCAACAGCTTGCATCACAACACATACACAAATAGCGGAAGCATAAGCATAATTACATACCAAAAGTTAGGACTGCTATCCAAAACGTCATATTTAGTGTTATTACATCAAAGTGGCAGCAGAAAATATAAACAAACAACAAAAGGCCAGCATGGTATGCCCCAAACCAGTAGGCAACTGAATGGAAGCAAGAATGCGAGTCTAGCCACTAGCATTGTCGAAATCTGCCCTGTAAAAGTCTCCTAGCAGCAACTCATCCTCACCTGTAGCAAGTGGATAATCCGATTGAGTACAAATAATGTACTCGCACAATAATATATGTGTAAATGCAAAGTTCTAGCTACATGTGATTGTCATGTCAAAAGAGAGCTAGATTGGCTAAATTTCAGCAACAAGCAATATTTTGTGAAAGCATAAACATGTATAGATTTCAAAGGCTATCTTTACAAATATTTTCAAAAGCTAATATATGGTAAATTTTCATCATATCATCATAGTAACAGCCATCACATATTTGTATCATGCCCCCAAGCATATTCCGAATCATGAGTTCCAACACTCATCACTACAAGAAACAGGGAAAAATTTAGTGGGCAAAAAACCCACGAATTTATATATTTAAATTGCTTGGGTTTATAAAAACCCACGTATTTAATTAAATTGTATAAAAAACCCACGAATTTATATTTTAAATTGCTTGGTTTTAAATTTGCAAGAAATTTAATTAAATTCGCTCACTGCTTGGCCCACGAATTTAACATGTGTTTTAACCTAGGCGTCGTGCTCTCCTTCTCTCGCTCACTCACCCACCTGCAAGATCTCCTCCTCTCTTCGCCAGCCTCTACCACCACAAGATTCCCACGCCATGCCTTCGCCTGGCCAAGACGCTGCCGGCGTCTCAGAACATCCCAAAATTTCAGCCCTTTAATTAATTAATGTTATTTTATTGCTAATTATGGATTTTAAGATTTTCTGAGATTTATTTGAATTCTTTTGAATTAAAATGCATTATCTTTTGTCAAGAAATAATTATAAAAGATATTTGCAAAATAAAGTTTTTGTGAAAATATTTTATTTAAATCCAGAATATCTCAAAATATTTTTGGGAATTTTATGGGAATTTTTAGAGTATTTCTAAGGCCTCAAATAAATCAAAACCTTTATTCGGAATAAATGAAAAAGGAAAAATTTGGGGAATTATGGAAGGAACAGTGTCGGGCCCGGCCCAAACACTGTGTCGATCGAACGGATTTTGACCTAAGCCATCTCAGCCGTCGCTCGCCGATCGTGCGGTCCATGGCCATCGTCTCCAAGAAGGAAAGCTGCGCCGCCGTCTCCGAGTCCGGCTCGTCCCCGCCGAGACCTTCCTTGGATTGCGCGCCCCTCCGGGTATAAATAGAGGCCCCGACCCCCTCTCCGAAACTCACCTTGAGCCTCCGCGCCTTCTCCCTCACGTGCCAACGCCAGGGAGTCACCGTAGCAGCTGTGCGTGCTCGTCGGAGTTCGAGGTGGTTGCCGGAAGGTTGCGCCGCGTTTTCCCGTCGCTAGGGATTCGCTTCCATCGATTCAAGGGTTGGATCGAGTTCGTCGCGCCAAGGAGAAGCCGTGCCACTACCTCTTCGTTGCCGGGAAGCCTCGCAGCGCCGTCGCCTTCGCCTTCGTCTTCAGCTCCGGTCACTCAGCGCCGCCGCATCTTCATCGTAGCTCGGGAACTCGGTGGATCGTCGGATCAGCAACGGACGGACGGGAGTAAGCCACGCCATCCAGGTGAATAGGAAACGGTAGGGGTAAGTCTCAGCCATCGATCGCAAGATCAACGGTCCACGATCAGCCACGTCGCGTCCGTACGGTTCGGCGAGAAAAATCAGAATTTCCTTTATAAAAATAATTCAGGAAATTCGGAATTTATTATTTAGGGTTTATTTTCAGGATTTTCAAACTTCAAAGTCTTATAACTTTCACATACGAACTCGGATTTAGGTGATTCAAATTCCTAAAAATTTGTAAAAATAAGATCTTTCTAATGGTGGCTTTCATTTGAATTTTTGAATTTGTTTGCTCTTTGGTTTTGGTTTTTATTTGCTTTTCTCTCTCGATTCGCGTAGACGTTGAATTGTGCGAGGCTACTGAAGGGGATTTCTCAGCTCAGGAGTTATTTTCAGACCAAGACCAGGAACTTAACCAAGGCAAGTTGTGCTTTGATCATGTTGCACCCATATAATAGATTGCATGCTATTTTGATTTAACTTATCACTTGTTATTTCATGTTTATAAATGATTTCAACTTTACTTCGGGATTAGCTATTATACCCTTTGAATTACACCCTACCTTGATAAATTGTATGCCATGATCCACTTGTTACCTTAGGTTGGTTAATTATAGTTGGTTAATAGGAAACCAACAAGGAGGATTAGAACGGAATAGAATGCTTAGCCATGCCACGTCATCACAAGTACATGAAATGATGATTATTAAATTTGACTAATGGAATATGGAACAATGATGTTAAGTTGTGTGTCATGTGTGGATGCACAATGAGATTGAGTTGTCGTGACGAGGAAGTCACACAATGATGATGTTGATTTGTGATAAGCATGTGATGCTTGGTAACCAACCGAGATAATCACTTTAGATTAAAGCAAGTGGAAGGGCAAGGGTGCGAGGTGGGCCCGATGGGCGAGAAAGGGTATGTGTAAGTCTTGCTTTAATCAATCCTAAGGACTTAACCTTGCGAGCCTTTGACTGAGTCAAACTTGCGACCACATCGTCTGTTATGGGGCGACTTAGTGACTAATTTGCAAATGCTTAACTTAAGTGCTATCTTGGTGGTGTGAGTCCTGTGCACGGGAGAACTCACATGGCGCAAGAGGGGGCCTGTCGTGGCGGTGTAGCCCTTCGTTGTTGAAACCTTAGCGGTAGCACGGGTTAAGAGGATGCATTGTAAAGGCTTTGTTATAATCGTTACTTTGTGTGGTGCATGGTTATATCGTGTGGGTAAATTGCATAACCTCTGCAGAGTGTACAATCTATTCGGATAGCCGTGCTTCACTGTATTGAGCAATGCTCGAATTACAATCAAGGGTAGTTAATTAAAATGAACAATCGAATGGGATGGCAGGATGCCATGTGGTTAATGGAACTTGATTTAGGATGGAGAACTTGGGTTTGATTTGAGAAACAATGGAATCTACGTACTTGTTATTATTTGTTTTATCGTTTTCAATCTATATATTGCTTATGTTTGAAAATGCCGCTTTGTTGCTTATGAGCCACTTAGCCTTTCCTTTGGAATAAGCCCGCATATAGTTATAATAGAGATGCATTCTCATGCACAACTTGTTGAGTACGTGTTGGTGTACTCACCCTTGCTTACAAAACAACAACAATGGAGGAGTCATCGCTTTGGCTTGAGGAGGACTTTCAGTGGACGCGAGTCACTAGGCCAAGCCTTGTCGATCGCTTTGTGGTGTATCGATGAGTCATCACGTCTTCTACTATTTTCCGCTGCATTTGTCTTATTTTATCTTAGTCTTGCCCATAAGGCCGAATAAATGTAAGAGATCATAAGATCATACACTAGTTATATTAAATAAATGAAGTATTATTGTTATTATCGTTGTGTATGATGTGATGCTTACCAATGTTAAGCCGTGTGCACTAGCGTTGATCCTGGGAATAGTGCGGCATACACGGTGGGTCCGAATTGGTGAATTCGGGTCCTTACATAGGTGGTATCAGAGCATACTGACCGTAGGTCTTGGCCCTAGTTGGTAGAGTGTCCAAACCTATTTTCTAAAAGGAAAATCCAAACTGGATTAATACAACTCTCTCAACTCACCTCATTCTCCACTCCTCACCTTTGCTGAAAATTTTTGATTTCCCAAGACCATGGAGCATAGTGGACTTATCTATTTCCCTTTTGGATAGATGAGGATGATCCAAGAATACGGGAGCAGAAGGAGGTTATGCAAACTTGAGCTTTGGCGCATGATGAGGATGCTCGGAGGCTTCGACAGGCCGATTTACCGAGGAAAGACCATAGTACGTGCCGGACTTGACATGGGATGGGAGGTTCAGATTACGATCTACGCACGAGCAAGGGCAAGAGGAAGTCGTACCATCCGCATCATCGTCAGGAGATCTACGCCCGAGGCCGGGATCCAGGCAAACAGCACGTTTGGCGATGAGATAGCTTGCTCGCACCTACCCCCGAGAGTTGGAAGGCACGGTATTCCGTCACCATCCACGTCGGGACAACCGCTATGATCGGGAGCCAATAAGAGAGGAGAATGCCACGATCGCCTACCTAGCCCGATATGTCATCGCTCAAGAAGACGCCCTTGATGATATGGCTCTGGAACTGCGAAGAGCCCGAGAGGAGGCCCAGAAGGAGAAAACTCAGCTACGAGAGGTTCTAGCCCAGTCTCTCCAGAAGGTCCGTGAGTTAGAAGATGCATTATTTGGATCTGAGCCAGAGCCGGAGATGGAGCTACATGACCCCGACCCAGAGTCAGATTCGGAGTCAGAGTCGGACTCAGAGTTAGATTAAGTTGAGACTTGGATGTTGAAGTCGCGTCCATAAGATAGCTTTACCAATTGTAATAGACGTTAAGGTTGAGTGCTTAGTTTGGATTTTATTGTTTGCTGAGTGTGCAGTATGCGTTGCAAAAGCTTTTAGGCTTATGTAAGCGACCATACCAAGTTATGCAATAAAATAATAAAATTTGGGTTAAACCTTTTTCCCCGCTTTAGAGATTCTTACATCTCATCTATGCTACTTCTACCCTCTCCTAACCAAAGCAGATGGTGAACACTCGTGGCAACAATGGAGCGTCAGGAAGTGGCCTTCGCCGGAATGATGGCCTCAACAATGATGGAACACCACCACAACCAGCACCACCAGTAGATGTGCAGAATTTGGGAGCCTTCATAGCCGCACAGACTCAGCTTATGCAGACAATGATGCAGCAGATGCAGCAAATGCAGAACATGGCGGGCCAAATTGCCAAGACAGCCGCAAAGAAGGCAACAATGGGCCACGTGTTTTCTCCAAGTTGTCAGATTTCATGAGGACTCGCCCTCCGACGTTCTCAGGCAATGTCAATCCACTGGAGGCCGATGATTGGCTAAGGACTATTGAGAGGAAGCTGCACATCACGCAGTGTGAGGGCAATGAGAAGGTGCTATATGCTACACACCAGCTTGAAGGGACCGCTGCAGAATGGTGGGAGAATTACTACTCAGCGCATGAAGCTCAAGCAGAAATCACTTGGGAAGAGTTTTAGTTGCCTTCCGCCAGATTACCATGTGCTGGGAAGGAATGATGGATCTTAAGAAGGAGGAATTTAGGGCTTTGAAGCAAGGAGGCCACCAATGGTGAGTATCTGAATAAGTTTACTCGGTTGTACGCTATGCACCGAGGATGTGGCTCTGAGATAAGGCCAGCATCCCGCTTTCTCAAGGGCTAAACTCAGATCGCAAGTAGGCTTGATCACCCACACTTTCCCGACTTTCGAGAGTTGGTTAACAAAGCTTTGATCCTTGAAGATAAGCGCAAGGAGTTGGGTGAGGATCATAAGCCAGGATGGCTAGTCGGGGGGGCCGAATCATCTCAAAGTTGAGGATGACACCTCAACAGTTTGCTAGGATTCAGCCTCAGTTGCCGAACAGGGCACCAGTTCCGACACCTCGTCCTGCGGGTCAGAATTTTCAAACTCCAACACCAATGGGCAATGCAGTTTCTGGAAGTCAACAGCCCGATGCAAAGAGGTGTTATTCATGCCAGGAGACTGGGCATTTCGCCAACAGGTGTCCGAAGAGGGGAGGAATTACTCCAGTCCGCTTCAACTTGAGCAACACTCCAGCTAAAGCTCCAGGGACGGGAGGAAATCAAGTGCCAAGACAAAGGCGAGGGAGCGCCACCTCGGGCGACAAGACGTGGAAGGATCAACCACATCACCGCTGATGGAGCTCAGAAGCATCGGATGTCGTACTGGGTAAGTTCCTAGTTAACTTCGACTGCCATCCTTATTTGATTCTCGAGCTTCGATTCGCTTGTTTCTCAGAGTTTTGCATTGGAGAATGGATTTGCTGTTAAGAATCTTAAATGTGTGCTTCTAGTCCAAACCCCAGGATCGGAACTTCAATCTAACCTTGGGTGTTTAGGAGTTAAGTTGCTTATGAACGGGATAGAATTCCTAGCGAATCTCATCTTGTTAGATACCCAAACCTTAGATGTTATCTTAGGGATGGATTGGCTGACAAAGCACAAGGCTGTTTTGGATTGTGGCCAAAGAATGGTGACCTTAGAAAACCCTAATGGTAAGAAGGTGGAAGTTCGTGCTACCATAGTTCGTGATGGTCAGTTAATGATCAACAATATGAAGGTGGTTCATTTGGAGGATGTACCAGTGGCTAGAGATTATCCGGAAGTATTTCCTGAGGATTTACCAGGCATGCCGCCAGATCGGGACATCGAGTTTGTCATAGAGTTGGTACCCGGAACAGCACCGATAGCAAAGAGGCCATATCGGATGCCAACCGATGAGTTAATTGAGATGAAGAAGCAAATTGAGGAATTGCTTGAGAAAGGTTTCATTCGGCCAAGTTCTTCCCCGTGGGGAGCGCCAGTTTTGTTTGTAAGGAAGAAAGATGGAAGTTTAAGGATGTGCATCGATTATCATGCACTTAATGAAGTAACAATCAAGAATAAATATCCGTTGCCAAGGATTGATGACTTGTTTGACCAGTTGAAGGGAGCAGCAATTTTCTCCAAGATAGATCTTCGATCAGGTTATCATCAGTTGAGGATTAGAGCGGAGGATATTCCGAAGACAGCATTCTCAACCCGTTATGGGCATTATGAGTTTACAGTCATGTCATTTGGATTGACCAATGCCCCAGCCTACTTTATGAACCTTATGAATAAGGTGTTCATGGAGTACTTAGATAAGTTTGTGGTCGTCTTTATTGATGACATCCTTGTGTATTCCAAGTCGGAAGAAGAGCATGCCAAGCACTTGAGATTGGTTCTGGAAAGGTTACGAGATAAGCAGTTATATGCTAAGTTCAGCAAATGTGACTTTTGGAAGGAGAAGGTGGAATTCCTTGGCCACGTAATGACTGCTAAAGGAATTGCCGTGGATCCAAGTAAAGTAGAAGCTGTTATGAATTGGGAGCAACCGAAGACAGTCACACAGATCCGTAGTTTTCTGGGAATGGCGGGATATTACCGCCGATTCATTGAAGGATTTTCGACGATTGCAAGACCTCTCATGCAATTGTTGAAAAAGGAGAAGAAGTTTGCATGGACGCCTGAGTGCGAAAATAGTTTTCAAGAGTTAAAGAAGAGACTCACATCTGCCCCTGTGTTGGTGTTGCCGGATGTGCAAAATCGCTTTGATATTTATTGTGATGCCTCAAAACAGGGTTTGGGATGTGTGTTGATGCAAAATGGCAAGGTGGTGGCCTACGCATCAAGGCAGTTGAGGCCGCATGAGGGAAATTACCCGACGCATGACTTGGAGTTAGCAGCTGTAGTGCATGCTTTAAAGATATGGCGTCATTATCTCATCGGAAATAGATGTGAGATATATACGGACCATAAGAGTTTGAAGTATATATTCACTCAGTCAGATCTTAACATGAGGCAAAGGAGATGGTTGGAATTGATAAAGGATTATAACGTCGGAATCCATTATCACCCTGAAAAAGCTAATGTAGTAGCTGACGCTTTGAGTCGCAAGAGTCATCATGTGAATTCATTGATGGTGAGCAAGCGGTGGGAGTTGTGTGAAGAATTTCAGAAGTTAAGGTTGGAAGTTGTGCCGCAGGGATTTGTTGCTGCCTTGGAAGTGAAGCCAACCTTGGAAAATCAAATCAAGGATCAGCAGGGTAAGGATGAGAAGATCGGCAGGATCAAGTCTAAAAAGGATGAAGGATTAGCCGAGGATTTCTCGGTAGATGAGCAAGGAACCTGGGTTCAAAGGACGGATTGTGTGCCGAATGAGAGAGAACTCAAGCAGTTGATTCTTGAGGAGGCTCACAATTCCAAGTATTCTATCCATCCGGAAGTGCCAAGATGTATCGGACCTTAAAAAGAGATTTTGGTGGCCTAACATGAAGCGTGAAGTCATGGAGCATGTGGCATTATGTGATGTATGCCGAGGGTAAAGGCGATGCACCGTGCCCATTTGGATTATTGCGACCATTAAAGATTCCGGAATGGAAGTGGGAGGAGATTGGAATGGACTTTATCACAGATTGCCCAAAACTCAAAGAGGTTATGACTCAATATGGGTGATCATTGATCGGTTGACTAAAGTCGCACATTTCATTCCGGTGAAGACAACTTATTCAGAGATAAGTTGGCGAGTTATACATGTCAAGGATTGTGTGTTTGCATGGTGTGCCTAAGAAGATTGTGTCGGATCGAGGTACCCAATTTACCTCCAGATTTTGGGACAAGTTGCATGAAGCAATAGGCACTCGCTGAATTTTAGCATCCGATACCATCCGCAGATGATGGTCGACCGAGAGGTTAATCGATTTTGGAGGACATGTTGAGAGCTCAGGCAATATCATACAAAGACATCTTGGGATAAATGTTTGCCGTATGTCGAGTTCGATTATAACAATAGTCACCGAAGCTAGTTTGCAAATGTCGCCATATGAAGCCTTGTATGGGAGAGCCTGCCGACCCCATTGAATTGGAATGAGACGGAGAGCGTTAGGTGTTTGGGCTCGAGATTCTTAGGGAGGCCAAGAGCAAGTTACCATGATCGAGGAAAGATTGAAAACAAATGATCAAGGCAAAAGAGTTATGCCGATAATCGCCGTCGTGACTTGAGTTTTGAGCCCAATGATTATGTGTACCTTAGGGTTACTCCCCTTAAAGGTGTTAAAAGGTTCCATGTCAAAGGGAAACTTGCACCTAGGTTTGTTGGACCATTTAAAATCCTGGGCCGTCGAGGAGAGGTTGCTTATCAGTTGGAATTGCCCGAGTCATTGGCAGGTGTGCATGATGTGTTCCATGTGTCACAGCTTAAGAAATGTCTTCGAGTGCCAGTTGAGCAGACGCCGTTGGAGGCTATTGAGTTGCAAGAAGATCTGACCTACAAGGAACACCCGATCAAGATTCTGGATGTGATGGAGCGTAGGACCAGAAACAAGTCCATTCGCTTTTGCAGAGTCCAATGGAGTAATCATTCAGAGAATGAAGCAACCTGGGAGCGTGAAGATGATTTGAAGGCAGAATTCCCAAACCTATTCTCTAGTCAGCCTTGAATCTCGGGGTCGAGATTCCGTTAAGGGGGGAGGTTTGTAACATTCCAAAATTTCAGCCCTTTAATTAATTAATGTTATTTTATTGCTAATTATGGATTTTAAGATTTTCTGAATTTATTTGGATTTTCTGAGATTTATTTGAATTCTTTTGAATTAAAATGCATTATCTTTTGTCAAGAAATAATTATAAAAGATATTTGCAAAATAAAGTTTTTGTGAAAATATTTTATTTAAATCCAGAATATCTCAAAATATTTTTGGGAATTTTATGGGAATTTTTAGAGTATTTCTAAGGCCTCAAATAAATCAAAACCTTTATTCTAATAAATGAAAAAGGAAAAATTTGGGGAATTATGGAAGGAATGTTGTCGGGCCCGCCCAAACACATGTGTCGATCGAACGGATTTTGACCTAAGCCATCTCAGCCGCCGCCGCTCGATCGTGCGGTCCATGGGCATCGTCTCCAAGAAGGAAAGTCCGTCTTGCCTCGAGTCCCGCTCGTCCCCACGAGACCTTCCTTGATTGCGCGCCTCCCGGTATAAATAGAGGCCTCGACCCTCTCCGAACTCACCTTGAGCCTCCGCGCTTCTCCCTCACGTGCTAACGCCAGGAGTCACCGTGCTTGTACCGTCGCGTGCTCGCCGGAGTTCGAGGTGGTTGTTGGAAGGTTGCGCCGCGTTTTCCGCCGCTAGGATTCGCTTCCATCGATTCAAGGGTTGGATCGAGTTCGTCGCGCCAAGGAGAAGCCGTACCACTACCTCTTCGTTCTTGGGAAGCTCATGAAGCATTGCCGCTTTCGCCTTCGTCTTCCGGCCACTCACTCACCAAGATCTTCATCGAGCTCGAACTTCGGTGGATCGTCGGATCGAAGAATCTGACGGACGGAGTAAGCCATGCCATCCGTGAATAGGAAACGGTAGGGGTAAGTCTCACCATCGATCGCAAGATCAACATCCACGATCAGCCACGTCGCGTCCGTGCGGTTCGGCGAGAAAAATCAGAATTTCCTTTATAAAAATAATTCAGGAAATTCGGAATTTATTATTTAGGTTTATTTTCAGGATTTTCAAACTTCAAAGTCTTATAACTTTCACATACGAACTCGATTTAGGTGATTCAAATTCCTAAAATTTGTAAAAATAAGATCTTTCTAATGGTGGCTTTCATTTGAATTTTTGAATTTGTTTGCTCTTTGGTTTTGGTTTTTATTTGCTTTTCTCTCTCGATTCGCGTGAGACGTTGAATTGTGCGAGGCTATTGAAGGATTTCTCACTCAGAGTTATTTTCAGACCAAGACCAGGAACTTAACCAAGGCAAGTTGTGCTTTGATCATGTTGCACCCATATAATAGATTGCATGCTATTTTGATTTAACTTATCACTTGTTATTTCATGTTTATAAATGATTTCAACTTTACTTCGGGATTAGCTATTATACCCTTTGAATTACACCCTACCTTGATAAATTGTATGCCATGATCCACTTGTTACCTTAGGTTGGTTAATTATAGTTGGTTAATAGGAAACCAACAAGGAGGATTAGAACGGAATAGAATGCTTAGCCATGCCACGTCATCACAAGTACATGAAATGATGATTATTAAATTTGACTAATGGAATATGGAACAATGATGTTAAGTTGTGTGTCATGTGTGGATGCACAATGAGATTGAGTTGTCGTGACGAGGAAGTCACACAATGATGATGTTGATTTGTGATAAGCATGTGATGCTTGGTAACCAACCGGGAGATAATCACTTTAGATTAAAGCAAGTGGAAGGGGCAAGGGTGCCAGGGTGGGCCCGATGGGCGAGAAAGGGTATGTGTAAGTCTTGCTTTAATCAATCCTAAGGACTTAACCTTGCGAGCCTTTGACCTGAGTCAAACTTGCGTACCACATCGCTCATATGGGGCAATTTAGTCGACTAATTTGCAAATGCTTAACTTAAGTGCTATCTTGGTGGTGTGAGTCCGGGTGCACGGGAGAACTCACATGGCGCAAGAGGGGGCCTGTCGTGGCGGTGTAGCCCTTCGTGTTGAAACCTTAGCGGTAGCATCGGGTTAAGAGGATGCATTGTAAAGGCTTTGTTATAATCGTCACTGTGTGGTGCATGGTTATATCGTGTGGGTAAATTGCATAACCTCTGCAGAGTGTACAATCTATTCTGATAGCCGTGTTTCACGGTATTGAGCAATGCTCGAATTACAAATAAGGGTAGTTAATTAAAATGAACAATCAATGGGATGGCGGGATGCCATGTGGTTAATGGAACTTGATTTAGGATGGAGAACTTGGGTTTGATTTGAGAAACAATGGAATCTACGTACTTGTTATTATTTGTTTTACTGTCTTTCAATCTATATACTGTTTATGTTTGAAAATGCTGCTTTGTTGCTTATGAGCCACTTAGCCTTTCCTTTGGAATAAGCCTGCATATAGTTATAATAGAGATGCATTCTGTGCACAACTTGTTGAGTACGTGTTGGTGTACTCACCCTTGCTTACAAAACAACAACAGTGGAGGAGTCATCGCCTGTGCTTGAGGAGGACTTTTAGGTGGACGCGAGTCACTAGGCCAAGCCTTGTCAGTCGCCTGTGGTGTACTGATGAGTCATCACGTCTTCTACTATTTTCCACTGCATTTGTCTTATTTTATCTTAGTCTTGCCCATAAGGCCAATAAATGTAAGAGATCATAAGATCATACACTAGTTATATTAAATAAATGAAGTATTATTGTTATTATCGTTGTGTATGATGTGATGCTTACCAATGTTAAGCCGTGTGCACTAGCGTTGATCCCAGGAATAGTGCGGCATACACGGTGGGTCCGAATTGGTGAATCGGGTCCTTCAGCCGTCCCCCGCCCTCACGCACTGCGCCGCCTCGCCCGCCAAGACGCTGCGCCGCCATTGCCCGCCGGCACGGCGGCCGCCCCCAACCGCCGCCTATCGCCGACCACCTCGGCACCACGCCCTCAGCCGCCGCCTCTAGGCCGAGTTAAACTTGCTAGATTGTGGAGCGATCCGGCGATGATTGTGGTTTTTTGGTAACTTCGCTTTACTTATGGATGGTTGTGACTTGTGAACACCGACAATGCAGATTTTTTCTCCTCGTTGGAGACGAGGGCATGGTCTGATGCGAGATGATTAGATGGGTTTTGGTGTTCCATCCGCTGCCAAGAGGATGGATTTGCATATCTGGTGTATCCAAGATCACATTGCTTTGATCTTGTTAGCGGTCATAAGACCTTGGCGAAAATCTTGGGCGTTAAGGGGCGATTTTGTGGTGATTGTTTGAAAATTTAGATTTTTGTAGGGCATTTTTTGTTATCGCTAAGATACTTTGTTTTGGGACTTGATGGTATAGTACGCTAATCTACATCTCTTAGCACCGTAGGGCTTACATCTTTACTTGTGAATTTTCAATGAGATATTGGTTTATGGCATCTCATAAAAAGGATGAATATATCTTGTGTCTTTTGGTGCATCTGGGTAGTTTGTTTTATTACATGTTCGAAAGTGTTATGCTATGATTGTATACTTGTATCTGCTTGTTATGGATCTCAACTAGTTGCGTGATTAAGCTTGTAGTTGTAGTTGTCCTTAATCAATTAGTGCCATAACATTTTTGCCACAAATGTTGCAACACGTCTTGCGTGAAAAGGGAGAGATTTGCTTTTTTAAGTAGTGTTCGGGTGATATTATAAATTAAACACATGTTGATTTGAGAGGAACAGAAGAAAAGAGAATTATCATTTTCTTTGTCACTACGCTTGGTGATTAACAAGCGGCTTGTGAAGCAAAAATTAAATGAATGTGCCACTTATTGTGTTATCTTTGTGCGATCTGTAATTTTAGTCAATTATTATTGTGCCACTATTCTCGCTTCCTCCATTCGATGCTTGCGTAACCTTGATTTGGATCCAAGTACAACTAAAATATACCATTGTAATGTTGAGATAAGAGGGATTCCGTAGTCAAAGTTTTCAAGGTATTATGTGTGTTGTTTTCAGTTTGACCACCCCAATCTTTGGTGTGTATTATGTGTCTTTGTTCTTCATCCGCTTCACCTTTGATGGTGTAACCTTAGGTATGCTTGAAATTTGTAATTTAAGCAGGATTATTTATGATTCACCATAAAGCAAGATCGAGAAAAATGTTAATATTTGTAATCGTTCGCTCTTTGTAATTTTTCATCTCTTCCAATATTCTAATCCATATTGTTGTAATTTCAGAGCAAAGGTATTCAGTTTTTTTTGTTGCAAAGTATGGGTATTGCTTACAGAGCTTTGAAAAGAGCCACTTGTGACTTTGGTGACCTACCCTCCAAAGACATTCCAAAGAAGACGATACGAGTCTTGTTTGTGATTCTAGGATTGTTCTAAAATAAGGCCACTTTGCACTCCAACTAATAAAATGGAGAGGTAAATGAACTCTTCCTCCTTTTATGAGATGATCATGAGTCGAGAACTCTGATGTCGGCTAACTATGTTCTTGTATTGTTATCCGTATAAGATTACTAAGGAAGTTGGCGACAGTACATTTGGGAGTGTTTGGCGGCAAATAATAAAGAAAGTGGTGAAGTGGTGAAATGTGTAGTTATTGCAATATTTCCATCATATACCCTCCTTTAATGCTGAAAAAGTGGATGATTAGTTGTAGTATGCCATTTAATAAGGGCATGTAGGGTCGAATAACATTAACTTTTTTCTTAGATTTAGTGTTTCTTTGATCAATGTGTATGGTGGGCTATGGAGGGAGTACAATGTTTCCCTATCTAAATTAATGCTGATCTACTTTCTTTTCAATGCTGAGTGATATTTATGCTATACTTATTAACGTGTCTTTATTGTTTGCCTTTGGTGCATGCATTTGAACAGTTATCTCATATGGTTTTTGTCTTCTCTCTTGCGGTACAGAGGTCCTAATAAAGATGAACAAACTGTGACAAAGAATGTAGATTTGTTTCGTAGATTTGTTTGATGTCACGAGGCTGAACCGATGGTTGCAAAGCGTCATGGCGCCACTAAGAAAAAAAATGGGAAGGTGAGAACCGCCATATGCCAATCCTTAAGATGGACAACCTATTAATCCTTACTTTATCGATAAAATAATCGAGCTTTTTAAGGCTTAATTCTAGGGAGTGATGATGAAGATAATGGAGCCGCAATTGCGAAACCAAAGACACAAAAGAAGAAACCACTAAGAAGGATCAGAATATGACTTAATCATTTTAAGCACTTTTGCTATGTTATATTCTCGTGGAATCATTATGTAGTTTACAAATTGCCGTTGGATGTGTGATTGATTATCTAAGGATCTGCTAGAATGTCTCCTTCGGTTTGAGAGATTGATATATATATATTATAACCGCAAATGTTTTTTGTCTCACGAGTGGATGTTCTATTTACAAGAGAGGTCATGCCAAATTTTGTACATTTTGGTGACTTAGTTTGATTTGCCAAATGAGGTAGTAGATTTTTCACGATGGTCTGATAATTGTCAAATGTGTTAAACACATATATATATCCTTAGATAGGAGCTGATGATTGGTTATATGATACTGAGTTTCAGAGATTGAAGTTGATTGGCGAATAGCAGAAATAGAATTCTGCAGTAAGACACAAAGAATGATGGCAAATAAGGATTCTTTCATCCAACCATTGTCCATAATCATATGTATGTTCGCTTTTCCTTCGCTTATGGTCCGATGCGTAGATGGCTTTAGTCTGGTTTGTGCATTAAGTAATGCCGTAATGTAGAGAAAATCCCATCAGAGGAGATTATAAGGTTATGATTGGAGTAGGTGCATGATTTTCTAGTTGATGTACATGAGCATCGCTTAGGATCTTAAACATGAGATTTTCTAGCACTAGAAGTGGCATGTGTGTGTAGTAGATAACGATTATAACTACTAAGTAATGCTTGGTTTCTCAGCAATACAATCTTTATGTTTAAAATGTAATTTTAAACTCCCTACTATTAGTTATGAATTTTGCCCATTTATATTGATAATTGAGTTCAAAAAGGCGTAAACTACTTTGGGGCAACTCCTCGCCCATTGCCCAATGCTATCGCTGAATTAATGTAAATGGTAACATGTACATCAAAACCTCATCAAACAAATAAAGGGATGGCAAGGATCACCACCGTGATATCAACACAAATAAGGATGAATAAGACAAGATATTACTATGGGCGCTTGAGGATAGGGTAGCTTCACATTGGTTGTTTTAGGAAGCACAGATAATGAAATATTGTAGACAATTTTGTGAAATGAAATGTTTTTTCGATAAATAGGATCTTAGATTATACAATGAGCTAGTTCACACCAAACAAAGATCTTGATGCACATGATCCATATTTGTGTATCGTTGTTTGAACACAATAATGCACATTATTGCCATATAATACTACTACTCGATGAAAGAAACCTTGGATGCATTGCTTTGTGATATTCTTACTCAAGACTCCTAGACCCTAACTGCTATTTGAATTGCTTTATATGCGTGTATTGACAATGGAGACGCTTTGAGCACCTTATGCTTTTTATTGCGCTCAAGGAACTCCTTGCCAAGCAACTACCTTTTTGCAAATTCCGATCCGGACATGCCCGCCGCTTCCCTGCTCTCTGCTCGGGTTCATGATTGATTCTCATGAATATAGCTTCTTCGTTGGAATATATGTAAGAAAAATCTACAAAGAAAGGAAAACAGCCAACGAGTGTATCGATCCCGATGTGACAATGGTCGATGTTGTCACAAATACAAGAATTGAGAGCAACACCCACCGGTACTTCATGCCAAACAACTCGGATACTACCGAAATACAAGTTTTGTGGAGGGTTTCTCCAAAACGTCTGTTGTCAAACAAGCATCGATATCAAAGGGCATTCAATAAAGGTAATGCCTATATTAGTTTTTAGTAGTGGACAATGAATATTGAGAGGCACTTTGAAGATTGTTTTGCTTGGACGCTCAAATCTCTTTTTGTAGTTTTTAAGTAGAAGCAATTGTCGGTTCCACAAAGGAATTTCAAAGTCGAGATTTTGTCGACTACTATTAATAACATAAACCGCTTTTGTAGGTTTTGAACCGCCATGATTCTTATCTACATACTAGCCCCTCTCAAATACGCCATCGCCTATGGTTGTTCGATGCTACTATTGTTCTTGGTGCTATTGGTAAGGTATGTATGCACAATTTTACAATCCATGTTATATTTATATTTCAAATTGAACACATCTCGTAACCATATAAGATTCCTAAGACAATTTATTTCTATATTCTAATGCTTGCTTTTTCAAGATAGTTTTATTCTATATGATCCACATGCTTTGAAATGAGTTTCATCCTTATCTACTTGTTAGCCTAAAAAGTTTCTTGCTCGTGGTAAAAGTGGAGCATTGTGAACGGTGCAAATCATTGCAGCTTCTAAAAGAATTTGTATTGCCAATTGTCGCAAATGTATCTTCTACTTGGGGTAAATCACCAACCACTTATTGTCGGGGACAACCATAACTTACAAGTGAGTATATTGTCATCACTGTTTTCTCATCCGATGAAGTATACACTCATCAGATATCCACATCCCGTTGTTAACTTGTTATAAAAAGGATAAATAACTTCATGGACAGTTGGAAGGAAAAAATAGGAAGCATGGAAATATATGGTACATAAAAATTTCTTCTAAGATCTATTATTTTAAAACTTGTCCTTAATCCTTGCTTATTCTTCAAAGAACTCCTTCATGATCTGATAAAAGACCATTCCATGAAATGAAGAAGGCTATAGCATTTAGCATGCTAAAAATAACAGCAAAAGTCGATAAGGAACCTGTACAATTTGACCTAGGTACACTTGACAATAAGACATTGATGTCCCGTGGTTGCTAACTTTGTTTGTTGGATGATCTTTATTGATTGATGTCCCTTTCTCAGTTTACAAGGATGGCGGTAAAGAGGAGAAAAAAGAAGAGAAAAACAAGAAATGCACTTCACTTGTCAGGTGCTACTTCATTCGCACTGAATCTGGGTGGAACATGGATGAACCTTATATACTCTTTGGAAGAATATCTTATTTTCTTCTTGCTCTGCATCTAATTATGTTGTACGTCATTGTGTAGTTTACAAATTGCCGTTGGATGTGTGATTGATTATCTAAGGATCTGCTAGAATGTCTTCTTTTGGCTTAAGTAGATTGATATATATATATATTATAATTGCAAATGTTTTTTGTCTCTGCCGAGTGGATGTTCTATTTACTAGAGAGGTTATGCCAAATTTTGTATATTTCGGTGACTTAGTTTTCGTTGAATTATGATCCAAATTCGAAGAAGACTAACTTCGCTTGAGCGAGCGGAGATTCGTCACGGAGGCTTGGATCGTTGTTATTCTTGACCTAGGTCATTGCCTTATATATGTTCATCTTGTAAGCCGTCATGAGTTGATCTCTCCCATGATTTGTAAACACTCTTGAAAAGGTTTAGTAGAGGTAATATTGCGATGTGTTGAATAAGATTGAATGTGAAGATGGTTGTGTTGAATGAGATGCATATCGATATATATATGCGTGATCGATATGGTTATATGTATTGAGTGTGATATCGATATGGATATATATATTGTTTTTTGTATAAATGTTTGTTCGAGTATTGCACACTTATTCATGATTGGCTCGCACACAAGAGTACTCCAATACTCTTGAAGTTCTGACACCCATCCTGTCCTTACCAAGTGCTTAATTCTCACCTAGTGGCTAACAACAACAAGCATTATCCTTTACCATAGACGTGGCTATTCAAATAGTTTAAACTCTGCAAAGACACGACTTTACCCACACAACACGCCACACTCATAAGCCAAGATATAAGCACATTTCCCTCGATGTGCCGACCGAGGTAAACATGACAAGGCAATTTTCCACTATGCATGGTTGTGAATCAAAACCACCCGGGTGACTATGGCCCCCAATCCCGCATGCCCAGTGCTCTGTGTATGTGGATCAAGGAGTACACCCATTATTTGACATCCCTTGACACTTCGCTAAGCTCAAGAAATTCCAATGGGAGTCCCTCTCACACTGTTATATGTGGTTTAAACTCTCCTAGTCCTACACAAGTACTTGGCTAAGCCGGTCCCATATATGACGTGTGGCTCGCATGATAATTACTTGAAGAGACGACACCAAGATATAATCCTTCAGGTCCTTAGCCAACATTTGCTACACATCACCAACAATTTGAACCAACATCGAACTTAATAATTCTGGATCATTGAGACCGATGGACTAAGTCCATCTATCGCGTTTCTAACGGTATTTCTAAGCATGGCTAGGAACTTTATAAAGAACCCATACATAATAATAATCCACCTAAGGTGACAATGGAATGTGGAATGAATATGACTTGGTGGTAAGTTGACAACATGGCATTAACTAAACATTTGACCCCAACATACTTGTAATTGAAAGTAGGCATGCAATTTGATAAATAATTTCAAAGCATAGTTGCAATTAATAGGATCAATCATGTTCAAGGAGTAATATAGTGCCTCGCTGCTCATTCTCGAGGTCATAAATGTAGGCATACTTGGGAGTGTCCTCCGAAGCATCAACACCTAGCGAGAAAAACAAACTTCAATAAGTACCGAATAAGCTCAAATAATTAACACTATTAAGGAATGCTCAAATATGCATGAAATTCTCATGGTTTGTAGTACTTATTTAAATATGAACATACAACTTAAGTTTATAAAGTTTGGACTTGTGTGTGAAAAGTTATCACTGAAACAAAATGCTTCAGGTGGGGGTTAAACAATGCAACAGCACATTAAAGATTCTAAGGTAGACCAAAAGACAAGTAACCCAAGCCTTGTTTTTTATGGGGTATGAAAGATTATGATCTTATGAACAAATAGGAATTGGTTTCACTCAATTTAGATTTACGATGCAAAAGTTATGACTATTTGAATTAGGGATGACAATGATAATTTGTGGAGCTATTCTTGTGATACATTATAGAAAAGGTGGGCTAAGAGAGAGCCTTACCACAGCAGGGAGACCCTTGTTCTTGGCGAAAGCTCGATTTCGATGAAAGCACCAAAAATGACAACGTGAAGATGGTCATCATTTTTCTCACGGTATTGGCTTCACCCTCTCCTCCTAGCTCATGGAGAAGATGACTTCCTACACTTGAGCTTGTAGTAGCGTTGCCTCGTCCTCCTTATGCTAGCAACATGACATGCACGATCTGAACCAACACACGCAAGTGAAGGTAATGCAAAAGAATTGAGGAGCTCCAAACACCAAAATTTTAGAAAATATGGAAGCAAAGATTTGAGAAGAACTCACCAACAATCTTGTGCATGAAGATTATAATCAAATGGATGTAAGGCTCTTGAGTTAGGGATAACAATGGTGGGACATGCACAAGCTCAAACTTGATTTTTGAGGGGATTTGATGGTGGTGAATGGAGAGGGTGGGAGAAGTGTTCTTGCTATTTTCTGGTTGAGTGAGGAAGAGAATGAGGGCAGCATAGGGAGGAAGAAGAGTGGGAGAGGGGTTAAGTGGCTGCCCACTCCTCCTTTACATGTGGGGTTAGGTCTCACATGTCATAGAGTAGGTAAGGAGGTGTGGTAGAGTGAGAAAAGTGAGAAAAGGCCAAGGTGGTAGGTGCTGTCCACTCCCTCTCATGTGGGTCCATGGGTCCACATGTCATGGAGTTGGTAAGGAGTGAACCTTGTATGGTTGGATTGAGCTTTTAAATTTCAGAAATTTCATCTTCATTCAAGTTAAATAGTCCATCACTTGTGAAGTTTTAAACAAGTGAAGATTTTATCGCAATTTTTTATGAGTTACTAAATGCAAATGACATGAGCATGATATGCATGACTTACCAACTTAACTATTTTTGGGGCCATTACAAAACCTACCCCCTAAATAGAATCTCACCCTCAAGATTATGCTATCTCTTTGAAGAGGTAGGGATATTCAGCTCAGAGATGATCTTCACACTCCCAAGTGGCTTCATTGGGAGTATGATTACATCAATGAACTTTGATGAATCTAGTGTTGTGATTCCAAGTGACACGCTCCCTTCATCAAGAATATAAATTGGATGCTCCCAGTAAGAAAGATCGGGTTGCAAATCAAGAGTGTCCAACTCGGTGGCTTCGATTGGAACACAAAGACATTTCTTCAGTTGAGAGACATGAAAGACATCATGCACATCAAAAAGTGAGGGTGAAAGCTCTAATTGATATGCCACGGCTCCTCATTTTGCCACAATTCGGAAGGGTCCGATGTAGCGTGGGGCTAGCTTTCCCTTCATATGGAACCGATGAGTACCTTTCAGCAGTGTGGCCTTGAGATAGACATGATCTTCTACTTCAAAACTTAGTTCACGATGGCAATGATCAGCATAAATTTTTTGATGAGACTGTGTTGTCCGTAACCGTTCTCGAATCAACCGAACTTGCTCCTCCACTTTGGTGACTAAGTCTGGGCCAAAGATGGGTCTTTCCCTATACTCAGAACAGTTGAAGGTAGTCCTACATTGCCTCCCACAAAGAGCCTCAAATGGAGACATTTGGAAGCTATTGTTGTAGGAAAACTCTGCGAATGGC
Organism: Guadua angustifolia; assembly: GCA_036346375.1. Classification (NCBI taxonomy): domain Eukaryota; kingdom Viridiplantae; phylum Streptophyta; class Magnoliopsida; order Poales; family Poaceae; genus Guadua; species Guadua angustifolia. Next base: position 35,894,029 of record CM070513.1, read on the forward strand.
AAGCACTTCTCCCAATTCTGGCCATACATAAGAGCACATGCTCTAAGAATATCCTCAAGAATTTGATTCACTATTTCAGTTTGTCCACCAGTCTAGGGATGATACATGGTGCTCAAAGTTAGTTGGGTTCCCATGACCTTGTGGATACATTGCCAAAAATGTGAGGTAAATTGTGAGCCTCAATCTGAGACAATTCACTTGGGAACACCATGAAGAGGTAAGGTATAGCTCTGCCAACTTGCTCACAAAGTCATGGGTCTTCGCCAGAAGGAAATGAGTGGTTTTTGTATATCGGTCGATGACTACCCAAATGGAATCAAAGCCTTTTGGTGTCACAGGCAAATTCCACTCAGGTACGAGCAACAGTACGGGCAATTTCCACTCAGGTATGGGCAATTTCCACACCGACTTCATCCAATTTCCACTCAGGTATGGGCAACGGATGAAGTGTGCCCACCTATCATAGATGATCGGCCTTCACTCATTGGCATATGTCACACTCGGCATTGTATCAAGCAATCTCCCACTTCATTCTGGTCCACCAATGTCTTGGCCTTAGGTCTCGGTACATCATTGTAATTCCAAGATGAATAGAGAATGAGGAGTTGTGAGCCTCATTGAGAATTGATGCCTTCAATTCCTTATGATTTGGCACCATTAACTGGTTACTGGACCATAAGACACCTTGTGGGTCATCAAGGAAGAAATTGGCCTTGCCTTGCTTGGTTCGGGCTCGAATGAATGCCATACCTTTGTCCGTCTTCTGAGTCTCTTTGATCTGGTCCAAGAGATTAGATTTAACCTCAAGGATAGCGAGCAATCCTTCATTAACCACTTGTAAACCGAGCTTCAAAATTCAGCGCACATGGCTTCCGATTTTGGTTCTGCTAAAATGCAATTGCATTGTGATTTTCAGCTCAAAGCATCGGCAATGACATTGGCTTTTTGGGATGATAATGAAGTCCCATGTCATAGTCTTTGATCAATTCAAGCCACTTTCTTTTCCTCAAGTTCAGATCTACTTGAGTGAAGTTATACTTTAGGCTCTTGTGATCAGTGTAGATTTTGCAACGATTACCGATGAGATATTGTCGCCAAATTTTGTGAGCATGTACTACAGCTGCTAGCTTTAGGTCATAAGTGGGATAATTCACCTAATGAGGCCTCAATTGCCTCGATGCATATGCCACAAGTTGGCCTTCTTGCATAAGTATACAACCAAGTCCGAGGCGAGATGCAACGCAATATATGTCAAAGCCCTTGTGAATATCTGGTAGAACTAAGACTGGTGCAGTGGTTAAGTGAACCTTCAACATTTGGAAGCTCGCCTCACAATCCACTGACCATACAAACTTTTTCTCCTTCTTTAAAAGTTCGGTCAGTGGCTTTGCGATTTTGGAGAAGTTCTCTAGAAACCAACGGTAATAACCCACAAGCCTTAGAAAACTTTGAACTTCTATGATAGTCTTGGGCTATCCCCAATCAAGCATAGATTGTACTTCACTTTGGTCAACCGCAACTCTGCCTTCTAATAGCACATGGCCTAAGAAGGCAACATCCTTTAGCCAAAATTCACACTTGCTGAATTTTGCATAAAGGCGGTGCTCTCGCAGTTTCTCCAACACAATCCAAAGGTGTAGTTCATGCTCCTCTTCGGACTTGGAGTAAATGAGAATATCATCGATGAAGATGACAACAAATTTATTGAGATACTACATAAAAACTGGATTCATAAGACCCATGAAGTAGGCCGGTGCATTGGTCAAACCAAAAGACAAGACGGTATACTCGTAGTGCCATAACGGGTAGAGAATGCCATCTTCGGAATGTCTCCCGATCTGATTTTAAATTGATGGTAGCCCGATCTTAAATCAATCTTGGAGAATATGCGGGCTCCCATCATTTGGTCGAACAAATCCTCAATCTGTGGAAGTGGGTACATATTCTTGACTAGGACTTCATTCAACGGATGGTAATCAACACACATCCGTAAGCTGTTGTCCTTCTTTTTCACAAACAACACTAGGCATCCCCAAGGTGAGGAGGTCAGTCGAATGAAGCCTTTCTCTTACTGCTCCGTGAGTTGTCTCTTCAATTAAACCAACTCATTTGGAGGCATTCGATACAGACGTTTGGATATCAAGCCCGTTCTGGGCTGCAATTCAATGACAAACTCAACTTCCCAGAAAGGTGGCATCCCCAATCATAGTACTCCTCTTGATATTCATTACTTGGTCCTTCCTCAAAGAATCGAACAACAAGGCGTAAAGCCATGAGTACAAAACGAATCAACAAGTCAGTAGGAAATGATGCAATATATTCATGCACGGCTTGACAAAGGATAGTCATATGATTCATTTGTAGAAAGCAATAACTTGAATTTAAATACAATAAATAGATTGAAGGTAGATTGATAAAAACAATAATAAATAACTGGTAAATCAATGGTAGACAACATGAACAAAATGGCGAGGCATCACCCTACATCATTCAAACAAGTATCAACCACCAAATTCAACAAAGATAGCTTGAGACAACAAAACAACAAAGGAACTCCCTGCTCACATCCCAACAATTCCACATTTCAAGAAACACTCTATACCCCGTGTGAAATCCCCAGGCTTGTCCATGACCGTGGACACGGCTATTCGAATAGTTTTACACTCTGCAGAGGTTGTACAACTTTACCCACAAGACATAATCATCCCTTAGTGCCAAGCGCTACGAACACACTTCCTTTGGTGTGTCGGCAGAGAGATCACTACAAAGCCTTTACAATGCATGTCTAAACTCAGTACTGTCCTCTAAGGTTTCACCCCTCGGGGCCCCCTCTTGAGCCATGTGAGTCTACCTGTCCATCCCAGAACCCACACTAATACTTGGCAGTACTCAAGACTAGACATCACAAATTAATCAGCTAGGTCTGTCATATACCAGACTTGTGGTTGCACGATTAGGCCCAGTTCAATGGCGCACAAGATTAAGTCCTTAAGTTGTCTCAGGCAAGACAGCCACATCCTAATGTGCTAGACAACTCCCCCTTTACTGCACGATCACTTGCCCAAGGGAAAACATTTTGTTCAACCAAGACCAATGGCATCCCCTGTCATGGTACAACAAGTTTTACAATAGTAGCCAACAGCCACAATTCGATATCTCATTAAGTCAAGATTAACATTAATTCATATGTGATATAAACCCCATCGTATGACTAAGCAGATCTAAGCATAGCTACGTTAACCCAATGTTGGTATTATGATTATGTCCAACTAGTAATGTCCCAACCTAAGGTTAACAACGGGTATATGTCATTCCAATAGTCAAGGTGGCATAACATCAATCAGGTGAATAGCTACTCCCAAAACTAAGCAGTGATATACAAATAGCATGCAATTGTACAAAACAAAATAATTTTGCAAACATAGGTTCAACATGATCAAAGGTTACGACTTGCCTTGCTGATCAAGCGCTGAATCTTGGTCTTCAAAGTCTCCGTTCGCTCCTTCGGGGTTCGCGTATACCAGAAAATAAAGCAATAAAACCAAATAAATACAAAACAGAGAACCAAACAAGACCAAAATTGAAAATAAATGCCTCTGGAAGATAGAGCTCGATTTTACAAAAATTTAGAAATTTGAATCGCTTCAATCGGAGTTTGTATGATCGAGAACGAGCCTCCGGAAATTTTAATTCAGAGACAAAGGCTGAAAAGGATAAATTCGAATTTCATGATTTATTTTTATACGGGAAAATTGATTTATTGCGCAACGCTGACGTCAGCAAACCAATTTCCCGAATAAAAATAAATCTGAAATTCCTTATCTCACTGACGAACGGGACCCACGGTCCATAGACCGAGTCCATGGGCACTGCCTCGGTCCACGGTGGACCAGGTTTGTGGCACAGTGGCTAGGGTTGACTCGGTGGGGCACGACTGATGTGGCGCTGACATGGCGCACACGGAGCAGCTGACGAGGCGGCCATGCAAGCACTGACAGTGTGGCTGACCAGGCGGGCACTGCATGGGATGGCCACGCGACGCCCATCCGACGGCTCGATGCGGATCAGAAGGTCGAGCAGCAAGGGAGCAGCGAGAGGTGACGCGGCGCAATCCGGGGGGTCGACGGACGATCCGACGGCCGGGAACTTGAGAAGGAAGCGACGGTGAGGGGCGGTGTTATTTCGCCGGAGCGAAGACGATGACAACGAAGACGGCGGAGGATGGCCGGATCGAGCTCGACTCGGCACAGATCGGGAAGAGGGCAACACGGCGAGCTCGAAGGTGCAACCCATCATGGCGGAGACTCACCGACGGCAGAGAAAATGGCGACGGAAGGCTTCGGGCACGGTGGCGAACTTCGGCGAGGGTGTGGGAGCAAACGGCGGCGGTGACGATTAGGGTTTCGCCCGGGCTGGCGACGGCGACAGCGATGATGTGGAGGCATCCAGGGCGTACACGAGGCGATGTTTCAATGGCGCACAACACGCGGCGATGCTAGGGTTTTAGCGTGGCTGGGCTGGACTGGGAAAATGGGCCGGCGCAAGATGGGCCGAGAAAAGCAGATGAGGTTGGGCCGCCGGGGGCGAATAATAGAACGCCAATCGGAGGAATAGGATGGGCCGAGCGGAAGAACAGGATTTGGGCCGGGGCAAATTCAGCCCGAAGGGATTTTTGAAAATTTGAAAACGCTTTTCCAATTTAATAAATTCCAGAAATTCAAATAAATCCAAATAAATAGCAAATAAATTCTGAAAAATCTCCAAAAATACAGAAAAGTTCCTTGAAGCACAAGGAATCCAACAAAAACTAGAAACCTTTGATTTGATGCATAGATTAATTAAATTAAATCTTTTATTTTTAGAAAATTTCAGATTAAGCTTTGATTAATTCAAGAAAATGCGACTGGTTCATTTTTCAACTTTAAACATTCCAAAACTCTAAATTTTGGGATGTTACAGCAATTCTTCTAGAAATATGTCCGGGTAGTCACATACCACTGGTACATCACTTATCCCAAAGGATAGTTCACCTCTCAATGCATAGAAATGAGTAGAGTTGGAACTTGACGCAAATATGACTTATTCGCCGCTTGCGTTGGTAAGTGAAATAGACCTTTGTGCACAATCGATGCATCCTTGGTGTTTGGATAGCCAATCCATCCCAAGAATGACTCCAATCCCCTCCATTTTGATCACTATTAAATCGACTAGGAACTCTACCCCATTAATCTCAATTCTTACTTCCCAACAGATTTGATCGGTTCTCAACCCCAATCCTGGGGCTTTGATGAGAAGTGGTGGATGTATAGGTTGTATAAGAAATCCATTATAGGCAGCAAACTTTTCTATGATGAATGAATGTGATGCTATGGAATCAAATAATGTGGTAGTCGGGTTTGAGTTGACAAGAAGCATACCCAACACCACATCTAGTGCATTCTAAGCCTCCTCGATTGTAACATGGTTGATACGACCACATGGCTATGCTGGTGCTAAGGGAGGTGCTGGTCATGGTGGTGCTGCAGCTCTAGGTGCATTAGAGGGTTGGACCCCTAATGTTGCTTGGCCCCTTTGCGGAACTGACACACAAAATGCCCAAGCTATCGACATTGGAAACAAACTAGGGTTGGGCGGACTTGAGTGCTGCTCCCTTGCTGATTTCCACCGGTGTTTGGTGGAAAACCTAGCTATAGTGGACGAGGAGCGAATACTGGAGGTCTTGGAAATGTTGAAGATTGAAAGTTTGGAGGTTGAGGGCACCCAATGCGCAGTGGCTGCGAGCTGCTGCTTGTTGAAATCTGCAGCCCACTTGCGCTTTTGTGACTCCTCCAGTTTTCCCCACTTCTCCACCACTATGGCCTTGTTTACCAAGTGTTGGAAGTTGTAGAAGTCATGGGCAGCGAACTCCAACTGCAATTCCTCAGAAAGTCCCTCCATGAAGCGCTCTTGCTTGCACTTGTCGTTGGAGACATCGTCTGGAGCGTAACGAGCCAAGTAGTTGAACTCGTGAAGGTACTCCATGACGGACTTGCCTCGTTGCTTTGGAGTGAGGAATTCTCTCTTCTTGATGGCCATGACACCTGCGGGAACATGAGCCTCATGGAAGGTCGCGCGAAACTCCGCCCACGTGATGATGTGGTCAATGGGCTGCATGGCGGTGAAGTTGTCCCACCATGCACATGCCGCTCCATCGAGTTGATGAGAAGCGTAGAGAACCTTCTCATGGTCCAGACATTGAGCAATGGTGAGCTTGTGCTCAATGGTCCGAAGCCAATCATCCGTTTTGAGTGGATCCTCGGCACGAGAGAATAGCGGTGGCTATGTATAAAGAAACTCACCGAGCCCTCCCACAGCCTGATGTCCTACCCCTCCAACACCTTGAAAAGGTCTCGGGGCAGCAGCCATGTTGCGAGCAATCTGCTGCAAGATCAAGGTTTGATCATGCCTATTTTGCTCTATTAGAGCAAGAACTTGAGCTATGGTTGGAGGTGGTGGAAGTTCCTCCTCCGCATGACGATGGTGCTGATTTTGTCGGCGAGATGACTCGGGGTTGTCATGGGCAACATCCCGAGCTTAACCCTCAGCTTGTTGGTAGTTCATGGGTTGCGGCCTCGCTTCACACTAAGATTGGGAACGAGTGGTAGCTCCCACCATCCTATTGCCAAAACAAAAATTAGCAATGGGAAACAAGGAAGAACCATCAACGAGAAATAGAAATATGGACAGCAAGCAATTCATACAAGATTCTATATGTATGCAGCAAGAAAACATATATAAATTCCACAAAACCTTAGGAAACAAAAGCCATTAGGCCAGCATAACATCCATAAAAGCATATAATAGTTTTCCAATGCGATCCAACAAGTACAAAGCCCGTAGGCTGATGGCAATCTCTTGGAATGGAAATTTCAGAATTCAACATACTAAACATAGTTCTAAAAAACATAGCCTATTTCATTTTTAAGAAATAACCCAACTCATCCCTACATGTCCCACTTGATAAGCTCGACTAGGACAACTCAAATATCCCTAAGGAATTCCTCAGGAAACTCATCCAAAAGATGGTATCCCGGTGATCCAGTGTCCTCGGGGTCCAATGGATTGACATGGCATTGCGGGGATCCTAAGTAGGGCATAGGGTCTCTAGTTAGCTCCTGAACACGACGACACATCGCACTTGCCGAGTTGATGTGCGCACGGCTATGGGTAAATTATTGTGCTTCCACCCATGGCATATGTGGGAACTGGAAGGTGGGTGGGGTGGCACTGTGTGGTGTAGTGGAATTGGGACCATACAATGCATTCTGTGGCACAAGGTTGACTTGGACGAGGTGGTGGAGATGTCCCTGAGCTACATGGAGACGGGCACGAGTCTCCCATAACTCGTGGACAATTCAACGGTGAGCCCAGTCCATGATATGGACTAAGCCCGCCAACTGACAGATAGAAAGGTCTTCTCCAAGCTCAATTTTAGCAACATAGTTGACTTGATTGGTCGGCCTTCGTTGTAGAAAGTAGAGGTACGGCAATCAACTCCCGTAGGTCGTGGTGAAGATGGCATATGGTGACATACGCCACCTCTTGGATGGCCATCCCAATGGACGTGCCCCTCACTTGAAAGTGATGGGAATGCTCCCCGTCACCATTCAAGCGATGATGTGAACCGTGGTAGTGTAGGTCTCCAACCCCGGTCCTAATGCACGGTCATAGACCGCATACTTGGGTGCATAGGTGAAGTTGGCCCTCCAAAGCATGTCCCGAAGAAAGGAAGAATATCCCTCCACATCTTTAGCACGTGTGGCCAAAACTAATGGTCCGCAACTCATCTATCATGTTAAAAAAACAAGGTAAGTCAGAAAAATTATTTTTCAAAGCAAAATGAACATAAGGATGAGGTATGGAACTCAGATGGATAAGAAGTAAAGGAAATGCATATTACTATTAGTTCTAAAATTATTCAATAAGAAAAATAATTTTGAATCAAAACACACTCTAGCTAGTCGGCCATGCTACATTCTAACCTGCAGCCAATATGGCTCTGATACCAAGCTTGACAAGAGCCGCCTCGGGACTCCGCTGATTCACACGAATGTGTGGTACAACTAGGGTGAATCAAAGGAACCTTGGGTTCCCTGAATAAGTGCCCGTGTTGGCCCCAGGACAGCAACCAACAAACGCAGCCATGAATAACAACTTGCATCACAACACATACACAAATAGCGGAAGCATAAGCATAATTACATACCAAAAGTTAGGACTGCTGTCTAAAATGACATATGTAGTATTATTACATCAAAGTGGCAGTGGAAAATATAAACAAACAATAAAAGGCCAGCGTGGCATGCCCCAAACCCGTAGGGAACCGACTGGATGCAAGAACGCTAGTCTAGCCACTAGTGTTGTCGAAACCTGCCTGGTAAAAGTCTCCGGGCAGCACCTCATCCTCACCTGCAGCAAGTGGATAATCTGATTGAGTACAAATAATGTACTCACATAATAATATATATGTAAATGCAAAGTTCTAGCTACATGTGATTGTCATGTCAAAAGAGAGCTAGATTGGCTAAATTTCAGTAACAAGCAATATTTTGTGAAAGCATAAACATGCATAGATTTCAATGGCTATCTTTACAAATATTTTCAAATGCTAATATATGGTAAATAATCATCATACCATCATAGTAACAGCCATCACATATTTGTATCATGCCCCCAAGCATATTTCGAATCATGAGTTCCAACACTCATGATTGGCTCACACACAAGAGTACTCCAATATTTTTGAAGTTCCCACACCCATTCCATCCTTACCAAGTCCTTAATTCTCTCCTAGTGGCTAACAACAACAAGCATCGTCCTTAACCATAGATGCGGCTATTTGAATAGTTTAAACTCTGTAGAGGTACGACTACCCACATGACATGCCACACTTGTAAGCCAAGCTATAAGCACATTTCCCTCGATGTGCCAGCCAAGGTAAACGTGACAAGGCCATTTTTCAGTATGCATAGTAGTGAATCTAAAACACTTAGGTGATCGTGGCCCTTGATTCCGCATACCCAGTGCTCCGTGTATGTGGATCAAGGAGTACACCCATTGTTGGACATTCCATGACTCTCCACTAAGCTCAAGGAATTCCGTTGGGAGTCCCTCTCTTCCTCTCACACAGTTACATGTGGTTTAAACTCCCCTAGTCATACACAAATACTTGGCTAAGCCGGTCCCATATATGGCGTGTGGCTCACACGATAGTTACTTGAAGAGACGGCACCAGGATTTAATCCTTAAGGTCCTTAGCTAACATTTGCTAGACATCATCAACAATTTGAACCAACATCGAACTTAGTAATTCTGGATCATTGCGACCAATGGACTAAGTCCATCTATCCCGTTTTCAACAGTATTTCTAAGCATGGCTAAGCACTTCATAAAGAACTCATACATAATAATAATCCACCTAAGGTGACAATGGAATGTGTAATGAACATCACAAGGTGGTAAGTTGATAATATGGCATTAGCTAAACATTCTACCCCAACATACTTGTAATTGAATGTAGGCATGCAAGTTGATAAATAATTTCAAAGTATAGTTGCAATTAATAGGATCAATCATGTTCAAGGAGTAAGATAGTGCCTTGATGCTCGCTCTCGAGGTCATAAATGTAGGCGTACTCGGGAGTGTCCTCCAGAGAATCAACACCTAGCGAGAAAAACAAACTTCAATAAATATCGAAAGAGCTCAAATAATTACCACTATTAAGGAATGCTCAAATATGCATGAAATGCTCATAGTTTGTATTACTAATTAAAATATAAACATATAGATGAGTTTGTGAAGTTTGGATTTATGTGTGAAAAGTTATCATCGAAACAAAATGGTTTAGCTGGGGATTAAACAATACAACAACATATTAATGATTCTAAGGTCGACCAATAGAGAAGTAATCTAAATCTTGTTTTTCTATAGGGTATGAAAGATTATGATCTTATGAACACATAGGAATTTGTTTCACTCAATTTGGATTTACAATGCAAAAGTTATGACTATTTGAATTAGGCTAGGTTGGGTGAAAACTGTCTGACCAAAAATTTTTGGACAAAGAGTAGCACTTATTTGCTAGGGATAACAACAATGATTTGTGGAGCTAAGAGAGCCTTACCACAGCAAGGAGACCCTTGCTCTTGGTGGAAGCTCGATTTCGATGAAAGCACCAAAAATGCCAACATGATGACGGCCTTCGGTTTTCTTCCGGTATTGGCTTCACCCTCTCCTCCTAGCTCGTGGAGAAAATGTCTTCCTTCACTTGAGCTTTCAGTAGCCTCGTCTCCTCCTCCTTAAGCTAGCAACGCGATATGCACGATCCAAACCAACACATGCAAGTGACGGTAATGCAAAAGATTAGAGGAGCTCCAAACACCAAAATTTCAAAAAACATGGGAAGTAAAGATTTGAGAAGAACTCACCAACAATCTTGTGCATGAATATTCTAATCGGATGGATCTGAAGCTCTTGAGCTAGGGATCACAATGGTGGGACATGCACAAGCTCAAACTTGATTTTTGAGGGGATTTGATGGTGGTGAATTGAGAGGAGTAGAAGTGTTCTTGCTATTTTCTTGTTGAGTGAGAAAGAGAATGAGGGCAGCATGGGGAGGAAGAAGAGTGGGGGAGGGGGTTAAGTGGCTGCCCACTCCTCCCTTACATGTGGGGTTAGGTCTCACATGTCATAGAGTAGGTAAGGAGGTGTGGTAGAGTAAGAAAAGTGAGAAAAGGTCAAAGTGATAGGTGTTGTCCACTACCTCTCATGTGGGACCATGGGTCCACATGTCATGGAATGGGTAAGGAGTGAACCTTGCATGGTTGGATTAAGCTTTTAAATTTTAGAAATTTTGTCTTCTCCATCACTTGTGAAGTTTTAAATGAGTGAAGATTTTATTGCAATTTTTTTATGAGTTACTAAATGCAAATGACATGAGCATGATATGCATGACTTACCAACTTAAGTATTTTTGGGGCCGTTACAGCCGGTCCCCACCTCTGCCCCGCCCGAGAGCCGCCGCCTCTCCTCAATCTCTACCGCTTCCTCCTGTTCCCTGCCACCTCCTCCTTGATCCCCTTGCTTTGGCCTTCTGCCTCCTCCCTTCCCTGTGGCCGCCTCCTCCCCTTTGCATAGCTGCAGCTGCCTAGTTTGTGAAACAACCTCTCCGAGAAAATTCTGACCACGATTCTACAATACTGTATAACAAGCTAAAAATAATTTTTAGCCTAGCCACAACCCCCCTAAATAGACTCTTAAGCTACTCATGAGCCTCTTCTTGAAGGCCTACTCCTAGTCTGTTGTCATTAGGGGGATCGGGGTCTAAGGAGACTGTAGATTGTAGTATCCTCGAGGTAAGGTAGGTGGTTTTATACCTCACTTTGGCCTAAGAAAGAGGGCTACAACATATTGTCGTTTTGGTCTAAGAAAGCAATGGGCAGTGTGTTGCCACTTCGCTCTGAGATAGGCAATGTGTTGTCTGTTGCTCTAACATAGGCATTGTTTTATCACTTCACAGTGCACAAAGTGTTGTTAAATCGGCTTGAGAAAGCTGCTAGTAGTATGTTATCAAATCACACTAAGAAAGTTTATGTGTGTGTTGTCCAATCGGCCTGACAGCTGATGGCATTACGCAAGCAAAAGATCATATCTTAATAGTATATTACTTAAGAAAGTAAAAGACTATATCTAAATGGTGTACATAAGTTAAGAAAGTAAAACACCATATCCAATTATTATATCAGGTATGAAAGGAAAAAAAACTATTTGGTGCCTTTGCGCAGTGCAACCCCTCGTGTGGTCCCAAGCTTTCTACGATGTTGCACATGTTTGGATGGATATGTGAACTAGTCAGGGCCCATTCACAAGTACTCCTAGTAGGCCGTACTGGTGTTGTCCGAGTAGCAAAGGCGGCCTGCGATGACTGAGTTGGTTCGGGCGCATTAGCGAGCTGCGATGGACCAAAGACCACACCCTGCGACTACTGATCAGGTTCCATAAACCAGTCCAAATCGACATCGTTGATGGGAGCGAAGTCATCGGAGTGGTTGACACTTTGCTCAAGTGCTACATTGACTGTTGCTGACAAACTTTTCATGTTAGTACGGCATATAATGCCAAGAACATAATAGATGAAAGGAGACCACGTGGTGTACCTAGAGTCAAGTGGACGTATGACGCAGAATGCTGCCTACTAGAGCCCCCTAGCACGTTCGAAGGAGGGGCCACCTGTGTGTGTGATGTCTCAGCTACAATCTATGGTGCGTGTTGACCCTGTACAACTGTGGCACGCCCATGAACTCAGACTGACGTCGTTGTCCCGGCCTCTGTGGGGCGTAAGCTAGATGATGCGAGTAGTCTTCCGCATACACTGCGCAACACCCTCTAAAGAAGTCTATCATGATCTCCAGCCTAATCACCTGGCCAACTCTGGCCAGTAGTGCATCTATCTCCTTTGTAGCCTCCCTGGCAAGGTCGCTCTACGTACGCATTAAAAGGCAAGTTAGTTGTTATAATTGTAGTAGTGATACATTACATGACATGTGAAACAAGTACTAATTGAGCGATGGAACGCTGAGTCCGACTGCGTGGCATAGGCGTCGACTATCAAGGGAATGTGTCTCGGAGGTGAGTCAATGACACACAACACGAACACGCGTGCATGGGTTAAACCACCGGATGTACTCGTGGTATGTACCGTGGTCATAAGAGGCAGCTCCCGTGAACATCCGCCAAAGCCTACGCCTACTACTGAGCATGAGGCAACATGCGAGCCGCCCAGCTCAAAGCACCAATGAAGCTCTTACGCGTGAGCCTATATGAGAAGATTAGCAACGTAACGTCATTAGTATGAACATCGAAAAGAGTGATGCAATTGGAAGTGATGTACAAGAGTACTCACGTGTGCATGCTCGATGGGATGACGTCACCACTGGGGACGGGGAACACCTACCAGAGACTGAACTACCTCATGATAATGTGAATGGTGTAGGTCTCCATGTAGACGTTGAACACCAAGTGGCGTCATGTCAGCCAGAAGACGATGTTATGGGTGCACTACAGCGAGTGGCCATGAGGTGCTCACGCGCCTACCAGCTCCAGGAGGTACGGACGCCAGATGATGCGATCATCCGTCAGCTAGTCAAACATCGCTATGTACTCGGAGTATGAAGCGTGTGACTTGACAGGCATGAAAGTCAGCTACAAAAAACAGGAATAGGCGATAGTTAGATGAAACATGGAAAATAATTGCACAATTGATGATAAAGGTGATTTAACTAACTCGTCGGCAACACAACAATATCCCCATGGTAAGACGATTGACGTCATCCTTGGGGGCACCGTAGAAGCCTACTCCGTAAGGTCCCAAATCCATCTACGGATATCCATTCTGGAACCTCTCGAAAGACCATAGCTGAAGGAGTAGGGGACACTAGGTGAGAATGGATGAGTCCACCACGTGACGACAACTGTCGCAAAGGGTCCGGTAGGTGGTAGCCAGTACAGCCAGTCCCCATGCTAGATGTGGGATCTCCTCTAGGTCGGCATCTGTGATCGATCTCACGTACTGGATCATATACTTGTCAACACTGTCTCCGTGGGAAGAGTAGAACAAGACCCAGCCGACCAGCCATAGCAGGTACGTCTCAAAATGACGACTAACGACATACTCCCCCGCTCCATCAGCCATCCTCTTGGGCTGCAGAAAGTAATGGTCAGTTTGAGAACTAAAAGAAAAGGCAAAATAAAATATAGACAAAGTAAATCACACTTACGTAGAACTATACCAGCCACTTTTGCGACAAACCGTGCGCAGAAGTGAAAGGTGGTAGCACGTCCGCGAACTCGGCTAGGAGCTTCGTTCGTCACTCCAGGTGGACGTCGTTAGGCACCACCACGTCCCCAGTGCAAGGTAGGCCCAATAGGTAGCTGACGTCCTCTAGTGTCGGCGCCATCTCACCGCACGAGAGGTGAAACGTGTGCATCTCCGGTCGCCAACGATCTAACAAAGCAGTAAGTAAGCTCCTATCGTACGGGAACCTTCTCGAGGCACCACGCCTGTTATGCACATCAGCAACAGTTGCCTCTACCATCTGTGCTATAGGCAGTAACCCTGCCGCTCTTAGCCTATAGGAAAACACTTTAAGAATGATTGCTCCACACATACAAGACATCGTAAGGCAATTATGGGAATAGTGCACTAAATTGGGAATCCATGGCACGTCGATCCACCATGCTCTCATGGGATCCACAAGTGTACGGCGTAAAGCTCGAATGGTAGCTCCTTGTCTAGCGGTGGCAAGGTAGCTAAGTGGCTCCGGTGAGTCACGTCTATGACTGGGTCGATCAACTCGTACTGCTGGACGTCGCCATGCCTGCAAATGAATACGCAAACAAAATGAACACAATAATAACAAAGAGAATTTGAGTACAACAATTACAAGTTAAAATTCGAATACACAAACGCTAACACATTTTAAATTCTCAACCTACCCAAACTACTACACTTATGTACGACAACAACAAGCATTGTAAAAAAATATTGCTACTCTATACAACTAATTATTTAAGAACTAAATTAATCTGGTCAACAAGTCGTGTATATAAAAAAGCTATTCCTACTCTATACAACTAATTACGTACTAACCTAATTAATCATGTTGCTAAGTCATGTATTCAAAAATACTATTAGTACTCTACACAGCTAATTACGTACGAGTTTAATTACTTACAAACCTAATTAATCTGGTCACTATGTTCTCTGCCTCTCCTCAATCTCTGCCGCTTCCTCCTGTTCCCTGCCACCTCCTCCTTGATCCCCGCCGCCTGGCGGCTGCCTCCTCCCTTCCCTGTGGCCGCCTCCTCCCCTTTGCACAGCTGCAGCTGCCTAGTTTGTGAAACAACACCTCTCCGAAAAATTCTGGTGCTTTTACAGTATAACAAGCTTAAAATAATTTTCAGCCTAGCCTGACCCCTAAATAGACTCTTAAGCTACTCATGAGCCTCTTCTTGAAGGCCCACTCCTAGTCTGTTGTCATTAGGGGGATCAGGGTCTAAGGAGATAGATTGTAGTATCCTCGAGGTAAGGTAGGTGGTTTTATACCTCACTTTGGCCTAAGAAAGTGGGCTCTGACATATTGTCGTTTTGGTCTAAAAAGCAATGGGCGGTGTGTTGCCACTTCGCTCCGAGATAGGCAATGTGTTGTTCGTTGCTCTAAGATAGGCATTGTTTTATCACTTCACAGTGCACAAAGTGTTGTTAAATCGGCTTGAGAAAGCTGCTAGTAGTATGTTATCAAATCACACTAAGAAAGCTTATGTGTGTGTTGTCCAATCGGCCTGACAGCTGATGCATTACGCAAGCAAAAGATCATATCTTAATAGTATATTACTTAAGAAAGTAAAAGACCATATCTAAATGGTACATAAGTTAAGAAAGTAAAACACCATATGCAATTAGTACATCAGGTATGAAAGGAAAAAAAACTATTTGGTGCCTTTGCGCAGTGCAACCCCTCGTGTGGTCCCAAGCTTTCCACGATGTTGCACATGTTTGGATGGATATGTGAACTAGTCAGGGCCCATCCACAAGTACTCCTAGTAGGCCGTACTGGTGTTGTCCGAGTAGCAAAGGCGGCCTGCGATGACTGAGTTGGTTCGGGCGCATTAGCGAGCTACGACAGACCAAAGACCACACCCTGCGACTACTGGTCAGGTTCCATAAACCAGTCCAAATCAACATCGTTGATGGGAGCGAAGTCATCGGAGTGGCTGACACTTTGCTCAAGTGCTACATCGACTGTTGTTGACAAACTTTTCATGTTAGTACGGCATATAATGTCAAGAACATAATAGATGAAAGGAGACCACATGGTGTACCTAGAGTCAAGTGGACGTATGACGCGGAATGCTGCCTAATGGAGCCCCCTGGCACGTTCGAAGGAGGGGCCACCTGTGTGTGTGATGTCTCAGCTACAATCTATGGTGCATGTCGACCCTATACAACTGTGGCACGCCCATGAACCTGTACGACGTCGTTGTCCCAGGCCTCCTGTTGGACGTAAGCTAGATGATGCGAGTAGTCTTCTGGCATACACACTGCAACACCCCTCTAAAGAAGTCTATCATGATCTCCAACCTGGTCACCTGGCCAACTCTAGCCAGTAGTGCATCTATCTCCTCTGTAGCCTCCCTGGCAAGGTCGCTCTACATATGCATTAAAAGGCAAGTTAGTTGTTCTAATTGTAGTAGCGATACATTACATGACATGTGAAACAAGTACTAATTGAGCGATGGAATGCTGAGTCCAACTGCGTGGGCTAGGCGTCGACTATCAAGGGAATGTGTCTCGAAGGTGAGTCAATGACACGCACAACGCGAACATGCGTGCGTGGGTTAAACCACTGGATGTACTCATGGTATGTACCGTGGTCATAAGAGGCAGCTCCTCGTGAACATCCGCTAAAGCCTACGCCTACTACTGAGCATGAGGCAACATGCGAGCCGCCCAGCTCAAAGCACCAATGAAGCTCTTACGCATGAGCCTATATGAGAAGATTAGCAACATAACGTCATTAGTATGAACATCGAAAAGAGTGATGCAATTGGAAGTGATGTACAAGAGTACTCACGTGTGCATGCTCGATGGGACGACGTCACCACTGGGGACGGGGAACACCTACCGGAGACCGAACTACCTCATGATAAGGTGAATGGTGTAGGTCTCCACGTAGACGTTGAACACCAAGTGGCGTCATGTCAGCCAGAAGACGATGTTATGGGTGCATGGGTGCACTATAGCGAGTGGCCATGAGGTGCTCACGCGCCTACCAGCTCTAGGAGGTATGGACGCCAGATGATGCGATCATCCGTCAGCTAGTCAAACATCGCTATGTACTCGGAGTATGAAGCGTGTGACTTGATAGGCATGAAAGTTGGCTACAAAAAACAGGAATAGGCGACAGTTAGATGAAACATGGAGAATAATTGCACAATTGATGATAAAGGTGTTTTAACTAACTCATCGGCGACACAACAATATCCCCATGGTAGGACGATCGACGTCATCCTTAGGGGCACCGTAGAAGCCTACTCCGTAAGGTCCCAAATCCATCTACGGATGTCCATTCTGGAACCTCTCGAAAGACCATAGCTGAAGGAGTAGGGGACACTAGGTGAGAATGGATGAGTCCACCACGTGACGGCAACTGTCGTAAAGGGTCCGGTAGGTGGTAGCCAGTACAGCCGGTCCCCATGCCAAATGTGGGATCTCCTCTAGGTCGACATCTGTGATCGATCTCACGTACTGGATCATATACTTGTCAACACTGTCTCCGTGGGAAGAGTAGAACAAGACCCAGCCGACCAACCATAGCAGGCACTTCTCAAAGTGATGACTAACGACATACTCCCCCGCTCCATCAGCCATCCTCTTGGGCTGCAGAAAGTAATGGTCAGTTTGAGAACTAAAAGAAAAGGCAAAATAAAATATAGACAAAGTAAATCACACTTACGTAGAACTATACCAGCCACTTCTGCGACAAACCGTGCGCAGAAGTGAAAGGTGGTAGCACGTCCGCGAACTCGGCTAGGAGCTCCGTTCGTCACTTCAGGTGGACATCGTTAGGCACCACCGCGTCCCCAGTGCAAGGTAGGCCCAATAGGTAGCTGACGTCCTCTAGAATCAGCGCCATCTCACCGCACGAGAGGTGAAACATGTGCATCTCCAGTCGCCAGTGATCTAACAAAGCGGTAAGTAAGCCCCTGTCGTACGAGAACCTTCTCGAGGCACCACGCCTGTTATGCACATCAGCGACAGTTGCCTCTACCATCATGCTATAAGCGGAACCTGCTGCTCTTAGCCTATAGGAAAACACTTTAAGAATTATTGCTTCACACATACAAGACATCATAAGGCAATTATGGGAATAGTGCACTAAATTGGGAATCCATGGCACGTCGATCCGCCATGCTCTCATGGGATCCACAAGTGTGCTGCGTAAAGCTCGATAAGCGGTGGCAAGGTAGCTAAGTCGTATATCTAAGTCACGTATGACCTACATCTAAAGTCTTCTGGGCGTCCACCATGCCTGCAAATGAATACGCAAACAAAATGAACACAATAATTATGAAGAGAATTTGAGTACAACAATTACAAGTTTAAATTCGAATACACAAACGCTAACACATTTTAAATTCTCAACCTACCCAAACTGCTACACTTATGTACGACGACAACAAGCATTGTAAAAAAATATTGCTACTCTATACAACTAATTATTTAAGAACTAAATTAATCCAATTGGCAAAGTCGTGTATATAAAAAAGCTATTCCTACTCTATACAACTAATTATGTACTAACCTAATTAATCATGTAAAGCTAAGTCATGTATTCAAAATACTATTAGTACTCTACATGACTAATTACGTACGAGTTTAATTACTTACAAACCTAATTAATCTGGTCACTATGTGATGCGCACGGGGGTCGGTCCGATCTTCTGATGAGAACGATACGTCGATTTGGTGTAGTGACGACGCTACCAATCCACGGGATCAGCAACCGAACAATCGCAAAGTCACCACACGAGGCGATCAACCGGCAGACCACGATCCATCCTTGTACCTGCTGCAACCGAGAACATGCAAGAACAAGGTGAGAGCAATTCCAATCCAATAATCTCAAAGATACAAGGGTGAGGTTACATTTCTCGTCACGGGTGGTCTAGTCGACACCGCGAACACGAGGAGGGGCGCGACAAGGGTCTACAAAACACAACAAAACCTAAGCGTAAAAAACGGTGGCGCCACATATATAGCGGCGGCGGAGGTGTAGGGTAGCCAAAACAGCGGTGGCCACAAAACCCTAAGATACATGGGCCATAGGCTAAAAGTGAGTGATCAGACACCTGAATTTCTGGCCCGTGACATTGTTCCGCATTTTCTGTCGTTCTGGAGTGAATTTGGAAGTAGGGATGGATCCATTGGAAAGCTTATCTCCTAAGATTTCAAACGGGTGGTCGCACACTGAAAACGGAGTCCGGGAGCCCGAGTTATGCCCGTTTGAAGTTGGCATGCTGCTAGATGGCCGAACCGGGCTTTTTGGCATCTTGGGCTTCCATATGGGCCTTCCTTGACGCGTGGGCTGTCCTCGGGGTGTGTGTTTGAGGCCCTTGTCTGTTGATGTGGGCTTGAATAGCTGAGCTTTTGGATTAAGGCCTCTCAGCGACGAAGATGCCGTAGCGTCGATCGTATGTGATGAAGATGGAGCAACGTCGGTAGTCGTTGGAGCGGCCGGAGAGGAAGGAGGGGGCAGCGGTCACACTGATCATATCCATGCTGGTGATGTCCTCATCATCCTCCCCTTCTTGAATTAGAGTCGCCCTCGACTCCTTCTCATGATCCTGCAAAAGGTTAGTAACAATAGGAGACAAAGAAACATGTGTTTGCAATGCGGTATCAGGGGAGGACACAACCTTATCTAAATGAACTACCTCCTTTATCTTTGTTTCAATCTTTTGTGCATGGTTAACAATTTCATCACCCTCTTTGCCCTGACTTTTAACTCTGTTTGCAATAATTTTATTTATTTCAGCAGGAGTCATTGGTTCCAAAATCATTTTCTTTGTATAATACATAAAGGAATATTGATTGGTTCTACCATTGTGAATAGCTTCTACATCATATAACCATGGTCTTCCTAATAAAAGTGAGTATGTTTCCATGGGTACAACATAGCAATCAACAAAATCATAATATGAACCAATAGAAATTCACTTGCACTTTGTTTGTGTTACCTGAATCTTACCACGAATTGAACCATTCGATCTCATAAGGTTGTTGAAGTGGAGTTGTGGTCAAGCCAAGCTTCTCAACCATGTTCGACTTGCGAGGTTGCTACAATTTCCTCCATCTATGATGACTTGTACCCCACGTTCTCGAACAACAAACTTAGTATGGAATAAGTTGTTGCGTTGAGTTTGACTAGCATGTGCGGTGGAGCACTAAGTACACGTTGCGACCTTAGGCTCTTATGTATCGTCATTGCAGCACTCAAGTGCACACCATCTTGATCATTCTTGCCTATAGGGTTAGTCGTAGGAATAGCAAGAACATTCGTGTATCGTTATATATTGAAATACACTTACTATCCATCTTCTTGGGTGAGGTAGGCTTCAAATCTTTCTTGATGGTGTGTTCTCATTCTTGGTGAAGGATAATCCATGCTCGACCTTCTCACCCTTTGATTTCTGCGGGACTCAAGTCGCAAGTTTTCGCCAAGATTTCTTTTCTCTTTCTATCAAGAATGGACAATCCTCAATATCATCCTCGTAAGTTGTCTTGCTATGTGAACCTACCATTGTTAGGGGCAACAAACAGAGAACTCACAAGAGAATTAGTTCCTATGAACTACTAATATGTGGACAGTGGAGGATCTCACATGCTCAAGCTCACACCAAGTTCTTACAGTTCTTACCCTCTGACTTTACAAGTTTCAATCGGTGGATGATGGTAATCTGCACTCAGGGGTGACAAAGCGATTGCAAGGTGCTTCTCCTGTGGTTAATAGTAGGTGGAGCTTGGATAGGTATAATATGTAGCAAAGGATATACTAGAACCACACTAGCCAAAACAAGTTGAAAGAATGTTCAACGGCGGTACTTTGCTGGTCCTAAGCTAGACCGTACTAGAGACGCGAGCCTAGACCCAATGAAGTCACAGAAACAGAAACGACCTCAGCACACAAGCAAATAGCTAGGGCTCCTTTTTCCACCTTTTAGTGCGGCTCTTTTATATGCACTTGCCTTTTCTTATTTTTCTTCCTTCTATATCAAAAGTGGTACATATGATGAATTACAACTCAAACTTTTTTATGCTGCAAACAGATCTACTATGCAGAAACTTCAAATGTTGTTTTCGGGTTTTTATTGGTTTCTAATGCAAAAATGTATAACTGGAAAGTTGTAGATCTTTTCGAGCTGATCAATTTGCATATACGGAACGTCTATTTTGGATATGGGAAGACAGAGATATTGACCCCGAAATACAGACTGCTCAGAAAATCAAGGATGAAGACAGATTTCAATCCGACGGGATTTTGGGCAAGAAGACAGCATTTTTGGAAGGTATCACAATGGACAAAGTTGTAGATAATTTCTCAAGTTTTCAGGAAAGTACAGGAACAGAAAATTCCGAGTTCGTATGAGGGAGTTATGACCAAACTACCGAACTGGACAGAGGAGGATCCGAATTGGACACGACGACGCAATGGAGTTTCTACTCGGTGACAAGAACGTGACAAGAACTCGAAACTCTAAAGATCAAAACACTAAGACCAGCAACGACACGATGATGCAATACAAATTCAACAAGAATTAAACTAGGTAGTAATAGTAAAGGCCAAAAAGGGCTCGTATTAGATTGATCACATAGCGAACATATATTTTTTTGGGCTATTTTTCTGGATTCTAGGACGAACAAGATGAACTAAACAAAGATAAGAGTGTTCTCACCAGGCAACCGTCGCTCTGATACCACTTGATACGCACGGGGGTCGGTCCGATCTTCTAATGAGAACGATACGTCAATTTGGTGTAATGACGACGCTACCAATCCACGGGATCAGCAACCGAACAATCGCAAAGTCACCTCACGAGGCGATCAACCGAGCCAGACACGATCGATCCTTGTACCTGCTGCAACCGAGAACATGCAAGAACAAGGTGAGAGCAATTCCAATCCAATAATCTCAAAGATACAAGGGTGTGGTTACGTTTTCTCATCACGGGTGGTCTAGTCGACACACACGAACACGAGGAGGGGCGCACAAGGGTCTACAAAACACAACAAAACCTAAGCGTAAAAAGAACGATGGCGACCACATATATAGCGGCGGCCAGGAGGTGTAGGGCAGCCAAAACAGCGGTGTACAAAACCCTAAGATACATGGGCCATAGGCTAAAAAGTGAGTGATCAGCACCCTGAATTTCTGGCCCGTGACATTGTTCCACATTTTTCCATCGTTCTGGAGTGAATTTAGAAGTAGGGCTGGATCCATTGGAAAGCTTATCTCCTAAGCTTTCAAGCGGGTCAGTCACACGCTGAAAGCGAGTCCGGAGCCCGAGTTATGCCCGTTTGAAGTTGGCATGCTACTGGAAGGCCGAACCGGTCTTTTTGGCATCTTGGGCTTCCATATGGGCCTTCCTTGACGCGTGGGCTGTCCTCGGGGTGTGTGTTTGAGGCCCTTGTCTATTGATGTGGGCTTGAATAGCTGAGCTTTTGGATTAAGGCCTCTCGCCGACGAAGATGCCGTAAGCGTCGATCGTATGTGACGAAGATGGAGCGGCGTCAGTTTGAGTCGTTGGAGCGCGACGAAGAGGAAGGAGGGCAGCGGTCACACCGATCGTATCCATCTTTGGTGATGTCCTCATCACTATGTCACGTCTCTAAAGTCGCGAAGTCGCTAAGTCGTATATCTAAAGTCGCTATGACCTATATCTAAAGTCCCTAAGTCGTACACTAGTTACTTACAAATCTATTTAATCTGGTCACTAAATCTTATTTTAAAAATTTAATTGAAATGAATGAAGTGAAATTATCTGTACAGTTGCCAACCTTGTTCTTCTTCTTCCTTGTCCTCCTCCCCCTCTTCTTTTTCTTTCTCTCCTCCTCTTCTTCTTCCTCTCCTCATCCTCCTCTTTTCCTCTCCTCTCTCTTTTTTCCCTTCTCTTTCTCTAGCATGCGCTCGGTTCTAGCGAGATTTGGGAAGATTGGCTACCTGGACAGTCGGGTATATATATAAACCTCTCTGTCACCATTTGAAATGGCGACAGAGAGCCAAACCGTCGCAAACAACTGCCTATCATCATTTGAAATGGCGACTGATAGCTGAACCGTTTGGCGACAGGTCTCAATCATCATTTCAAATAGCAACAAAGACTCTATCGTCATTCCAAATAGCGACAGAGACCTGTCGCCAATTCAAAAGGCAACAGGAATGTATTTCTATAATTTTTTATTTCAGCATATTAATTTTGTAATTTTTATTTAAAAAATATTATTTAAAAAAGTTCGGTTCCTGCCAGTATTGTACTACCTGAATGAGTCGGACAATTCCTGCTCTCAAGTCCTGCTACGATGGAACAAAGTCCCATACTACCCATAGGCCACAGAAGCATGGGCGAATCTACTATTGGGGCCCCACTTCCGGCCGGTCGAATCCTCCTCCTCTCAGTATCCCCAACACCAGAAAGAAACAGAGATATGGCGCTATAGTGGCAAATCGGTAGGTTTAGGAACTGGAAATAAAATGTAAGAAGAAAACAATGCTGCCAGGTAAGTGGGCCATCAAAATTAGTCATGGACTCCCTTACTCTCGTGGGCTTTCACAGTGCGATATTGACCTCCTTCTTTGTAGCATATACCGGGAGTCGGAGAGATGAGCGGTGTTATCTCGCAAATGGCGAACCGGCGTCTGGCGATCGTGGGCGGCGAGCCTTGCGGACGGGTGTGACCATGCGGCAAGTGGCGATTCGAGAACTCGCGCGACACACCGATACCGACGGTCATAGGAGACCCAGTAGAGGCACATCGCCAGAGGAGAAGAATCATCGCTCGAGCGCCGTATGGTTGATGATCCGTCCGCGCATATTTTAATATTTATATCATTCTATCCATTAGCAAGATAACACCTTGTCATATTTTGATTATTCACTTTGTTTCCTTTCTCTTTATGTATGAATTTGGAATTTAGTTAGCAATATATCGGTAGATATATCATTAATATACTTATTTTGAGTTAGGACTTCTAAATAGGAGCCCTCCTTTATTTTCATCCTGAATTCGCCCCTGCACAGAAGGTATCATGAATTCCTCATTACACTCAACCACACAGTAAATGGCTAGCCTTTCGACGTCAAGTTCAATTTGGAAACAGTATGTTGTGGCACTGCTGAACGGATCATGCTATCTCATTTGGGCCGTTAACACAAAAAAAAAATGTATGCAGTACGAAGTAGGAGCTTATCTATATTTTCCTCTAAAAAACATGGTCTCTGGATGGTCGGAGGCCTCAACAGTGAGCCAAATCAATGAACATTGAAGGATCAAGCGTATGAAGAGAGGGTGAATGGTACGAGCTAACACGTAAATCTAATTATTTCATTTTTAATAATTCTAAATATTACTAAAATAATGATCAAATCTAAAAAATTAATCTAGAATAATTGATCTAAGGCCATGAAACAAAATTAGATTAAAATCGCAAACTATAAAATAAGAACTCGCCTCATTGATTAAATCAAACACTAGCCAGTACATGAGTTCTAGTGAAAACCTTAATTATCTTATACTAGTTTCTAAATTGATCAAAATATCTCCTTTCTTTCATCTCCCTTCCTTTACTTTTTCTCCCTGTTCTGATCCTTCTGTTCTTCTTGCGTGTACAGCAGCCAGGAGGTAAGTCTTTGCTGGCATGCGCTAGTACTGCACTCGTGACTCGTCCGTCACAGATCACGTACATGCGTACTCTGCACTCTGCAGCCGTCCGCTTTCTTGCGTGGCCACGCTCGTCCGGCACACGCAACACAACAGAGAACTCCCTTGTGGACGTGGTCACTGTGCCATGCACGTCCACCGGCACCGTGGCGTACTGCTGCGCCGCGCTCGCCCCTTCTTTTCTGTGCCGACGTGGAGGACTATCTCTGTCTCTTCTTTCTGCGCCGCCGAGGGGAGACCCTTTACTTTTGCGCCGCCGCAGCGGCCTCTTAGCTCACCGCAGCGAGAAGGTACCTCTCCTATTTATTTCTAAAAAGACCTAACTTTCTACCTCTAATCAAATACATGCATGCATATCCACCTAGCCTAATTATACTTAGCCTAATATACGTATATATCCAAAACCCACACATAACATATGCATGCGTATGACCCACCTACCGCTCTCATATAATTCACTTGCCTATACCACAGCATGGCCATCTACAGAGCGGAGCCAGCCAGGCCCCAAGCCTTAGGCTGGCCCATAGATTATCGGGCAGGCACAAAGAATGCATGAGCTAGGCCCTATGCACAAAGAATGCTTTTATTGCTAGGCCTCGGGCACAGGGCGAGTGACCCGAGGCCTGGCTCCGCCCCTGGCCATTTGCCACTACATTGCGTAGACCTTTACACATCCTGTTTTGCTACACTTGCGTCCTTTGCTTGCTGCGCCTCCTGTACCTACGAACTCGCGTACCACCTACACCTTTGCGACATCGCGTATTGCGTCTGCACCTCTGCGACTTTCACGTATGCTACTCTTGGACTACGCACCACCTGCACGGATTCTCCCCAACTGCAGTGTGCGTCTATCTCGCATGCCTATGCTACAACGTGCATCTCGTATCCTGCGATGCATTTCTTATTACTTGCATTGCAACACAGGTTACAAATAAACAACAAGCCAAACAATACCTTATTCCATAACAAATATTATTGTCACATAAATCATCACATATATATTATATTGTTGTCAAATTAATCATCGCAAGTATGTATCACAAATAGCACATTGAATTAACAAACACTTCTATGTCTCTACTACTTCTAATTTGGAGTTGGTGGTGTCACGTCCGTTCTCCACCACCAATCCACAAAACCGAACCAGACGAAACCGAATCGAACGAAAAAAAACAGTCTATTCTTCTTTTTTTTGCTTTCGTTTCTCGCGATAGTTCTCGATCTCGTTCCTCCCGAACAAAACCGAACCGGCCCCTTCCTCTTCGGATAGCTCCAGATTTCGTTCGTCCCAATCTCATTCCCCCCCCCCCCGGCCGCCTGCCATCATCGTCTCCGATCCGGCTCTTGATCTCCGCCCCCTTCCAGATCCAGCTCCTGATCCGAGCACGCGCTTACCGTCGGCGCCGAGCCCAACCTCCTTCACGAGCGGCAGGTTCTGGGTGTTAAGCACCACCATGCGACCGCCGTTCTTGATGTCCACGTCGGCGCCTCCGAGCAATTGAGGCGCCATGCCTCGCGGTCCTTGGGGACGGCTCGGGAGCTTCGCCTGCCTTGAGCCGATACCGGTTTTGAACCATTTATTTTCAGATCTTTGGGACGTATATCAAGAATATCATTTCTAAATTTGTTTTAATATCATGAATGCCTAAATTCATGTCAAAGGAGAAACCATAAAAACTTGTGTAATCGGAAGAAATAGATGTTTAATCTTGTAGCACAATTTTCTTTTGTTGTTTGAGCTTTATGTTTCGTTACCGAATTTATTTTTTGTAGCAACGCACGGGCATTGAACTAGTATAATCTACACACTTCCTAAGAGCTTGGTGGCCTCATCTTGTAGAAGCTTCCAAGCAGCATCCACGTGTCGCTCCTCTGTAAGCGGTGCTCCTACGGCAAATCTCAAGACGAACTTGCCAGAAAGAACCTGATCAAAAAAAAACAGTGAATACAACATTTCATAAGTAGATATCGAGATCACTGAAGGATCTGCTAGTAACCCACCGTATGAGATATGAAGATCTTCCCACTTGAGTTAGCGGTATCCATTAGATCATAGTTCAGTTTATGCCCATTGTCAGAAGTTGGGTGCAGAAGGCGGAAACAAACAAGAGAAAAGGTCCTTGGAGTCACTACCTGAATGAATGAAATAAATAAGATTTTTAAAAAAATACAGTTAGAAGAAAATATACTGTGTTTTCCGACTAGAAGAGTTTAATAGTCCCGAAATTAAGACATAATTAATTTCTTTTTTCTTTTACCTCAAATCTTGAATCAGAGATCACAAGTTGTTCAAAATGTTCAGCCAACTGTATGTGCTTTCTGATATAGCTCTGCAGGTTTTCCACGCCATAAAGCCTCAAGACCATCCATAGCTTAAGTGATCTGAAAGAAAGGCTCCATGGTAAGAGAAGGCTATACAAGTTGTCATACAAGGGAACTATCGTATATATCCTAAACTATCGCATATATCCTAAACAACATTGCAATGAGTCGTAAGAGCAGCATTAACTACGCCAGAAAATTTGTGGCATATTTTTGAGCGATCTGAGAGGGGATCGAAATTAATAAACAAGGGTTACGTACAGATGAGTAAGAACATACCATGTAAAAAATCTACGATTTGATGATTGACCTGAGAAAATAAAGTATTAAGTCATTTCTTTAGTTTTTGATTCAGATTATATTGCAATGAAACGCTGAACAAAGGAGAGTACATTGAAGTTTGGTTCCTCTGCTTTCTTTTGCTATAAAAATTGTCCCTCTATAATAGCCCAAATTGGTTCATTTTCGTGCAATAATGTTTATGGCTACTGGTTAGTTCTACGGGAATAGATAGATGGATATGCGATGTGGCGTATCATTTGTTGCTGATTGGATAATATGGAACATACAGGCTTAACTGAGGCGATTGATATCAACACTTTCACCTCAGTAGATAAGGTTGGGATGAACACAAATAATTGCAGTTTATGAAGGAAGAAAAAAACTTTTTGCAGCACGTGTCCCTCTCATCTATTAGTGTATTGCCCCTGTCCAAATTAGCAACATCACATGGGGATAACTACCGTGCAGAAGACGACTAGGCAGCATAGCTTGAAGGAGATTAGGGTTTCTAGAGGAGACAGATAGACATAGACTCCGATGGGAGAACTTTAGACGGGAGAGACTTAATTATTTCTTGCTTGATTGAAACCCCAACATGACCGTCCTTTTATAAGGACTACTTAAGACTCCTCCTGACTTGAACCCAACTCCTAGATTGACACAGTTTCACCTAAATGAATCATCCAAAGACGCCTAATAAACTAGTAACAACACATGCAGACACTACTTTCCTAACCCTCATCTTGGTTGCTGCTTCTATTGGCTTCAGACTCCAGCTACTCTCTTGCAGGATTGCTCGTGCTGGACTCTGTTTCCTGATGTGCCCTCCTATTGCTTCTGCGTTGACACTGCTGCCCGCAATGTAAGTCCACACCAGCACAACTGTTATGACACGCCAACAAACATCTACCACTTCCAACAGAATTACCAATGATGCAAAAATTTTACACGTGGAGAGAAAATTTTGAGCAATTTTAAAATAGAGGTACCAATTTGATCTAGCATTGCAAACAAACTAAAATGATCAAGAAGTGCAAGCAGACTGGACTCTTAACTGATGGCCACGCCCCTCACTATTTTTCTCGATTATAATATGCTGGAGAAAAATAATTATTTGACTATCGGTGTAATGTTAGTCATGCATTTTTTTCGGATTACACAAAAACTGTGTAAGTTATCTAATTATTGCAACCAAATAGAAGGAATTATGCAAGTGCTAACCCTGTTGTTGCATTCCTTGTCTTAGAAACAATTTTAAAACGATTCAAAAATAGTAAATATGTAAGCAATAAATAGTACATCTGTAAAATGGTGATAGAAATTGCCTAAAGGATTTCACCTAAAACGACGCCCAAGTGGAATTTGCCAATCTTTGAAATCAACAACAGAATTTGCTTGGGAAGCCTGAAAATGTAAGATTGTCATTACACATTGGCACCAAGCAAAACATAATAACAACCACTAAGCATTTTGTTCCAAACAAGTTAGTGTAGGTTAAGAAAGAAAACCAATCAAAATCAATAAAATCTCTAAACCTTCGATCTTAGGTCATGATTTCAATATGTGGATCGTTAACTTCTATGCACCCTTATCCATCACCAAATCTTTGGAAACGTTCCAATCCATCAAGTCTCTTTTAACAGCTTCTTTCCTCGTCAGTCTGGATAACATTTGCCTCTTCTTATATTTTTGAGACAACTTAAAATTACACTATGCACCGGTGCCTCAAGAGGCCTCCATTGAAAATGTCCAAACCATCTCAGACAATTTTAGACAAGCTTTTCTTCAATTGGTGCTACCCCAACCCTACCCCAAGCAAAACATAATTTTACATGAAAAAACTAACATGAATTTTCATCAAAATATCCTATAGAATAATTAATGGAATTCCCTTTTGTTAAATTGCATTGCAGGTATGTGGCCCTTCTTGTCATTGTTTGTTAAACCCAATCCTTTCATTCCCAAGAAATATACACTTTATTCATTCTGTCAGTTTGACTATTTTAGTAATACTGCAGGAGATATTTTTACATTACATTATTACCGATATAGCCCTTGTAGAAAATTGCACCAAGTCCCTATGCTTATAGGGAAGTACTAGTAGCAGGGTTTGACAACCCAATAGGGAGTTCTGGGGACCTGGCCAGGAGCCAGTAATCAGTCAGACAGGCACATTTCACTCACCTCTCTTTTTTTCTTTCAAATTTTCAACAAATCCAACTTCCAACAACATATAATAAAAATTAGCAAGTAGAATTCAAACCAACAAAGAAGAACAGCTCTAAATGGCATACTCTCACCGATAAAAACAGCTCCTGGTACACAACAGGATTTCTGGTTCCCGGTGGCACTAGAGTTTGGATTTTGGGGCCCTAACTAGTAGTACAACTTAGGTTTCATAACTTGAAATTTGAGGACACTCTAAGCTTGCAAAATATGTCACTTAGTTCATTCTGGCTTTTAATTACCTGTAAGTGCTGACTTGTTAGTGGCATGGACACACAAAACTGTTATGGATCATCATGTTACTCCTAAAATGCCAAATGGTTCATCCATATGAAAGATCCTCATTAGTTTCATACCTTCATTCCACTCCCACAACATGTTTATCCAACAAAAAAAGCCAAAATGATCTAAATGACACACTTTACAAGTCTTAAGGGCCTGCCAAGTTAATTTGCACCTTTAGGTAGGTACGGTGAGCTTCGAAGCAACAATGTAATTTAGTAAAGTAACACAATAATGATAAAGACGTGGCATGTAGAAGTTCTATGGATCAAGGTTACAAATCCCGATGAAATTTCGCAAAATCTCAGCGAGATCTCGATTTCGGCCAGGATGAGATTCAAAATCCTGGCTGGATAAAAAAATTAAAAAAATAAAAGTAGTACAGTAATTTCAAAAATTTCGGCGAGATCTCACCGAAATCTCGGGCTTTTTTAACCAATATTTGACTTTTTTGACCGGATTTATCCCAATAACCCTTAAGAAATTCATCTTCCATGAAAATTTGTTGAAAAACCCGAATTTTGAGACAATTTACAATTTCAAGAAACATTGTCAGATTTTTATAAACTTGTACAATCTTGATCATGCTTTGAAAAATTTATAGTACTATCTACAGAAGTGTAGGATCATACAAAAAAAATCAAAATAATTGAACTTCATTTGTTATTTTAAAAATCAAAAACAGAATGAACATAACTAAGATAGTAACCTTGTCAAAATTTTATAAATTTGCTCGAGTGTGATCATGATCCAAAATTTTTAAGAGAGCTTAAGTATTGCCTCAGAACCCTTCACCAAATTTTTCAAAAATGTTAAACTTTTTCGTTTGCTCAATCAAATCTATGAAAGCATTGAACTTCATTTGTTATATTTCAAAAATCAAAAACAAAAAGAACATAAATGGTACAGTACCCTTGTAAGAATTTTATAAATTCACTGGAGTGTGATCATGATCCAAATATGAGAGCTTAATAATTGCCTTAGCACCCTTTTGTAAAAGTTTCAAAAATTCTAAACCTTTTTTGGTTGTTCAAGCAAATCTATATATTGATCATTAGGCTTTTATTAGAAGTAGCACTATCAAGATTTTTTAAAATCATTGAAGCTTAATCATCATCTGAAAATTTTATGAAAACATTGATGATTCATCAGGACCATACAAAAAAATTTCAAAATTTTATAATGTGGTTTGAACTATTTTTTATTCGGTTGAAGTTTGCTGGTAAGGATTTTATCAAGACAATAGCACTTTCAGAATTTTTAAAATTCCTAAAGATCATCATCTAAAAATTTGATGGAAACATTATTGATGCATCAGGACCATTCAAAAAGTTCAAAATTTTATAACATGGTTTGTTCTATTTTTCATTCAGTTCAAATTTGCCGCTCAACCTTTTATCAAAACAATACAACTATCAGAATTTTAAAAATCCTCAAGTTTGATCATCATATGAAATTTTTATGGGAACATTAGTGATGTGTCAAGACCATCCACAAAAAATTTCAAAAATTTTCAACATGTTTTGCACCATTATTCACTCGGTTCAATTTTACCGAAATCTCATATAATCTCACCAAGATTTCGGTATTTCTCGAGTGAAATCTCAGTTGAAAAAAAGGATTTGAATTTGTTTTTGTATTTCATCCAGGATTTTGTTAGACATTCCAAGATCTTGGCAAAATTTCGATTTCACCCACCCCCGAGATGTCAACCTAAAACGAGATTTCAAACCCTGACTATGGATTAATCTTTTAATTACCATATCACTGGATTTAGCTTTGGAGCTGAACTTGTATATTTGATTATACAAAAAACACTTTATTTGTAACTAAAGAACACTACTCAGACAAAACCACCTCTTTAAAATGTAAAAAAATTCATGTTAGCAACGCTGAAAATATCCCAAAAACCAAAGGGAAAGAATCTTAACCTTATTCTTGAGAAACTCTGGATTTGTAGACAATGCTTGTATGAGATAACTTTTGTCCTGTTATTCATAATGTCAATTTGAGCATTAGCAATAATAATAAAATAGTATCATAGCACATGCCTAGGAGCAAACACAAAAAATACAATTGTTAAAATGAGAAAAACATATTATGCAAATTGGAACATCACATGTCTTACCTTAACCCATAGCAAGGAACAATCGAAGTTCGTGAGGAACCATTTGTGTGCATTCATATTAAATGAATCAGCTTCTTCGACTCCATCGAGGTGATGTCGGTACTCTGGGCATATACAAGCACTTCCAGCATATGCAGCATCAACGTGGAACCACATGCCATGGGCCTAAAAAATATAAACAAAAATAAGCAATAAAAGAACATACATACAGCAAGACATTTAAAAATTTATATGTTCCATTCAGTAATATAAATTGCACAAGTCATATACTAAGGTAACTATTGACATTGGGGAAAAGATCCTGAACCTAGGATAGTACCAGTTCACGCTGGAGAACTGAGAAAAAACTGTTTTTTCTAGCTCAAATTCCAATAGAAATCTGAATTAAAAACAGTTTAGAATTTCAAATCTGAATACAAAATTTAAATTCAATTTAACAAAAAATAGATGGTTTTCGATATTCTAGTCCCCACCAAGATTTCTGGGAACTGCCATTAACCGATCAGTTACCAGCTAGATATCCAACCCTGTGTACAACTGCAGAATGTGACCAAATAAAAAAAAAGAAAGAAAAAAAAAGAAAGAAAGACTGATGGTCGTGCTATTTCAAGTTGCAGACTTGTTCCTCAAACAGTGGATACAACTAGGCCTCCAAATAGCAGCAAAACAACAATGTTATATGCCTAGCTGGTAAAGACTGATAAATTTCAATAAAATACTTTTTGATAAATAAAACAACAACAGAAAATGTTAAAAATACTGATTTTTTCTAAGGATTTTAGCAACATATTGAAGCATTTCAACAATAGATCATTTTGATACATTAGTCCTTGACCATTTCCTATTGTTATAATCAAACAGGCCACCTTTGCTATCTGTCCTAGTTCAGGCAAGGGGTCCACGGCCGATGAAGATGTTGTTCCTACCTGAAATAAATCAGTATTTTTTCAGAAAGTAAATATAGAGAAAATATAATTGTGCTCATGAAGATATGGAAAGGTAAGTATCTGTCGGGATCTAAATATATAAATCTAGATCCTCTACAGTATTGGAATTATAAGAGACAATCACCATTGTAAAAGCTACTTGCAATATGCCAACATAGTCCCCGGCGGATCACGCTCACGCTAGTACACATAGTATCAACATTGATGCAATATCATCCATACACAGAGATAAATAATAAAATAGCGGCATTTGATAGCAAGTAATGGTCAAAACCTTATAGTCGACTTTACAATTATTCAGCCTCACAAGGCTTAAGCACTAAATAAGTAAAAATGCAGCACAAGACAAATAAACTCCAAGCAATGGCCCATCCCATGCCACATGAAATCAACTGGGGTACAAGACACTAACGTTAGATCAACATCCTCTAGTACAGTATCTGAATGGGAACAAAGAGTTTAGAATTTGTTCTTCATGGGTATTTTCCGCTGTGTGGGTTTCAGGCAACACCTTTTAGGTGCAAAATAACTGCAGACTTTTTTTTTGGTGGTGGGGGTGCTTTATTGCTAACAAATCAATCGGTGCATTACACACACACTATTGTTAGTGTGTTGATAGGTGGCTCCACATAAACACCACACACATGCAGACCTGTTTTTTAAAAAATAAATGGTGTATAATATGTTAATTCAGAAGACCATGTGCAGATGTACAAGAACTAGTTATGTACAGAACAATCCAAGACTACACAGAAAATAGCTAACTTCAACTTACAGTTTGAAGCTACAAATTTCATAACTATAAGGTGTTGCCATTATTTTGCACAGGATCTTAATAACAAGAATCAAGTATATAAGTTTTGTACATTAGATAAGATTAAACTTGCTAAACCTACACCATGATAAATAAATAACATCTTATGTCTGAAGCAGATGAAGATTGAGAACTCAATTATTCAATATGACTTGCATGACCAATAGGATAATTGAACTTTGGTCTAATATCAGGATGTGAATTGTCAGCAACTCTCTGTATTAACTCAAAGTAGTTCATTAAAAATGGTATAATAAATCTTTGACATGTCAATGTTCAAACTCATGTATAAGTTTTTCAAGGCCTAACTCTAGAAAATTTGCATATGAAGAAAGCAGGGTGTATTGCTCACTGTTGCACAGATGAAAAATGGTATCAAACCAGATGATAAGTCTACGGAAATGGCCTCACTAACTGCTTCAGGTGCAACAGCATAATTCTTATCGCAGTCAGCCTTCACAACCCTGAAGTTCTCTGGGAAAATTCCTGCAATCTATAAACAGAAGTATGTGAATTAAGGAAAACAGAAATAAATAAATAGTACATGAAGAATATACTCATTATTTAATTACTTCATTTCTCCTTTTTTCTGACATAACATAAAGTCTGAAGAACAGAATTAGACAGGTTGTTTGTCATAAAAAAAAAGACAATAATAAATCTTTCCACAGAGAACAGGCTGTTCATCTTTGACATAATAAATAAGACTCCAGTTGGGTTCTATCAGCATACCTGACATGCCTTTTGCAGAGAAGAATGTGTCTGATCAGATGCATAAACTACTAGTTTTTCAAGGGATTTATTCCCATGCTTCCTTAAAGTTCTATCGCGTGCAGCCAATAGTGCAACAAGAACTGCTTCACTAGCAGTACCCTGTATTACTCCTCCACCAAGTGCTGCAAAGAGGGTACCAATAGAGGAACTCACAAATGTGACTTGAGCAAGGAACATTAGTTCAGGATTCCCATGTAAAACTAGACCAAACACCCAACATGGCAAAGACTAAGGAAATACAAAACAGTACTCCAATGAATAAAAAATCGCAATGCAAGATAAATAAATATTTTAATAACTTTTGAATAAAGAAAAGTTTCACCTACAGTCCAGTCGGTATAAAGTGTTAGTTAGTCAAACCTCTTAATTTCATAACATTTTCAGACTTTTGTTGTCTTCATTTGAAAATATCAAATCATTAGCATTATGTTCACTCCCACTTCCTCTGTTAAAACATTGAAATCCTTGGTATGAGAAGCAAGATATAGTTCCATATGGGATATGTCAATTAATTATGAGGTGATACAATATTATAAGACAACCAAATTACAAAAACATATGTTACGATCATCAAATATTTCAAATAATATGCACCAGGCCATAATATATGATTGAACTCTTACCAGTTGTCAGAAACTGGCTTGGAAGCTTAAGCATTTTTGCAAACCAGTCTAAGACTATAACCTCTAGCTCAGTCGCAGCAGGAGAGGTTATCCAATTGAAGCCAACGATGTTAAAGGCAGCACTTAGCATTTCCCCCAGGAATCCAGCAGTGCTGCTATTTGCAGGGTAGTAAGCAAAATAATTTGGACTTTGCCAATGAGTTACTCCCGGTACTATCTTCTCTAGAATATCTGGGCATTAGAACATGTGTCAGGATACATGAAGGGTTCTTTATGCTTAGCCCATGGAATGCACTTGCCAAACCTAAATTCTAATGTAACATGAAAATGGACTGAAAGGAATCATCACCATCAAAAAGAGCATCCAAAGTATCAGCCTGTCTTGGAGCTGAATCTGGAAGAAGTTCCTTTAGATATCCTGGCTGCAAAGAAAAATCATAATGAATGGCTATGGAAGCAGAAATCTTGGTGGAATGGCAATGACAGTCCATAACATAATCCGTCTTCAACAGACGAAAGGACACTAAATTTGAATGTTCTCTTCTTCTTATTGCTGACATCATCACCACTTCACAACCTGAGGGGTACATAGTTTTGTGACCCTTAAAATAATGCAATATTGTACCTGCTTGTTACGTACAGTATAATATGAACTAAGATTAACTAGAGAAACAAAGACAAGAGAGGAGGAGGAAATGTTTCAATTTCTTGTACACAATGGAGTGCTCAGGATGTTTTGACCTTTGATTTTACAAATGGCTTCGAACTTTGAAAGGGCATGAAGTATCCCTACGGTTTCCAATTGTTGAGTGAGCAAGAAACCAGTTGAGCTCTTCAGGAGGCCCTGCAATCGTCCCCTGCTTCTATATTTCAGCTCATTCAATTATCTGAAAACTACCTGCTGTACTATATTTGGCAAGTTTTTGGTTTGGGGTCAGACAAAATATTTGGCAAGTTGGCCCGATCGGCACCTTACATCCACTCAGAAAAAATAAGGCGCATCATATATTTTGGGCCTAATCGGCAGATACCCATATTGCCTCAAAGGGGCATGATGCTACAAGTGAATGTGGATGCCATGCATTTTGTGCCAAACAAAATAATTATAATAATTACCACATTTTTTTGCGGTTGCAGAGTGCGATGATGAAAGGGTGAACCGATTCGCAAGACTTTTGAGTTTCAACTAGCCATGAACCATACCATAGCTAAGGGTGTGTTTGGTTGGTAGGATGAGATTGAATGAGATGGAATGGTTCTGTACCATTTGGTTCCATTGTTTTAGGTGAATAGAATGGTTCAGTATCTCTAGGGAATATTCTTTAAATTTGTATCACACCGTCCAAGACAGAATGATTCCATTCAAGTAACAAAACACATGGATAACATTTTTTTTAAACCATCTCATACATATACCACTTGGTATGACTAACCAAACACACCCTAAATAAAAGCAGCACGCCTAACTTGTTTTTGGCAAGCTATGGCGGCTAGAC
This sequence comes from Guadua angustifolia, assembly GCA_036346375.1. Lineage (NCBI taxonomy): Eukaryota > Viridiplantae > Streptophyta > Magnoliopsida > Poales > Poaceae > Guadua > Guadua angustifolia. The sequence continues at coordinate 35,930,461 of CM070513.1, forward strand.
ATGTACGCCCCCGGTTCGTCACACTGCAGACACGCCTTCCTAGTTTAACCGATGCACACAACACAACGCGCATCCTATCCTACAATGGCACAATGTGCAACGACTCCTCAAATGCACCGCATGACAGCCGCACATACGTGGCCCATGGCATTCACCTATATGAGCAAATCCGCAGGGCATCAAGAGAGCAACAGAGTAATAGAAATATCATGTAGCATGTGCGCAAGTTACACTACAGGATCTGTGAGGAGTGGCGTGCCTGGACTTGGCTGAGGACGGGGAAGGCTTCGATTGATTTGTAGTAGTCGGCGACGAAATCCACCATCCGGTGCCCGCACTCCCGCAGCTGCTCCGCGTCCATCGGCCGCAGCCACCCGCCGCCGTCGCCGCCATTACTGATACCACTCCCGTCCCTTGGCAACATCAAACCAACAAGAATCAAGAAGCAAAATAAGCAGTCAAGCGCAGGGCATTCCAAAAACTTCGGAGAGCGATAAAGAAGACGGTATCAAGAAACAAGAATTACTACAAGAAGAGGATACAGAGAATGATAAGGAGGTGGCGATGAGTGGTTTACATGCGGGCTTGCAGTACGATGGTAGGACGGAGACGGAGAGGAGGAAGAGAGGCGATGAGAGAGGCGAGTGGATTTTTTCTGTTGGGTTTTTCCGCTGTTGGGATGTAGCGCTGCCCTACTCGTGCGTATCAAAGGAGCGGCAGAATCCCCCACAAACAAACAAAGTTGGCTCTGGTACCATACGCCAGGGTTAACAAAACGGAAATAAAAAAAATCACAGCAAAATTCGTGGTATGGTTTTCATAAAAATTACTCAAAAATCGTCAGAAATCGAAGCGTTAAAAAATCAAAAAAATTCAAAAAATTCGAAAACCGCAGTTTTTCGCGAAAAATTTTCACGAAAAACCACTTAGTTTTCACGAAAAACCGACACGACCAATTGAATTTTTTTCAAAAACGGTTTTTAACAAAAACTGCGGTTTTTCACGAAAAACTGGACATATAAATTTTTTAAAAAATTTATTTTTTAAATTAGAATGATTTATTGAGCGGTTTTAGATCTCGAACCAAAACGGTTTTCATCGGTTTTATTAACCCTGCGATACGCCAAAGCCGGCTTAGCCACTTGCAACCTTGGGCTGGCAAATATTTTTGTATTCTATTTTCTCTCTCTCTCCCTCTCATTATTTTCTTTTAGATTCGTTATTCGTAGTCTATTATGCCTGTTTTTTTCTACTGGAGAGAGTATTTTCCTAGTTCAAAATAGATCGATTATGACATGGGCCAAAGGATATTAATTCCGGTGCATACTGCAGAGTTACTGATCTAACTTCTGACTAACAAATCCACTCGCAAAAAGAATAAAGCGATAAATGAGATACATATATTGTTAGGATCTATGGTCGCATCGTCGGTAATTAAGCATACAAAATTTAAAGACACAAGAAGTAATTCTGATAACCTCTCTCTCTTTATTCATTGGGATGAATACAAGATCCGTATGAGCACACTGAGTAGCCCCTATCCTCTTAAAGGGGAGGCCTACATAGGGGTGGCAACGGGACTATTCCCCGCCAGGGAGTACCTTCCCATCCTCGTCCCCACGATCTAAAATTGTTCCCGTCCCCGTCCCTGTTCCCCGTCTCGGGGGAGAAAATCCCCCCGTATCCATCCCCGTTCGAGTATCGGGGCCCCGTCGGAGACCCATCCCCGCGAAAATTTCACACAAGAGAAGAGCTCTTATAGCCATTTTAACTCTAAAATCATATCAACAGACAAGAAAAAAAAAGAATGCATGCATTCATTGAAGATTATGTTGTCCTATTTATGAAAATATGAAGATGATGGGCTAGAGAATATGTTGGCAATCTAATAACTAAATTAGACTAAACTAAATTTGGATCCCCAACCGGGCCCCCGCGGGGAAAAAATTCCCCGTCCCCGTCCCTGCCATCCCCGACGGGGGAATAATTTTCCCCGTTTTCATCCCCACGGGGGACGATTTCTTCTCATACCCGTCCCCTAATAGAGGAATTCCCCGCCGGGGATCGGGGAACGGGTCCCCATTGCCATCCCTAGGCCTACAAGTCTTGTTTGAAAAGTTTATTCCCAGCTTGAAATCTCAATTTATCCATAAGGATTCCGACTGGAAATAGTCCTCCCAAATAAGGTCTTAATATAGGACTAAATTAAGTTGCACATGGGCCTTTATCCTAATAGGTCGTGTTTAGAAAACTATCTGCTTAAAAATTATTTACTAACACTCCTCAATGGATACTTATCTATGTCATACTCAGACCTCATTAAAAACTCGTTCTGAAAAATCTAGTTGGAAAAATTGGTAAGAAGGAAAGAGTACATAGCTCATGTTTTTGCTATTGCTGTTGTTGCCTTGTTAAAACCTTTAATTAAGAAAACCAATTGCAACAAATCTTAATAGACTATTAACTATTTAAGGGATGGTTGTACCGTTGCTCACCATTTAGTGATGATCATAGCAACTATTAACTATTTAATAGACTTCCAAGAGATGGTTGTACTGTTGCTCAGAAGGACATATCCAATTTGTGACTTGGACTATGGGGATTAGAAAGATAGTCAACATCTAAGTATTCAGTGATTTTTTGTATCTTGGTTCATGGGACAAAAGAGTCCAAAATCACTAGTACCTTATAGGTACCTGGGAATACTTTTTATTCTATTCCATTGCCTCTTAGTAGTCTTGAACTACATCTTGCCAAACAACTTACCACAAATGTAATGTCGGGACTGGTAGAATGCAATATACAGAAGTGCCCCAATAACACTTATGGATCTCAGGTCCTAGTACATCCTCATTCTCACGCTTATGTCTATATGGATCTTTCCCACTTAAAGTGATCTAATGATCATTGCAGTACACAGTTGATGAGATTTATCAAGATAAAATATCTCTAATACTTTCTTGTTGTAGGTGGTTTGGTGGAAGAATAAGCCACTAGGTCGATGCTCGATGCAAGCCAAGACAATATTTGGTTCAACCAAATCTTTCATCTTGAATTCCGTCTGTAGGTATGAGCTTGCTTCGAGGATATCCTCCGTGATTCTGATGATATTCAAATCATCAAAATCTATAAATATGATGCAAAACATATGAATGGATTTATTTATGAACACATATGGATATGCCTCATTGTTTACATATCCCTTCTATAGAAGGAGTTTACTCGGTCGGTTGTATCACACATGACCAGATTGTGTCAATCCATAAGTGACCTTTGCAAATTATTTCAGACTATACATGTTGTGATTCTCATTCGTGCTTATACATGTGTCGGTGTTTCGTATGACCGGCAGGTAAATTTGTAAGTATAGGGGATAGCGCGCCCCCTCTCCTCGAATGGTTAGGCTAACGACGCCTCGGATGAACACTAGACCGGGTTGAGGAGTCTCAGATTTATACTGGTTCGGGCCGAACGTCCCTACTTCCAGTTTGTGGCGGAGGATCTCGTTGATCTGGGGTATGGCGGATTACATGCGAGGACTAAGGAGCTTCACCCGGTTGTTCGGGTCGGGAGAGCAAGCGAGACGGGATATGGAAGAATGAGGGGTTCGCCCCGCTGCCGGGGACCCTGCCTCTCCTTATATATCCGGAGGGGGCAGGTTACACGAAAATTTGGAGAAAAGAGGTAGGGAGTATGCTTCGCCCAGGGAGTCCGGTCTTCGGTCCTTGACGATTGACGGGTTCCTGTTCATCCATGCCGGGTTGATAGACACAACGGACGGTGTTTCTTTGGGAAGGTGCATACCTGCCCTCTGATCACCTGCCAGATGCTGACGTCGCCTGTGGTGTGTTACATACGCTCCTTTACCCCTGACATGGTGAAGGGACGGGCATTTGACCCAACGGCTCCTACGCCGTCTGGAGAAGAAGCCACCTGTCTCAGCATGGACGTCGGGTCCACGGGTCAGGCGACCGGCTCGGAGTCAACCACCGACGTGGCAGAAGTTGTCGAGGCGAGGCTTACTGGGGTCCCGACCGGGGACCCTGGTCGGAGCCTTTGGGGTTGCCCGATCGGAGACTCGGTCGGAGCTCTCGGGAAACCAGACCTAGGCTGGACGATCCGTTGTATCTCCTTGGGCCTAGTTGACCGCGAGAAATACAATTTCAAAATAGACGTATACTTTGTTGTGGGGTATCCCCGGTATGAGTATTCGTCAACATGAGACCTTCAGTATCTTTGGAATATTCATGAAGATTTTAGAATCAACTGACCCATATAAATTTGTAGTCACAACATTCATGAGTATCATACTTAAATTTGTGCATGCTGTCATTAATATTAAGTAAAGAAACGTAATGCCATATATTGCAAGAGGGTAAGCTTGATTGTAATGAATGACAGATCTTTGTGTGAATCCTTATAGTACTAATGTTGCCTTGTACCACACTACTTCAATACGTTCATTACTCTGTATGATGAACATCCACTTATGTCCAACAATAATGATGTTTTCAGGTGTTTTGACAATGGGTCTAAAGACTTTTATCTTATTCAGCGAGTTTAGTTTAGCTTCAATTGCACCCTTCCATTTATCTCAGTTGAGACAACTTTTGCATTCAGCAATAGTCTTTAGTTCTAGATCCAAGTTCTTGATATGGAAAACGATCTAAGAAGTGAAGTAGCTGGTATTAGCACATACTTGTCTCAATTATATTTCTCCTGTCTGTACATAATTTGCAACAAATTCTTTATCCAATTCGATTGGCATTTTATTCAAATTAATCAGCTCTTCCTGATTTCCCAATATTGAAGAGTCTACTTGTTCTATTACCCTAGTATTAGGAAGTGCACTCTCCTCTACACTAGGCTCCTCTCCCCATGCTCCTGCATGGGGTATGATGTCTAGCGGACATCCCTCATTTATGTTTGGTTTATAGAGTTTCTCCCCTTATTTGATGTGTCTCTTTTGTGGATGTCTCCACGGTTTGACATATTTTGAACAAGGAGATCTCTCCTTTTTGGGCAAAGGAGGACATTCTTGAGTGGAGCCCAAACCTCCCGTTAGTTTGACTTTCACAGGCTCATTCATTGTTGGTATATGAGACTTTATCATTCCATTTGTGATTTGTAAATGAATCTAGTAGCTTGTTTGAAAGATTTTGCAAATCAGATATACTTTGAACTTCTTATTCAGATTGTTTAGTGTATGGTTCTATTAGGAGTGGAAAAAAAGCTTGCGGCTCACGAGCCAGCTCAGCTCGAATTCGGCTTGAGTCGGTTCGGCTCGGGCTCCCGGTGTAAACAAGCCAAACCAAGCCTCTGATCCAGCTCGCTGTTATTTCGAGTAGAGACCAAGCTGGCTCACGAGCCACTCGAGAGCTCGGTAAGCTCTCTCGTAGGCTAGCCTAGCACCAGGCCTAGCCCATTGAGGCCTTGAAGTTGAAGCTCGGTAGGCATGATCGCATGAGTGAATTAGCCCCAAATCCCTAATCCCATTCCACATCCAGTCCCCGAGTCCTGACTACCCATTCCCTGTTGGGTGTCGGCGTCACTGTTGTTGTTGTTCGCCTCCCCGTCGCCATCCTCATCCACCTCATCGGTCGTCGCCATCTGCCGCTCAGTCATCATTCACGGCCCCGTCAACATCCGCCGCCCCGTCACCATTCGCTGCCCCATTGCCATTCGCCTCGCCGTCCCCATCCTCCTCGCCGTCCACCATATGGAGCACGAACACACCAAACAGAGCTTGGAGTTCCGGGCACTCCGAGGGAAGAAGAAGCATGACCTTGGGGCCTCCGCATCTGGATTGGCACTAGCGGGCATCGCTTCAACTGGGTGACGCACCGCCAACTCTCAAGCGCCTCGTGACCTCGGCAAAGTGGTAGTCTCGTTGAGTCTCTAATCTCTAGTTTGATATGATGGATTGTGCCTGGATCTGTATAATTGGCTGGTGCTAGGACAGCAATATAGCATGCTTATCTAATTGTTGTCGATGCTTGGAGCATTGCGCTCTTGTGTGTTGTCGGTGCTCGAAGCATGTTGCACTATCCTCCACCTACTCCATACTTTCATCACCTGCCAATTAAATCACAGTTTATCCTTTTTTTCAATATGTCTTGCAGTTCAGAATCGATCAATTTTGGATGTACAATGGATCCTGGAATTCTCAAGTTATGTAGGCTACATTTGCATTGTGAAAAATGTAGCCCTGTTCCTACTTTTCTAAATTACCCACAGATTTTGGCTATTATATGTATTGATGATCAAGGACTATTTATGCTTGCTGGATGATCAAGGACTATATGTACTGATGATCGAGAACTATTTATGTCTTTTGTTCTCTATGATGTCTTGTTTTTTCTGTGCTATTTTTGTTGGTGAATGGTTCTTCGAAGTTCCAGTCCTATTTTTGTTTTGCATTTGTTATATGTGTCATTACTCATTAGTATGACATTTTAAGTTTGTACTTATTGCTGGTTCTAATTTTAAATATCATGCCATTAGATAGGAGTGATAAAAAATGACATCATGAAGCTGTTTGACACCGTCAAGAGCTATGGTATGTTCTGTAATCTTGTTCTTTGTGCTTGATGGAGATAGATATTTGAGCTAATCAGCTTTAAGACAAGACACGGTGCAATCATTAAACTTTGGAATTCTTGAAATTGTCCTGTTTTTAACGAGCATGCTAATATGCTATTATGCATGCCATCCTATGTGGTGATTTCTAGTTGCAATTGTGTAGCAAACTAGCAATAATTGATTGCTAAAAATTGTATGCAGTAGGTATAAAATTGTACAATATTTAGTTGCAACATTGCTACTCATTGCTTTTGATTTCGTTATGTTTAACTGAACGTAAATTAACTCCAGATTGTATTTCCTCATGTGTATTCTTTTCGGGTTGTCACAACAACGCAGTGGCGGACGCACGGGGGGTGTGCGAGGGGGCTAGCGCACCGGCTCTGCCCCTCGCGTGCCCCGAACCCCATGGACCAAGCCACCAAGGCCATTTTTTGGTGGAAGCTGGCGGTAGAGCACCGGCTATAGGCCGGCGGAAGCACGGAGGACTTAGAGGAGGAACAAAGGGGGTGAGGCCTACGACAGCGATAGGCCCTTGGCTTCGGCCCACCAAGGTCGGAGGAGACGGGAGACGCACGACCATGGAGGAGTGGGGACTCGGGAGGGGGAGGAACCGATCTACTGTCGACGAGTTGGGGAGGCACCGACGGAGCCCGGACGGTCAGAGGGGAGGACGGGCTGTGCGGAGATGGGGGACTGAGCTATTGCGCCGTCGCCGGGTGGAGGAGGCCGGAGGCGCCGAGGTGGGGGACAGAGAGGCAACAGGGCGAGCTAGCGAGGTGGAGGACAGCTGTGTTGCCGGTTGGCCGCGAGGCACCGATCTGCCGAGGGAGCAGCTGAGCAGGGAGCGGTGAGCGCCGCAACTCTGATTCAGCTAAAAGGTGAGGACTCTCGACTGCCTAAGAAAGGAGCTGAGGAGGAGAGCCCGAGAGAGGATAAGCCGATAAGGTAAGTTTTTTAATTATTTCTTAATTTATAGATATTAAAAACAATCAAATTTCATTATATAGTTTAAATTATTGGTTGATTAGTTAAGTGTAAAAATGATAAAATATGACCGTATAATTTAAATTACCCGTTAATTTGTTCACTAGTATAGTCTCAACTTATTATAGATTCCATAAAATTAATTGTAGATTCATTTACATTTGACTCTTGTCTATTTACATTTGAATTTAGAGTGCGCTAAGTATATTGAATTACATATATTTTGGTACGGTTTTCTAAGTTAGCTTCCTAGCACCCCCTCCATTTTAGTGTTGCGTATGCCACTGCTACAATGTTTGGATCTGCTGCACCTCCCCTCAAAGTGAGTCTTGTACAAGTGTTGGGCTCTCATTCTAAGGCCATCAGCACTGACAATAAGGTATAGAGTTGGGAATTTTTTATTTAATATTTATTTTAAATCATTTTTTCAAAACTAATCGGCGAAATCAAAAAATTGCGAAAATACCCACCTCTCGCCTGATGCAGGCGATCGCCCCATCTTGGGCGACAATCGCTCACGAATTCAGTGCCGTTATTCAGACCAAACGGTCGGCTCGGGTTCCAACGAAATATTGCCCATGACTGGGGCGATCGCCCATGAAAGGGGCGAAAGGCGCCCTTTTAAACGCCACGCCACTCACTGTTCCCATTTCGGCCGAGCGAGAGCAAGAGCAGCCGAAGCCACAGCCGAAGGAGAAGAGGAGAGGAAGAAGAGGAAAAAAGAGAGAGAAAAAAAAGAGGGGAAGAAAAAAGAGGAAAAAAAGTATTCATCATTTTTGTGAAGGTAAGTCCGAAAATTTTATATGTAATATTTTTTGAAATTTTAGTATTGTGTAATATTTAGAAATGTAGAAATGTAGTAATTTAGAAATTTAATGTAGTAGGATTGGGTAGTAGAAATATTAGGCAATGTTTAGAGATTTAATGTAGTATTTAGAAATATTAGGATTGTAGTATTTAGAAATGTCGAGAATCAATGTAGTATTTAGAAATTTTATATGTAATATTTAGAAATTTAATATAGTATTTAGGATTGTCTAGTATTTAGAAATTTTAGAATTGTGTAGTATTTAGTTTTTATTTTATGTGGTGGTTTTTTAGGTAATATTTAGGAATTAATGTAGTATTTAGTGTTTAGAAATATTTGGATTGTGTAGTATTTAGAAATATTGAGATTCCATGTAATAGAAATATTAAACAATATTTAGAAATGTAATGTGGTACAAATTTAATATTATTAATTTAACAAGGTAGAAATTTAATATAATTCCGTAATGAAAATATGGGTAGTTGAATTACTTATTTATAGTCGGATTTCTTAGTATGATCACCATTCGTTTTATACATTGTATTTTAGAGTATATTTAAAAACATGGTAGGCTAGCAACATATCGTCAGGCACCGTGCTACGCTAGAAATTAGTAGAGTAAAAAAAATTGGAAATGTCAAGCACCGTTAGAAATTAGTAGAGTAAAAAATTTTAACAATATAATTTATGAATACCCATACTAGGGATACCCCCAGCAGGCCGGAACACCAAAAGGGCCGTCTTAGGCCCAGCTCTGGCCGAAGGCCTCGTCGGGTCACGAAGGACCCTTGACCCCGATCAAGCCCACCAAGGGGCAATCCGACCTGGCCTCAGGTCGGGCGCCCCGAAGGCCCCGACCTGGCCTCAGGTCGGGCGCCCAACGAGCTCTGACCCAACGACCACCGCCACAGGGTCGAAGATCATCGCCGGTCGACCTCAAGCTGGTCACCTGTCCCGCGGACACAACGGCCATGCTGGGGCAGGTGGCTCCTTCCCAAGGTGGCCAGGAGGCCGCCCAAGTCAAGCGCCAGTCCCTTCACCCCATCATGCACAGTGGAGAGACGCGCACCCTCCTGAGGCATCACCAGAGCACAGCATAACGGCGTCAGCATCTGACAGGCACACAGAGGGCAGGTGCGCCCCTTCCCGATAGAACGTCGCTCGCTGTGTCTATCAACACAGGCATGGGATGAACAGGAACCTGTCAGTCACCAGGACCGAAGACCAGGACTCCAAGGCGTAGGACACCCCATCCTTTTTCCTCCAAACTCCGTGTAATCTGCCCCCTCCGCCTATATAAAGGGAGGTAGGACCCTCAGGGAAGGGGATCCGAACATAGACGACCACCCAAGTTTGAGCGGACTGACTAGAGCATACTCAGGCACACACAAGCATAGACCGAACACTTCGGAGCACTTACGAGCATACAACTCTCACTTCTCCCACTCGGACGAGGCACTCAAGGCCGGCCCTTGGCCCTCGCTTGTAACACCGTGCAGTCTTCTGCACCCCAAGCAATAAAGAACCACCACACGAACTGGAAGTAGGGACATTCAGCCCGAACCAGTATACATCTTGGGCTCCCCGAGTCTAACCATTCAAGGATAGGGAACACGCGGCCCCTTAACTTACAAATTTACTTGCCAGTTTATGAAACACCGACAGTTGGCGCGCCAGGTAGGGGCTTCGCTCGTCATCTTTGTCATCTCCGGATTCCCATTTGCTTCCTTGATGGCTCTTTTCACCCACGACGGCGCGTCTGCGTCGAGTAGCTGGATCCGCTTCAGCACCCTCAACTTCCTCGCCACCCCGGCGGGGGAGCTCGTGCTCGTCCCCGCCACCTCTCGGGACCAGGCATCCGCTAGGAGCCTGGACTCCATTGCCGACGTCCTCGGCAACCTCCGGCTTGAGGCCCCCGCGCGGACCCGGACGTTGGAGCCTGTCAAGCGCCGCGCCACCTCTTGTAGCAGCGCGTGTGAGCTCAAGCGGGCAGCGACGTTGCCCCCCGCAGGCTCGCAGCTCGTGGCGATGGCCGGCTATGCACCAACCTCTGTCCATGACTTGCTGGAGGTTTCCTCTAGCCATGACTCTAGCTCCGACACAGAGCACACTGCAGATGAGCTGTACTCCTGCGAGTGCAACATGGCGGGTGTGACCGACCCGATCGCAACCCCCGTAAGTCCAGCAACCACCGCCCGGCGCATCGAGGCGCAGGAGGCGGAGTATCAGCGAGAGCACACTGAAAGCCACCAAACTTGCCGCTACTGAGCTTCAAAGAATAGCCAAGAGCCGAGGCTCGAAGGCCGAGCCGACAAACTCGAGCCGACCTAGAGCAAAGCACTACCGAGCCCCAACACGCGATCCGCGCTACGCGACGCCAGTACAACATCAACTGGTCGAGGGTCCGACGGTCTTCCGTTCTTCCCCCACGCCAGCCAGAATGTCACCGCAGCAGCAATGCTGCTTCGCGGCATCCTCGAGCCGGAAGACCCGGAGGCCAAGGCCACGTACCAGAACCTCCGGGGGCTGGTGGAGCGTGCTGCCGTGCAGCACATGCAAGGCTCCAGCTCCCACCACTCGGGGGCTTCTTCAAGCCGCCCAAGCTCTTGCCGCCGGGGCGCCAGTCCGGCGAAGATGGCGCCAAGACCTTGGGCGCCCCAGTGCCTCACGCACTCCGCACCAAATACCGGGCAATAATCGCGATGTCCGCGCCACCCTCGAGGCGCGGAGGAGGGTGATAGACGACACGGCCCAATCATGGGCCGTGGACAGCAGTCGGCACCACGGCCGCAGCCCAAGCCCCGACGGCCCTGGGCCTCGGGCATTCTGTCAGGAGATCCGCAACGCGGATTTCCCTGCCAGGTTTCGGGCGCCTGTCAACATCACCAAGTACACTGGGGCGACAAACCCCAGTGTCTGGTTGGAAGATTACCGGCTTGCATGCCGGGCGGGGGGAGCTACTGATGACCTTTTCATCATCCAGTACCTCCCCATCTACCTCGTGGACTCGACTCGAGCCTAGCTCGAGTACTTGCCCACAAAATCCATCAGGAACTGGGCCGATCTAAAGAATCTCTTCGTCGGCAATTTCCAGGGCACATACAAGCACCCTGGGAATTCCTGGGACCTGAAGGGCTGCAAGCAACAGCCAGGGGAGACTCTCCGGGACTACATCCGGTGTTTCTCTCAGCAATGCAACGAGCTCCCTGACATCTGCAACGTCGACGTCGTCGGGGCGTTCATCTACGGCACCACCTCCAAAGCTCTGGTACACAAGCTGGACTGCGCCAAGCCCAGGACCACCAAGGAGCTCCTGGACATCGCCACCAACCACGCCTCTGGCGAAGAGGCTGTGGGGGCCATCTTCGACAAAGGGAAGGCCAAGCGAGAGTCCGGCCCCGAAGCCGGCGCTCCCTCCGACCGCTCTGACAAATGGAAGCGGAAGGGGCAAGCCCGTGAAGGCCATGTGGTCGCAGCCGTGACCGCCTCGCCAAGCAAAGCGCGCGCAGGCGCCCACCACTTCAAAAGCGATGGACGGCCGTGTCCCACCACACGGTACCCGTCAAGCATAAGTACGGATCTGCGAAGTCTGAGCGTTATTTTCCGGTGCCCCCACGCCATCGCGGGCAAGGAAGAGCGGGACTCGCACCGATGCCGAGGAAAAGAAGGCGACGACGAGTTCCCGGAACCCGATGGCTGCCTCATGATCTTCGGCGGGCCGGCGTGCTACGCCGACAAGCGGCGGCTCAAGCTCGCCCACCGGGAGGTCCATATGGCGACTCCGCCGTATTGGCAAATACCTCCGATGGTCGGAGTCACCGATCACCTTTGATCGGACCGACCACCCCGACCACGCGTCCGCAACCGTGGAGATATCCGTGTTGTTGCCCCCATTAATGGGCCAAAGCGCTGTCCAAGGTGCTCATGGATCGGCGGTAGCAACCTCAACATCCTCAGATGTTGAGACGCCAACGCCATGGGGATCCTCGCCGAGTCTCCGACCGAGCAAGGCGCCTTCCACAAATGTTGCCCCGGCCAGAGCCTACCCGCCAGCAGATCGACCGCCGTCACCTTCAGGGGCCCGGACAACTTTCGCACCGAAACCCTCACATTCGAGGTTGTGGGGTTTCCTGGCTCCTACCACGCCATCTTGGGAAGGCTATGCTACGCCAAGTTCATGGTGGTCCCCAACTATACCTACCTCAAGCTGAAGATGCCGGGACCACGGGGAGTAATCACTTTGGCCTCGTCTTTTCAGCTCGCCTACAACTGCAAGCAAAGCAGTTGCGAGTTAGCGTCGGCGCTCATCACGTCCGCCGAGCTCGAAAACCTCTGGAGGGAAACCTCCGAGTCTGCCCCCGACTCCAGCAAGTCGGGGACAGGATCCTTCAAGTCCGCCGAGGACACGAAGGAGGTCACGGTCGATCCCGACGATCTGGCCAAGACCGTGCGGGTCGGAGCAACGCTCCCCGCCAAATAGGGAAGTCGCCGAGCACTCCTTGAATATCCGACCTGGCTCAAGGCCGGTCGTCCAACGCTTGCGCCGCTTCGACGAGGAGAAGCGCAAGATCATAGGGGAGGAGATCGCCAAGCTTTTGGCCATAGGGTTTATAAAAAAGGTGCACCACCCCGAGTGGCTAGCCAACCCTGTCCTTGTAAAAAAGAAATCTGGGCAATGGAGAATGTGTGTTGACTACACGAGCCTGAACAAGGCATGTCCCAAGGACCCGTTCCCATTGCCTCGCATCGACCAAATCGTCGACTCCACCGCAGGGTGCGAATCCCTGTCCTTTCTGGATGCCTACTCGGGCTACCACCAGATAGCGATGAAAGAGTCCGACCAGCTCACGACTTCTTTCATCACTCCGCTCGGCTCGTTCTGTTACGTAACGATGCCATTTGGTCTAAAGAACACGGGTGCTACATACCAGCGATGTATGCAAACGTGCTTCAACGATCAAATCGGCCGAAACATCGAGGCGTACGTCGATAACATTGTCATCAAGACTAAGAAGGCCGACGATCTCGTCGCCGACTTAGAGGAGACTTTTACGAACCTCCGACGGTTTCGTATAAAGCTCAACCCTGAAAAGTGTGTCTTCGGGGTCCCCAAGGGCAAGCTGCTCGGCTTCATCGTCTCCAAGCGTGGCATCGAAGCCAATCGGGAGAACTCAGCGATCTTGAAGATGGGCCCAATCGGCAACCTAAAAGGAGTCCAGAAGCTGACAGGATGCCTTGCAGCCCTGAGCCGTTTTGTGTCTCGCCTCGGCGAGCGCGGAATACCGCTCTACAAGCTGCTCAAGAAATCCGACCAGTTTAGCTGGACACAGGAAGCACAGGAAGCTCTCAACTGACTGAAAGCGTTCCTGACCTCACTCCCGGTGCTGGTCGCCCTGGCACCAGGGGAACCGCTCCTCCTCTACATTGCCGCCACGACCCAGGTCGTTAGCGCGGCGCTTGTCGTGGAGCGAGCCGAAGAAGGCCATATGCTTAAGGTACAACGGCCAGTGTACTTCATCAGCGAGTACTCTCCGAGTCCAAGGCTCGGTACCCGCAGGTGCAGAAGTTACTCTATGCGGTGCTCATCACGAAGAGGAAGTTGGTCCATTACTTCGACCGGCACCCCGTCTCCATGGTGACCTCCTCAACACTCGGAGAAATCGTCCACAACCGCGACGCTTCAGGAAGGATAGCCAAGTGGGCACTTGAGCTCAACGGCCACGACATATCGTACGTCCCCCGGACGGCGATCAAGTCGCAGGTCTTGGCCGACTTCGTTGCCGAGTGGACCGAAGCCCAGGCGCCACCGGCGCTCGAAGACCCCGAGTACTGGATGATGTACTTCGACGGGTCCTACACCAAGAACGGAGCGGGCGCTGGAGTCGTCATTGTTTCCCCGCTCGGAAAAAAGCTCCAGTATGCCATCCGACTACTCTTCGATGCAACCAACAACGTCGCCGAGTATGAAGCTCTCGTCAACGGTCTCCGGATCGCTGCCGACGTCGGCGCGCGCCGACTCTACATACACCGCCTCCAAGCTTGTCGTCGACCAAGTCATGAAGGCCACAGAGCCTCGTGACGCCCGCATGGCGGCATACTGCTGGGAGGTACGCAAACTCGAGGAAAGGTTCAAGGGTTTCGAGCTTCACCATAGCTACCGATGCTACAATGGTGAGGCCGACTACCTAGCCAATCTCGCCTCCAGCAAAGGATCGGTCCCGCTTGGGATCTTCGTCTCCGACCTCCACAAACCTTCCATCCGACTAGACTCGCCGACTGAGCAGCCCACTCGACTCTCCGGGCGCAACCGCTCAGACTGCCGAGCGGTCGGACGCGGAACCGTTCGGGTCAGGCCACGATGTACTGATTGCCGACTCCGACTGGAGGAAGCCCTTCATCGATCGACTGACTGACGGATCGCTCCCCGCTGACCCGACCGAGGCCCGGCGCCTCACTCGATGGGCGAAATCCTTCGTCCTGGTCGGAGAAGACCTCTACAAGAGGAGCCCCTCTGGTGTCCTCCAAAAGTGCATCCTGGCCGACCAAGGGAAGCAACTGCTGCTCGATATCCATGGCGGCATCTGCGGCCACCACGTCGCACTGCGGTCCCTCGTAGGGATGGCCTTCCGCTAGGGTTTCTACTGGCCGACCGCTGTGGCCGACGCCGAGCAAATTG
Source organism: Guadua angustifolia (assembly GCA_036346375.1). NCBI lineage: Eukaryota > Viridiplantae > Streptophyta > Magnoliopsida > Poales > Poaceae > Guadua > Guadua angustifolia. The sequence continues at coordinate 35,945,514 of CM070513.1, forward strand.
TTTGCACCTGCGAAGGATGCCAGTTTTTTGCCCGGCAGACGTATCTTCCGGCGCAGGCCTTGCGGACGATCCCCATCACATGGCCATTCGCTGTTTGGGGACTCGATCAGGTCGGGCCCTTCAAAAAGGCGTCCGGGGGCTTTACCCACCTGCTTGTCACGGTGGACAAGTTCACCAAATGGATAGAAGCCAAACCGGTCGCCACCATCACCTCGGTGAAAGCGGCGAACTTCTTCCGCGACATCATTTATCGGTTCAGAGTCCCGAACTCCACCATCATCGATAACGGAACGCAGTTCACGGGGAAGGAATTCCTCGAGTTCTACGACGACTTCAACATCCGCCGATCGGGCGTAGTAGAGCCCATCCGCGACCAACGCCAAGTCGAAGCGGCAAATGGCATGATCCTCCAGGGCTGCCGCAAATCTTCGCCGATCAAGAAATTATGCGGATGATGGGCGGCCGAGCTGCCCTCCGTTCTCTGGAGCCTACGGACCACGCCGACCTGGTCGACCGAGTTTACACCATTCTTCCTGGTGTTCGGCGCTAAAGCTGTCCTACCAACTGACCTAGAGTACGGCGCCCCGAGACTACAAGCCTTCAACAACGCACGGGGGCTCGACGTGCAACAAGACGCCATCGACCAGCTCGACGAGGCGCGCGATGTGGCCGTTCTATGATCAGCCAAATACTAGCAAACGCTGCGGCGCTACCACAGTCGTCAGGTCCGTGGTCGGTCCATCAGCGTTGGCGACTTGGTCCTGCGCCAGGTTCAGTCCAGCAAGGACAGGCACAAGTTGTCCCCTCCCTGGGAAGGCCCCTTCACCATCGTGGAGGTCCTCCGACCCGGCACCTTTCGACTCAAAGATGCCGATGGCAACATTGTGCCTAACGCATGGAATATTTAGAAGTTGAGGCGATTCTATCCCTAAAACATTTCTTTTATTCTGGCGTCTCCGCCAAATCCTCCGAGTTCAAAGCGCCATGTGCCGATCACGCCCTGGTCCTCATGCGCCACTCGGGGGCTACTCGTTCGCATACTCATCTAGGTCGGCGCCCCGATCGGCCATCAGGACCTCCCAGGCGGTAACCCTCTCGACCCAAGTGCTACGGCCACGCCCAGCCAGCCTGATTGCATAAGTAGTGCTTTATGGAGAAGGAAGTGCTTATCATGGGGCGGTCCATAGTCAATCGGGTGCACACTTTTGGGCAACTAAGTCCCTTGCTATTTTTGTGTTTCCTTAAAATGTTAGCACTTCGACCTACGCTCAAACAACCCCAGTGGTTCCTGAGGGCTACGGTCATTCAGCGAGTGCTCACCACAGAGGAGAAATGCAAAATATCAAACAAAGTTCCCATAATATACATTGTACATGCATTATATTATCCAAAAACAAAAGTCAGGTGCGGGCGCCCGGGATGTTCCTAAGCTAACCGAAGGCATCATCGTCAGAGTTATAACTGCCCTCGTCGTCCGCGCCCTGGGCATCAACATGAAGCCGCTCCGCCACCGTCTCCGCCGCCGCCTGCTTTGCCCGCGCCGGCCGGGTCGCTGATCCCGCGACGGCCGCCATCGGGTCAAAGAGGCATCACGGCCGGCGCAGAAAGCCAAGACGCATTCGCCGCTAGAACGGCGACTTCCCGCCCCTCGCGAGCGGAACGCTCGTTCAAGGCGCGGCGGCCGCCAAGGTGTGGTACTGGGTGAGCTGGGCGATCGCGACGCAAAGACGCCTCCAACGACCCGTTCAGCCTCACCCCTAGCGGCTCCAAGCTCCTGGCCATGCTCTTGAAGGCCGGGGCGAGCATGGAGACGAGGTTCTCGCGCATGACCCAGCGCTCCTCGTGCATCTTCGCAAGCTCCTCCTCGGTGGCCTCGGCCCAAGCCCGCAGGGACGACGCCTCCTGTCTTGGCGAGCTCCTCCTCGGCCGGCCGAGCCTGCTGCATAACGCCTCGCTTCTGGCGGCGGCCGGTCTGACGCCAGGAAGCTGCACCAGCATCGCCAGAAGCCGCCATACCTCCGCCTGCCCTGCCAGAGGGATCGCTTAGGGCGGTCAGGAGAGTCTGGCAGCCCGGCGGCCCGCCTCCCCACCAAGGCGACTGGGGGCATGACTGCAACAAGGCGAGAGCCCGAGCCAGAGGCGCTGAGGGAAAAAGTGAAAGCAAGTCAGCGTCAGCAAGAAGAAATTAAATCAAAGCCATCCTAAAGCTAAACAAAGGAAACTCACGCTGGAAGAGGGTTCCAGATATGGAAGACAGATGAGGGGGTAATCCCGCCCCTCGCCGCGGCTGTGGAGGACCCGGCATCGGTGCGGGGCCTCTTGGGCTGAACCCCGCGGGTCCCCAGCCACCGCGCGCTTGCCAGCCCTCCGGTCGTCGCCTCCGCTCGCCATCTACACTTGTGCTCCCTGGTTTATTCCCTCTCTCGTTGCAGAAAGGTGCGGGGAGGCGGAGAGGCAAAGGAAACGGCTGGGGGTGGTCGCTCTCACGCCCCCATGCCGTATTTATAGAGACGGGGCAGAGCGGTCCGAGCGGGCGCTGCCTCGGGCCGAGCGTCGCACACGCATTAACTCCATGCCCTGCAGGATGGGACGTGTCCTTTCCACTCCTCCCACTACGCATTAAAATGTGACACGACGGCTGGGGGCGAAAGGACACCACTTCGGCCAGGGCGCCGCACGACCCCTCGGTTTCAGCTCCTGGGCTGGACTGACTGCACCACGATGGGGAAAAAAGGCCTGGACAGGCCGCTGCGGCCTCAAGGTGGCAGAAGGCCCACTAGCTCGCTGCCCCGGTGGAAAGTTGAGCGAGGGGCCCGATGGCCGACCTAGGCAACGTACAGGTACGACGTGAAACTAGGGCTCGGACACCAGAACCTTGTCTAAGGCATCTAGGCGTGCGCGCCGACCGAGGCAACTTCGGGCCGGGTCCCACCGACTAAGTCGTTCGACCTTCGCAAGCCAAAGTAACCCCCCAACCAGCTCTCCAACCTGCTTGGGGGCTACACCCAACGGGTGCGCTCGCGCGCACCCGGTCGAAACCAGACAACCAAGTCGGTCGGGCTCTGCCGACCAAGGCAGCCTTGCGATCCACTCAGGGCTCGGGGCCGATTAAGTCCGCCCACACGCTCCCAGTCGGATTTCGCTGACCAAGTCGGTCGGATTTCGCCAACCAAGTCAGTCGGATTTTGCCGACCGGAGCAAACCCCCGACCGCCTCTAACGAGCTCGCTCGGGGGCTACTAACGAATACTCATACCAGGGATATCCCCAGTAGGCCAGAACACCAAATGGGCCGTCTTAGGCCCAAATTTTGGCCAAGGCCTCGTCTGGTCACGGCATCTCGACCCGATCAAGCCCACCAGGGCAATCCGACCGGTCTCGTGTCGCACCCGGGCTCCAACTCGCCTCGGTCGGCCGCCTAACGAGCTCAGACCAGCGACCTCCGCCACAGGTCGAAGATCATCGCCGGTCGACCTCAAGCCGGGTCACCGCCTCGGACACGACGGCCATGTCAAGGTGGCTCTTCCCAAGGTGGCGAGGCCGCCCAAGTCAAGCGCCAGTCCCTTCAACCCGTCATGCACAGTGGAGAGACGCGCACCCTCCCGAGGCAACATCAGAGCACAACAGAATGGCGCTAACATCCGATAGGGCGCAGAGAGCGAGTCGCGCCTTCCTGACAGAACGCCGCTTGTCAGTGTCTACCAACCTGCATGGGATGAACAGAACTCGCTACCACTGTAATCAAGACCAGACTCCAAGGCGTAGGACACCCCATCCTTTTTCCTCCAAACTCCCGTATAACCTGCCCCCTCCGCCTATATAAAGGGAGGTAGGACCCTCAGGGAAGGGGATCCGAACATAGACGACCACCCAAGCTTGAGCGGAATGACTGGAGCATACTCAGGCACACACAAGCATAGACCGAACACTTCGGAGCACTTACGAGTATACAGCTCTCACTTCTCCCACTCGGACGAGGAGCTCAAGGCCGGCCCTTGGCCCTCGCTTGTAACAACGTGCAGTGTTCTGCACCCCAAGCAATAAAGAACCACCATACGAACTGGAAGTAGGGACATTCAGCCCGAACCAGTATACATCTTGGGCTCCTCGAGTCTAACCATTCAAGGAGAGGGAACGCGCGCCCCTTAACTTACAAATTTACTTGCCGGTTTACGAAACACCGACAATAGTGTAACATTTATATAGTAATGCATGATGTGGTTAGATGGAGAAATGATGATTTTTTCGGTTCGACGTTGTAGGTAGCATGTCGGAGAAATTGTATTTTCAAATATTCTACAGAGATGGGGAGATAGCACAGGGGCTGGATGGAGTGGATTTGTCGGCATTTTCAACAGTCATATGGGGCATATCTAGGCCGAGAGATAGGACATACAGGGGTTTGTTGGAGTGGATGTTTCGGATGTTCAGTTTGGATGCCCAGAGTGTTCGGCTGCGGGTTAGAGCAGTAGTAAGCCGTGCGCAAGACTTTTTTTATAGAGAGCTGGTTCCTATTAACGCGACATCGTCATGGAGGAGCTATGTTGGGTACGCCAGAGAGCAGCGGTGGCTGCTCATGTTGCCGTAGATTGGTACTGTACCTCCATCGGTGTCGGAGCTTCGTGATGTCGGGGTAGATATTATGGAGGAGGGGAAAACAGATATGCAAGAATACGATGATGAAGGTGGCGAGGACACCGAAGACGGGGGACACGAGGTTGGCGGTGGCAACGTGATCGGGGGGGCGAGGAGGCAGTAGTGGAGGCGCGGGGGGTGGCCGATGAGGGGGAGGAGGTGGAGCACATAGTTGACTTGATGGAGGAGGAGGATCGTGCGGATGAGGAAGTCCCTGATGGCGAACGCTCGGACGAGGAGGACAATACTCCTGAGGTGCCTGTCCCCGGTGCGTGGACTAATTATAATTTCGAAGACCTAACAATGAATGAAGGGAACAGAGATGCATGGGATACCTCGCGTTGCCTAGGTCGCCCTTGATTTTTCCCGTATTTTTTGTGTCGTATCCAACTTGTCCCGCGGGGCTACGAAAACCCCTAAGTGGCCACGATTTCTGTGGTTTCATAGCCGCGAGTGCCTTTTTCGATTTTCGTAACTTCCTACCGGGGCAACGCCTGGCTATCTCGCCCATACGTAAGTGGTAGCCTGGGTTGCGTAGGTCGCTCTTGATTTTTCCCAGATTTTTGGGTCAGATCCGCTTATCCCATGGGCTACGAAAACCCCTAAGTGGCCATGATTTCTATGGTTTCATGGCCGTGAGTGCCTTTTTCGATTTTCGCAACTTCCTGTCGGGGCAACGTCTAGCTATCTCGCCCATACGTAAGTGGTAGCCCGTGTTGCGTAGGTCGCTCTTGATTTTTCCTGTATTTTTTGGGCTGTATCCAGCCTGTCCCGCGGTGACGAGGGCTGGGCGTCCCTTGACCGGCCGTCGCTCGGTCAACGGATCCCTCGAGCTCGGGCAACCCCCGGCCACGACCAGGGTGCGTGCCGAGGCGCTCGACCTAGAGCGCGCCGGGCCTGAGCACGGCCCCGCTCGACCTCGAGCTCGGGCGGGCCCTTGTTCAGAGCCGAGTCCGCCCTGATTTCGGATCAAGCATTTGACCGGCGATTGCCCAAGGCGCGGGTCGGGGCGAGCCGTGCGGCAACAAGTTCGAGCGGTTATCGCCAAACCTCAACGCATGAAGGCTACTTCAGGAATCTCTCCGTCCGCTATGCGTCTGCAGAGGAGGTATAAAGACCAAGGATGCGCATTTTTGGGACACACGAAGACAACGCACAACACGCCAGAGCTCGAGCTTAGACATAGCCATTGTTAACACTTGAGTCATAACACATCCTTGACTCGAAATAGCTAAGAAAATCGCAAAGGCGATCGAGTAGAGCTATTACCTCCACAGAGGCTCGAACCAAGATAAATCTCGATCTCCCACTCGTTGTCGCCTTGTTCACCATAACCACGCCGCACTTTTCCTCCATCTCGAGCGGTTAGCGCCGGGTCCCGTGATCACATCGACCCCATCCCATTTCTTGCGGTTGACGATCCCGATCGCCGACAACCGTGCCCACCGTGGGGCCCGATTGCTTCGCTTATTCGCAGTACGACATCAAGAATCCGGAGCATGGCTCACTTCATCGACGGACTTTCTCAAGCATGGATTCGCACGGACCACTCGTGTCCTTGTTTTTGCCTTCGCCACCGCCACTCGAGCATCACGCTCGATGGCGACGGCCAAGGCGCGAGGGAAATGCGGATGACCGTGATCCGCAGACTCAAGACGCCCGCCGAATGGTGCATGTCGCCATTAACTGCTTATAACCGCCCGGCGGAGGCCCAGAGAGGGCCGCACGCGCTTCCGACCGCCTGCATTCTCCCACGGGAGCGCCTCAGCTTATCGCCGGGTCATGGTCGACCCCGATAGGGCGAGGTCGGAGTTTTGGCCGAGCCCCGCCAAAGAGCTCGACGGCCGCGACCGAGGCCGCCCCTCCGCAACACCGGTCAACACTCGGGACCCGCTCCCTGAAAAGCGATGGCAAGACGTCACGCTGCCGTCAAGCGTTTTCGGACGCCCGCGCAGAGCTAGCCCCGAGCAATGGACTCAGACGGGCTTTAACGCAGACGCAGCCGGCGCGCGGCACTGCATTGCAGGCCAGCCCGAGCCAAACCACACAAACTCCGAAGTCGACCGCAGCAGTTCGCGACCTCTCCCGGACGTTCCGCCAGCGCCGCAGGTCCAGACCGCCAAGTTATTTACCGTGATTCCGCGTTCGCACCGTGGTCGTTTCCCATCAAGGTCGGCCGCCGAGGCGCCTCGACTCCAATCCGCAAAGAAGAGGACCTTGTCGGTGATGACCACACCCGCCAAGACTGTCTCCGCTTATGGTCGCATGGCGATTCGACACAAGGTCGCGTCAGGCGGTGGCGGCTTTGGTTCAAGCCCGCTACCGACGAAGCGTTTTGACGGGACCAAGAACCCCGATGAATTCTTGTCCATCTACTCGACCGCTATCTTGGCGGCCGGGGGTGATGAGCTTGTCATGGCCAATTACCTCCCGACCGTCCTGGACGGTGCAGCGGATTTGGCTCTTCAACCAGAAACCTGGTTCCTTCAGGTCGTGGCGCCAAATCCGAATGCCCTTCGCCCAACTTTCGAGTTGTTACGAAGCGCCAGGAGGAGAGAAGGACTCGATCGTGTCATCTAGGGCAAGAACGAGCCGCTGCGTGATTTCGTGCGGCGATTCATCCGCACGAGGAACCTGATTCCGAGCATCTCCGACGAAGCCATCATTAAAGCTTTCAAGTTTGGTGTCCGCGATCGGCGCCTTACCGAAGACCTGGAGATCACCTCGAGGCTCAGCGTCAACAAGCTTTTCCGCATGGTGGAGCGGTATGCGACGCCGAGACGACGCCGTCCGGCCGAACGTGACTATGACCAAGGTAAGCTTGGTCTAAACCGCATGAGGCCGCCCATCTAACTCTGTGGGCACCGACCACGCACCACCGCCAAGAAGCGGAAGCGCGATCGCAGGGCGGCGAGGTCCGCGGGTGATCGCTTTGCGGATGGCCGCGAGATCCTTGAGGTTCGAGATCGCTCGGGAAGGCTCTAAGCCACGCCAAGGACGACCCGACCTCGCCAGCGCAGAAACAAATTTCAGCAGAGGGCCGACGACTGGCCCCGGAGGGCCGACGCCGTCAGCAGGGGCCGAGGGCGCCGGATATGATGAAGCAAAGTTCTGCTGTTTATAGGGCGATCACCACGATCTGCGACTGCAGGCTTGGCAGAGCAAGTCGGAGGCCTTCTATGATGGACGAGGTGAGATGCCCATACTCCGGCGATCGACGACCAACCCGACAGGTGAACGCCAAGACGAGCACGACGACGCCGATTTGGAGTTCCAAAGAGGCGAAGCGCCGGATCGATGTCATCTTCGGCGCTCGTCGGCTTACTGCACCCAACGCGAGGTCAAGGTCGCCGACGAACCATCTACCGTGTCGCCATTGAAGCCCAACGAGCAGCCAAGTGGGCCGAGCCACCATCACGTTCTCCCGGAGGACGCCTCCTGTATCGCCGAGACCAAGACCGCGATTGGTCGTGACTCGACCATCGGCAATACCGCGTCGGGCGCGTCATGGTCGACGGCGGCAGCTCTCTTAACTTGCTGCAGGTAGGAGCGCTTGACCGGATGCAGATCCCCCGGTCGAAGGTCAAGAGCATCGCCATACCCTTCTTCGGGATTGTCCCCGGGAGCTCGACCATCCCCCTGGGGCAGGTGGTCTTGCCCGTTACCTTCGGTGGCTCGGACAACTTCCGCACCGAGCTGGTCACCTTTGAGGTGGTCGAGGGTGACCTCCCGTACAACGCCATCCTTGAGCGGCCTGCCTTGGTCAAGTTCATGGCGGCCAACCATTATGGCCATCGATGCATGAAGTCGCCTGCCCAACGGCGCTATCACCGTCGCGAGGCAACTCGCAGCGGCACACGGCCGCGAGACCGTGGTCCTCGCTCTTGCTGGCTTGTTACCCCAGCGAGGTCCGGAGGTGATGGAGAAGAGCGCCCGGCAGAGGGCAGCGATCCAGCCCAGCGGGGCGACAAAGGCCGTGCCGCTCGAGGAGGGTGACACGAGCAAGTGCATCCATGTTTCGGCCGAGCTGAGTTCCAAATAGGAACTCGAGCTCGTCACCTTCCTCCGCACCAACAAGGGTGTCTTCGCCTGGGAGCCCGTGGACATGCCCGGCGTCTCGAGGGAGGTGATCGAGCACAAGTTGCAGGTGAGACCCGACTCTCGACCTGTGCATCAGAAGCTGCGTCGCTTCTCCCCGGAGAAGGTTGTGGTCATCAAGGAGAACCTCGATAAGCTCTTGAAGGCCGGCTTCATCCGCGAGATCGACTACTCCGAGTGGCTGGCCAACCCGGTCATCGTCCAAAAGAAGGGCGGAAAGTGGAGAATGTGCATCGACCATACGGGGTTGAACTCGGCCTGCCCGAAGGACAACTTCCTCATCATCCAAAAGAAGGGCGATGGCTTCCTCGTCGACCTCGAGGTCGTCCCGGCCTGAGGTCTCCTTCTTCCCGGGAGGGGCCCCTCAGACACCAACAAGGCCGACCTCGCCTCTTCGTAGAACCACCGCCGACCACGGCCGAGGAGTCCCGAGGTTGGAACTTGGGGAAGGCCCACTTGAGCCCGACCCGAAGCCGGAAGTAGAGGCATCCGACCACGGGGTCCTTCCCGGAGCGGAAGAGGCTGAAGTACCGGAAGAAGAGCGAGGGGGTCGGGAGGATCCCGAGGAATCCCTCGCATAGATGGGAGAAGATGGTGAGAAAGAGAACAGAATTCAAGACTGTGTTGATGAGCTCGATGTCGCAGCTGGAGAGGACCTTTGCGACGAACTCGCTCTCCGGGGTCCGCAGGCCGAAGAGGGCATAGTGCTCGGTACAAACGATCTCGTCGTCCTTGGGATGCGGTTCGGTCTCGTCGCCTGGCAGCCGCCATACGAACGGATCGAGCAGTCCCAGGGCCTCGAGTTCCTTCATCCTGGCGGGCGACAACGTGCTTCTCCCCAGCTTGGCCATGGCGATCGCGTCGATTTTGGTCGAGGGTGGGGAGGAGATTTTCGCTTGGGCAAGGAGGCTTGGAAGTCGGAGGGCGCTGGTCGAGAATCTTTCTCAAACAGACGCTGCGGTTTCAGGTTTTAAGGCTGCGCCGCCGTTGAAACTGGTCCACGGCGCTTCGAAAGGCGCGCCGCCACGATTTGACAGGAGCAATTAAGGCCTGGGCTACGGTTTTGAGACACAACAGGTGTCACCAACCGTTCGTATCCGTACTGGGGCTCCGGAGATCAAAAGGCGCCAGGTGTTGCTTGCTCATGGCCTGGCGTTACGTTTCCGCCCGACCTCGACCTCAAAAGAGTTCGGGGGATCGGTCCCGACTATGGAGCCTCAAGGTCGGCCCGTGTTCCGCCATTTACCTTAAGCCTCGGGGCTAGCCGACGAGGGTGGGCGGCCCTTGACCGCCGTCAGACGGCCAACGGATCCCCGAGTCGGGCAATTTCGGCCACGACTGTAGGTGTGCCGAGGCGCCGACCTAGAGCGCGCCAGGCCCGAGCACAGCCCCGCTCGACCTCGAGCTCGGGCGGGCCCTTATTCAGAGTTGTAGTCCGTCCTTGGATTTCGGATCAAGCGTTTGACCGACGGTTGCCCAAAGGCGCGGGTCGTGGGGTAGGAGCTGGTACATACAACAAGTTCGGAGCGGTTACTGCCAGCCCTCAACGTGCATGAAGGCCACTTCCCGGGAATATCTCCCGTCCGTTGCGTGCAGAGGAGGTATAAAGACCAAGGATGCTCAGTCTTTTGACACACGAAGACAACGCACAACACGCCATAGCTCAAGCTTAGACATAGCCATTGTTAACACTTGAGCTGTAACACATCCTTGTACTCAGAAATAGCCAAGAAAACTGCCGCAAGGCGACTAGAGTAGAGCTATTACCTCCACAGGGGCTCGAACCAGTATAAATCTCGGTCTCCCGCTCGTTATCGTCTTGCTCCGACCATAACCACGTCTGCACTTTTCCTCCGTCTGAGCGAAGCGTTGCTCGGGTCCCGTATCACACTGACCCCCCATCCCATTTCTTGCGGTTGACGATCCCGATCGTCGACACGCGGGGCTACGAAAACCCGTAAGTGGCCACGATTTCTGTGGTTTCGTGGCCGCAAGTGCCTTTTCCGATTTTCGCAACTTCAAGACGAGCCAACGTCTGACCAGCTCACCCATATATAACTGGTAGCTCGCATTGCGTAGGTCGCTCTTGATTTTTCCTCAGATTTTTGGGTCAGATTCGCCTGCCCCGCAGGGCTACGAAAACCCTTAAGTGGCCACGATTTCCACGGTTTCGTGGCCGCGAGTGCCTTTTCCGGTTTTCGCAACTTCCGATCGGGGCAACGTCCGGCCATCTCGCCCGTACATATGTGCTAGCCCACGTTGTGTAGGTCGCCCGTGATTTTTCCCGTATTTTTTGGACCATATCCGGCGGACCCTACGAGACTACAAAAATCCCTACGTGGGATGCGTATCACTAACAAAGTAAAATAATTTTTCCAATTCATTACATCACAAGAAGTTTTTTTTTGTAATTTTTCCCGGTTCAATACAACAATTATTGCAAAAACAATTTACAACAAAAATTTTAAAAAAAATTGCTACAGTACCCCTATCGCCCTAGGTTGAGGCGATCGGTATATTTTTTTATTTTTTTAGCACTGTCGTTACATTTCCCGTATTTCGCCGTTACTGAACTCACCTGTCGCCCCGTACTGGGGTGAGAGGTGGGTATTTTCGCAATTTTTTGATTTCGGCGATTAATTTTGAAAAAATGATTTAAAATAAATATTAAATAAAAAAATTCTAGAGTTGGATCAGCTATTACCTCTTGGAACTCCCTTCTTATTATAGTAGTTCGTATCATTTTTTGTGTGTGTGCGTTGCAGCCTTGCTTTGACTATGTTTGCTCGGATCCCTTCCTGTTGTCTTGTAAGAGATGTCCTTTCTGTGATAATTGTATTGTTATGTAAAGTTGTTTAATTCAAACTACATCTGTTTATGTTGGTATGTAGTGCAAAACCACCTTTAGATCCAAAGGTTATATCTGTTCATGCTCTTCAGCTCGCAAGCCAACAAGCCGGCTATAGCCTTCCCCTGAGCCCAACCCGACCAATGTTTTTGGCTCATTCCAGAAACAAGCCGAGCCGAGCTGCAATTTGAAATGAGCTCAGGCAAGCCTAACTCAAGCCAGCTCGGCTTGGCTCGTTTCTACCCAGGGGTTCTATATTATGAAGACTACTATCATTTTGTGCTAGTTCCCTGCATTCAAAATTAGAGTCCTTTCCTCTTCTCAATGGTGGCAATATATCATCATTAAATGCAAAATTAATGTATCTTGCTTCCAGGAGATCCCCCATCAAGGGCTCTAAATAGACACACATGTGTCCACCGTATGGATGCTCAATAGATCTACAAATTGTTGCGTGAATCCTTTCAAGAAAACTAGGTAGTTCATCCTAATCTTATGATCTGAGGGTTTTGTAATCAATTACCTTGAGTACGGGCCTTTCACACAAACTGTTTTGTTTTAAAGATGTCACTTAAGTGATAACCAGAAGAATGTTTTATGATTGGTTGCATCATTCTTTCAATAGGATGTACCAGACACACTACAAGAATCCAGTTTTGAGGCGAGTGTGAAAATAACAAACCGAGTGCACACTCGGAATAGATGAACCTATGCCGAGTGTGCCCACTCGGGATAGGCTATCCCAATTGTTTTGTCCCCTATCCCGAGTGTGGAAAACACTCGGGAAAATCTACAGTCTTGTAGTGACATTATTATCACGTTCTTAGCAAGTCTGGATCCCTAAGTTATGTATTTATCGCAACATATTGTTCATCATGTTTGGTAAACATGTAATACAATCTAGATAAAAAAAACTTGAAAGCTTGTCTATAGTTTCTTTTTTTTATATCCATTCTCTTAGTAAGGAGAAGGTATTCAAAACCGTTCTCTTTCTCTCTTTCTAGAGTGTCTGAGAGAAAGAGAGAAGAGAAGGATGATCTAGACTGACCACTACAGGAATCCGCATTATTTTCGTCGGCCAAAAGCCGACGAAAATACCTATTTTCGACGGCTTACATGGCCGTCGAAATTACTGGTCGATGCACCCGAGCCGCGCCCGGTGCTGACGTGGCATATGTATTTTCGTCGGCAATTAAAGTATTTTCGTCGGTTTTTCTTGTATTTTCGCCGACGAAATTAAATTATTTTCGTCGGTTTTTCGGGTATTTTCGTCGGCCTAACCGCAAAAAAATGCAAAAAAAAGGTTGTCGGTAAAAAAAAATATTTTCGTCGGCCTGGAAAAAAAGCCGACGAAAATAGTATTTTAATATCAAAAAAAATTAAATTAGCATATAAAATCCCAGAAAATTCACAAAAAATCACAACCGTCTTATGCTTTAATCCTGTTTGGCTAGTGGTTGTTTCTGAAGCACAAAAATTGTTTTTGTAATGTCCAGATCATCACACAAGCACAAAAACAGTTGACAGAAGCAATCTTCTTACCCTTCAGCTCAGCAGAAAGCAACGGATTCAAAATTAACACCTCAGCATTCAGAATTAACAAGCAAATATGCCATCAAATAGTGTAGGTTAATTTCAAGTAAAATAAACAGCAAGAACTAGATTCTACATGACCTCCCAATACTGAAGGCCAGCTGAAGGTGGCGAGGGGTGATACGCTTGACCTTCAGATCCTTGCTAGCATTCCCAGCCAGTTCCAGAACCTCAGCCGTCAAGTACTCCAGAATAGCAGCAGAGTAGGCAGCGAGTAGACCGCTGCCGTAGCACCAACACGGCCATTTGCCTGAGTCCTTTGCTTCAACTGGCGATGGATTCGGCCAACAGGGAACTGAAAATATAACATGGCAAAATTTAGTACAGGGAGCATATCTCACAATTCAATACAATAAACTCCGCACAAAGGTAACATAGCAAGAACAGCTAGCATCAATCATCTGTATTTGCAACCCTTAATCAAAACATGTCAACACCCAAAGTTTAGCTTCCGAGTAGATCACACAAATTTATAAGAATCTAGCACATCCTCTGAATAATAGCACCACCAAATCATCGATGCTACAAAGTCAACAAGGCTTCATACAATTGAAGGGGGAATAAGATAAATTATGACCCAATTGGCTCATTGACAAGCTTGAGGTGGACTGGAAATGATGTGATGCCACAAACAAAGAAGTCGTCTCACAGACCAATCATCGAACATAAGCAGCATATGCTGACAAAGAATTGCACATTCTGATAAACAGATTCTGCATGTTTGAAGTGAATTGTAAGAATGATTTGACTATGGGTAGAGAACAGGCTGGCTCAGCTCGTTAAGTAAACGAGCAGAAATGTTTGCTCAGCCCTGCTCGTTTCTGTCCAAAATGTGGCTATGGCCTGGATTCAGTGAATTCTTTTAAAAATATCTATTGTTGTTTTAGTACTGCGCTTGAGGGTGGAAATTGATGAGATGTGTGAGTTTGGCCATTTCAATAGATGTCAGTGTAGAATGCAATGAAAAATGTTGCCTTGGTTGGGCATTTTGCAGTGCTTTTAGACTTCAGTAGGTTTGTTATATGTCGCGTAGTTAAAGAACAACTATGGCATAGGATAGGTTAGTTTCAATCTGTCACAATTCGTATTACAAGATTATTTCTATCAGTAGCTTCTTTATGTTTAGAGTGAGATGCAATTTCTGTGATATATATATATATGCCCATGTGAACTTGTGTGGAGGTATTCAGAAAGTGTTTATGTTGGCTTAGTGCCAGTTCCTGGCTTTTGCTGTTCTACCTAGGGGTATATACCAAGCTTCCTGACTCACTTTACAATTTACATGATCTTGAGTACATTGCCTGACTGATGGTACGATGGAACTCAATTCTGAATCCTATCAGTAAATAGAGATTGTGCTTGAACATAAAGATCTCCTGCATGGTTCCCAGCATGGAAAGCAAAGCTCAATCTAATGCTCCTAATAAAAAAAAGACAGAAAGTTCACTACTTCTACAATGGCTCTAGTGAATGATTACAAGGGCAATAAACTAGCTCCAGTGAATTAACAACTGATGGATCCTGGCACTAAGTGAAAAATTGTCGAGTGAGATCAGCGCCACATGAGAATATTCTATGCTATCTTAAGAGAATTGATACGCAGGGATGAATCAGCACCTTGGATAAAATTTAGTGCACTGATACTCAGATCAGTAATTCAGAATTCAAAATTATGAGCTTACCTACTTTTACATGTGTCTTTGATGTCTTGTCATTACTTTTATCTAACATATTGACATAAACTACATGTTATTTTCATTAAAAAAACTACCTATTATACTCTTTTGAATTATTCCTCAAGAAAATTCATGTTCTGATCTAGAAAAGTCAATGCAAGTAGGATTCAATAGAAGTTAACATTTCATCTGCATCTTGAGCTATTAACAACCCACAATTGTCGTTTTGTTTGTTCGAATCTTTTCAATGAAGAATAGTTAGTCATCTAATCCTTAGAGCTAGCAAAGATTTCCAGCAATAATGATAGCTGACAATGATGCAAAACAGTAAGCAATAGATCCAAATATATATTAACATTCAACAGAACCGATTCTAACAGAATCCACAATCAACAAGTTCTAACAAATCCATATGCTCTATTATTTTCACAATCAACAAGTTCTAACAAATCCATATTCTAACAAATCCACAATCAACAAGTTCTAACAAGTGCAGCTCATTACTTATAAGGAATGCAAACGATAAAGGGACCGATTCTATCTGTACCTTGGAGAAAAGTGACGGTGAGGCTCGGGCAGGCGGCGGCGGGCGGCGCTGCAGGGCGGCGGCGGCGGCATAGGTGGCGGCGGCGGCGGCGGGGCGGTGGGCGGCAAGGGCGAGCTGGGCGGTATGAGGCGCGGCGTGGGAAGGCGGCGTCTGGGCGCGGCGGCAAGGGCGACGCGGGGCGTGGGCGCGGGCGAAGCGTGGCGGGCGCAATGAGCGGGCGCGGCGCGAGAAATGTGAGCGAGGGTTTTTTCGGCTGTTCACGGGTCAATTAGGTTCATTATTTTCCGCTATAAGTTTATCTTGAAATTATGAAGATATTTCCGACGCCAAATATAAGTTTACCTAAATTATGCATATATTTTCGACGGTATTTCTTTGTTTGCCGCGAAAATATATAGATATTTTCGACGGCATTCATTTGCCGACAATTTATATAATTATTTTCGATGTACCTTAATTTAGGCCGATTTAAAATAGTAATGGCCGACGAATCAACCACGTTTTCCTGTAGTGACATGCGGTCCAGTTTGTCAGGTTCAGCGGTATTGTTTGTCATTCACAAAAATCTCTCTCCAACTTGACATTTTAATGGGTCTAATGTCCACTAGCAAAGGACCAAAAAAGTTTAGCGTGTTTTAGCAAAGACAAAAAAAGTGTCCTAAAACAAATGCTACAAAAGTTCGGTGTCCTGTAGCCAATTTTGTCTTTCAAATTTTACAGTAGTTCCCCTACAAGTCCCAATGAATCAATTAGCAAAATAGTTTCTCATACCTTGCTTTTTCATATTTATAGTTTGCTCCCTCGTCCTCTGTGTTGACGATGACCCTGACAACGAATGCTTCTTTTTCTCAACTAGCAATAATACGTACTGCAGCCGTAGATTCCCATGGATGATCCTAGCTAGCTATTTAGAAATATGATCGAGACTGCGGGAGAACGCATCGATGTGTATACAATCCAACAAATTTCGATCCTGCTCGCGTATCGAGCGCTCCATTAATTAGCCTTCACATTCGTTGACTACTTGTTTTAGAAGGAGGTATGATCCGTCATTTCCGGCGTCAAGTTGATTTATTAGTCCCAAGACTTGCTCCGGTATAGTATGTTGAGCATAAGGGTGTGTTTAATTGGGCTTCGGTTTTATTAGATTCGTGGATGTAGTGAAACTAGATATTTTTAGCATGACCAGATCCGTAGAGCTGAAACTGTGAGTATATTAAGAGTATTTAGATAGATCATCTTGTTTATATTTTAGACAAAAATATAAACTTAATTCACTTTATTTTAGCCTATAAGTTTCAGATCTCAAATGAAATTAAGATCTGGAGCTCTACTAAACAGGCCCTAAACTTATTATTTCCCCCTAGCGATAGAGGCATGATATTATGCAGAGGATTACTTTAAAAGCAGTGCTTCAATACTTTCCCTCCCAACACAACTTGTACAAATCTTGAAGCAAACGAAAGGGTAGTAATTATCATCTACTATTCACTTATGCTTTAATATTTTTGTAATTGTTAAAAAAAAAGCATGAATTCACCTCTCTTACTTTAATCCTTAGTCTATATTACAGGTGCCAGCCACGTTTTGTCCCTCAGGAAACGCATCTATGCATATGAGATGAACAACATGCCAACCACAGGCCAGACAGTTCATTAGAGCTGGTTTCACGTGGAAACCATATACTCCCTATGTTTGTTTTTATCCCTCCTAGATTTAAAATCTTGATCCCAGACAAAAGTCAAAATTTTGGTCGAGATTTCGAACATGCAATATAGTATGGCAAGCATAAGGTTAATTATTTTCTCCTAGCGTTGGATGCTAGCGATGGAGATATGACATTACGCAGGAGGGTGTAGCTAAACCAGTCTATGACAATGCTTCTAGGGCCCTGCCTCTCGATCGATCCGTCGTTTCCGGCACATCAAGTTGCCTTAACCGAAGACTTGGTCCAATATAGTAGGGCGAGCATAAGCTTATAATTATTTTCCCTAGCGGTGGAGGCATGATATTATGCAGAGGATTGCTTTAATCCTTAGTCTATATTACAGGTACCAGTAGGGTTAACAAAACCGTACCATAAAAACCGGTTCAGTTTTCACGATATGGTTTTCGTAAAAATAGTTCGAAAAATCACTTAAAAACCGTTAAAAACCGAAGAGTTGAAAAATAAAAAAAATTAAAAAAAATCGAAAACCGCAGTTTTTCACGAAAAATCGCTTAGTTTTCACGAAAAACCGACCCGACCAATTGAATGTTTTTCGAAAACGGTTTTTGTGCGGTTTTCAATAAAAACCGCGGTTTTTCACGAAAAACCGTACATATAAATTTTTTCAAATGTTTTAATTTATTTTAATTAGAATGGTTTACCGAGCGGTTTTGGATCTCGAACCGGAATGGTAAAGTCGAAAACCGTGGTTTTTGAATGGTTTTCGATGATTTTGTTAACCCTGGGTACCAGCCACGTTTCGTCTCTCAAGAAACGCATCTACACACATGAGATGAAGTACACTAGCAAGGTCACGTGCTACGCTGCGTCATGCGAAATTTAGAAAAAAAGGCGTGACACATGAGCGCGGCAACGGTCGGCAATCCCATGCGCTTTATGATATAGTAAGTATAGATTAAGGTAACAATGGAGCTCGGCAATGATCTGCTTTCGACGCTTGACGTGATTTGAAACGTGGTGTAGTATACCAAATTACCAACTGAAATAATGTGCCATCAGACAACAAAAAATATAACTTCAGGTGCTTCTCAGAGATTATCCGCTATAAATAAATTGAGTTCAAGAATTGGTTACCAACTCAAGGATTTTACCCAAACGCACGAGGGGAAGTGTTAGTTCATTTGTGAAATTTATATTGTGATGATTAATTTGACAACAATTTAATATATGTGTGATGATTTATATGACAACAATATTTGTTATGAAACAAGGTACTGTGAAGTTTTGTTTTATTTGGGACAGAAGATTCAACGCAGGTAACAGGAAGTGTAACGCAGGGATGTGAGATGCATGTTGCAGCGCAGGCGGACACAGACGGACATACACTGCAGGTCGGGGAGAATCTGCGCAGATAGCGCGTAGCCCGAGAGAAGCACACGCGAAGGACGCAGAGGTGCAAGCGCAGCACGCGAGGTCGCAGAGGTGCAGGTGGCACGCGAGGTCGCAGGTGTAGGAGGCGTAGCATGCGAAGGACGCAGGTGCAGCGAGTCGAGACGCATATAGATCTATGCAGTTGGGCGGCGCAGTGTGACGGCCAGCGGGTCGTGCAGGCATGCTAGTCACGTGAGAGCGGCAGGTCGGCCTTAGTGTGTGTCAGCGTTGTTGGCTAGATAATCTAGTTCGGTTCAGAGTTCTGGTTTAGTTGCATTGTAATCAGTTAAGAGTTCAGATTGTATTCGGTCAATGTTTTCTTGGGCCGGGTGGAGTCCGTGTCCGAGTCGAAGGACGTGCGCGAGCAACTCAGCTGATATGTAACAGCATGGGCGGTCGAACAGAGAGCCGCACAAAAAAAAAAAAAAAAGAACTAGAGAGCAGCAGTAGCTAGGCGCGCGGCAGCAAAAAGGAGAACGCGAAGTCATCGAAACGGTGGTGCAGAAGACGTCCGGGACTTCGGCGCTACAGTATCACGATGCTACAGAGCAGCGGTGATCGTGCGTGAGAAAGAAAACAAGGTGCTGATCGGTTCCTGTGGCTACGGCAGGTGAAGATTGATTCAGTCCGGCACAAGAAAACAGCAGGAGCGCTAAAGGGAGTACGGGTGCAGACTTGCAGGCAGGGATCTCATGCAAGCTACTAGCGCATGCAAGCACAGGGCGAGGTCATGTCTTTCTTCCAACGAAAAGCAATCTAGTTAGTAGAAGTAGTTCTGCTTGTTGATTACAGAGAGTATAGTCTACTTAAGTGGTACAGAATTATCGATTAAATATTACTTGCTGGTTTGCATATTTAATTCTCTTTTAGTTCATGATCTTAGATTAATTATTCCAGATTGATTTGTTTAGTTTGGTCATTATTTTATTAATTTTCAGAATTAATAAAAACACAAAAAATTAGTTTTAGGTGTTAGTTTGCACCAATTCACCTCCCTCTTAATGCGCCTCGATCCTACAGGAAGTTAGGCCAAATATTAATTGTCAGCAAGCGAAAATGCAAGGCCAACTTGCAGTGAAACAAATTTCAAGTCAATGAAAGTCAAATGGCAATTGAAGAATTCAGATTTTGATCGGGTGGATGCTCTGCATGGTGTTGTACGGGCAATGTTTCAAATCTCGTTTTCGACTGATATCTTGGGGGTGACTGAAATCCGAAACTTCGCTGAGATCTCAGAATTTCAGAAAAATTCCGGACAAAATAAAAAATTCAAATCCATTTTTTCGCACCGAAATTTACTAGATTTCATCGAGAATTGCCGAAATCTCAGCGAGAAATACCAAGATTTCGTTGAAAGTGAACCGAGCGAAAAATAGTGCAAAACACATTTTAAAATTTTGAAATTTTTTGGATGGTTCAAACACATCAGTAATGTTCCTATAAAAATTTTAGATAATTATCAAGCCTAAGGAATGTTTAACAATTCAGGCAGTGCTACTGTCCTAATAAAATGGTGACCAACAAAATTGAAATAAATGAAAAATAGAACAAACCATGCTAGAAAATTTTTAATTTTTTTTGCATGGTTTTGATGCATCACTAATATTTTCATAAAATTTTCAGATGATGATAAAGTTCGAGGAATTTTTAAAAATTCAAACAGTGCTTTACCAGTAAACTTCAACCGAATGAAAAATATTTCAAACCACATTAGAAATTTTTAAATGTTTTTTGGATAGTAGTAATGCATCATTAATCTTGCCATAAAATTTTTAGATGATTTTCAATCCTACAAAATTTTAAAAAATTCTAACAGTGCTACTGTCGTGATAAAAGCCTGATAATCAACACATAGATTTGCTTGAGCGACCAAAAAAGTTTAGAATTTTTGAAACTTTTACAAAAAGTTTCTAAGGCAATTCTTGAGCTATCATCAAAATAATTGGATCATGATAACACTCTAGTGAATATATAAAATTCTTATAATGGTACTATAAAGTTAGAAATTTTGCCAACATTTCGACTTATATTCGGAATTTGAAGGTTACAATTGGAAACAATCGATATGTATTGACATCACAAATGATAGGTATGAAATAAAATTGATATATATGATAATTCATCACATATACACTACAAATATGACCATATTGTAGCATGTTCACCATATATATGACCATACGACGGTGGTTATTAAACGTGAAAACTACCTGTGAAAGCACGGATGACGGCAGAACGCAATGCTCCGCTCGAACTAACTGCAAGAAGCATAATTGAAGAATGAGTTTACAGTTTAAACATGTATTGTAAGAAGATGCGTAATTAAAGGAGTAGGATCATGCAAAGCTTGTGGTGCAAACTTCACCTCCTCGTTGCGATACCTCCTTTGGTGTTGTTGCTTGTACTCTTCTCAACTCATGTCCCACGTTAACCAGGCAAACTTTCAATGCTCAAAATGAGTCATCCAGTTGTTATGATTCTCTGACTGGTAAAGGTACTTGACAGATGTGTCTCGTGCGTACGGATCAGTACAGATCAATGTAGTCAAACAGGCAAGACATACTCGATCCGTCATATCTCTATCTTTGACCATACCCACCCTGATCCCATCCGTAAGGCTTCGGACCATATGTAGGATGCTCATTCGAGAAGCCTCAATGGCTCGAAGACTTGCTACTACACCATGAGAATGTCCTGGAGCTATCCTGCCTGTCGCCCACCCCCACAACTCATTGTGCCCTTTCCGTACTACAGGCCTGCCCCTGTGAACCCTTCCTCAGGGCGCTTCCCCTCTATTGCAATCCTCCTAGCGATTGTGGCTATGAATGGGGCTGGAGGGAGTAGCGAGCAACGTCCATCCCATCGCTGCCTCTAGAGTCTATCGCCAATCTACTATCAGTGGTCTCCTAGTACTAAACATTTCGAGGGGTGTATTCATGTTGTCAATCTAACATCATGCTCGTCATCACTTTATGCATTTCCTTTTCCCTTGACACGCTAGCTTCCCGACAATTTCGCCAACCCACCTAAAGCATCCACTAGCTAGTGTTGATGTGTTTTTGCTTTGTATAATATTTTTTAGTATCTTTAATTTTGCATATCTTATGGGAAATAGCATAAATTCTTCACCTTTTCTTGCAACATGTTACTAAGAATTGTGTATGTGTTATATAGGTATTGAAGAACAGTCATATGCAAATAACATTGACAGCATGCAATAATACACCAAATCCGGTCATGTCCAGCCTAGAACCAACCAAATCCAGCATATATAGTAAGAAATCTGGCCCAAAATGATGAAATTTCACTACAAAAAACCAAAATCTCAGTACCTGCTTTTGGTGGAAATCGCAGCCTACAGAGCGAAATCTCAGGCAAATGAGCCAAAATCTCGATGTATAGTGACAAGATTTCCCTACTTCTTGATCAGATAGGTCCGAATTTAGCCAGAGATTGGCCGGAGACCAGTGAGGAAGATAGGGAGAGCTTTGGAATGGAGTTCTTTCCACGTAGAGAGGAATGTGAGAGCTGTGTCCGTGACTCGTGGAGTAAATGATTGAGTCTCTATTAAAATCAATGTGACTGACATACATAAATCAAATACTCATCAATACTAATACTCAGTAGCAAGGTAAAGTGCAAGGTTTGTAAACCTCAGGTCTTGGGTTCAAGTCACATCCATGTCACTTTTTGTGCAATTTTTTAGGCATTGTTCTAAGCACACAAAAATTTTGAAAATTTTTATGGATAGTCTTAAAGCATTCCTAATGTTCTCATAAAATTTTAGATAATGATCAAACCTAACAAATTTTCAAAATTTGTGATAGTTCTACTTCAGAGATTTCGGATTTTAACTTTAGAGTGCATGCTTGTACAGTTTATAATTTTTGATTGAGCAATCAAAACATGTTTAAATTTTTTGAAATTTTTAGATAAGGGTTATGAGGAAATTATTAAGCCCTCCTAAAAACTTTAAATCATGATCACACTTGTGAGAATTTATAAAATTCTGACACTGTTACTATCTCATTTATGTTCATTCAGTTTTTGATTTTTTAAAGGTAACAAGTGAAGTTCAATTCTTTTGAAAATTTTTATGTATGATCCTAGACTTCTAAAGATAGTACCATAATTTTTTCATAATATGATCAAGTTCTACAATTTTATAAAAATCTTAAAGCTTTTCCACCGAAATTATGAAATGTCTCAAAAATTCGGTTTCTCAACAAATTTTCATCAAATATGACTTTCTTAAGGGTTATTGCGCCAAATCCAGTCAAATCCAGTCTTCAAAACTCAAAATCCGTCAAATTGCCTGAGATTTTAGAGAGATTTGGTGAAATGTTGCTGAAATTTCTGATATTACTGTAGCATTTTGATTTTTTTCAATTTTTTATCCAACCGGGATTTTGGATCCCGTCTTGGGCCAAAATCCGAGATCTCAACAAAAAAATTCTAAAATTTCATTGGTTTTTGTTACCTTGGGTACGAGTCCATTAGGTTCGAGGACCGAGGATAGGACGTTTGCGCGGTAGAGAAGCTCGAAGGTCTAATTATAGGAGACTAGAGAACTTCAATTTGTTTCTGGCTTAATTCAACCAAAGTACAGAGCAAACCTTTTATAAGTAATACTAGCTAGGGTAACGCGCTACATTGCGTCGTGCACGATGATATAACGTGTAAAATTTGGTTGTATTTTCGATTTTCATTTTTTTTAAAAAAAATGGGACGTTAAGACCCGCCGGTGAATCTATGGGATGCTATAAATCTTCGACAAATCTGTGTTTTTTTTTAGAAAACCGCGGTTTCTTTTTTTTTACGTATTTTCGATTTTCATGTTTTAAAAATGGGTTGTTAGGACCCGTCGGCGAATCTATGGGATGCTATAAACCTTCGACGAATCTACGTTTTTTTTAGAAAACCGCGGCTTCTTTATTTTTAGGTATTTTCGATTTTCGTTTTTTTTAAACAAAAGTCGATAAGACTCGTCGGCGAATATGTAAGCTGCTATAAACCTTCGGCGAATCTGTGTTTTTTGTTGAGGCGTATTTTTGTTTTTAAGTCTACTTCTGTAAAAACCGTTGAGAGGAGCCAAGCGTAAACTGTAGAAGGATCTAAACGTAATTTATTTTTTTCGGGATCCGTTCTGCTAAAAATCATCGAGGACCTAAACGTAAACCATAGAAGGATCCAGACATAATTTCATTTTTTTGGGTCTTGTTTACTAAAAATCGACCAAAGGATCTAAACACGATTTCACATTTTTCGAAGGACCATTTCATTAACGCGCTGAGGTGACACGCTCTAGGCTCGGCATTCCTCACCACTATAATAGAAAGTATACTTTCGCTCTCTAAGGCTCGTATCCTAGCTAGCTCAACCTGAACTAGGAATCCAACTAAACTATCCTAACCCACCACGAACTCATCTTTCCAAAACTTATTGCTCGACGCTACTGATACTTATATATCCTTATCCCATACGGATATATTTCCTAAACTAATTTAGATCCTAACTCAACTTTCTAATCCTTACGTGTCTCTACTTCTTGCCATGAAAGTCATGGCTATTGGTCCTTGCCGATGCACACCGCTGCTACATGACCCAAAGCCCATATCACTGCAAGATGGAACTAGTGTCAATATAAGTACGGAAAATGACATTAAGATGTAACCATTTGCTTGGGTTACATAAGTCTCCTACCCAATAAAATGAACAAAGAAAAATAATTTTCTTGGATTCAGAAGCCTCCTATCCAATAAAATGAACAAAGAAAATGCCATTACGATGTGACCATTTGCTTGGTTTACAAAAACTTGCAATGCACTAAGTATTTGCTTTAGTTACAGAAGTCTCCTGTCCAATAAAATGAGTGAAGAAAATAATTTGCTGACAATACAATCAATACATTGGTGTAACAGAAAAAGGAGATGTTCTGACAGATAAATAACTCGACCAACACTAATCCTGTAGGCTGTAACTGTGAAGTAATGTGACGTCATAATTTTCTACCTTTTTGTTCCATTTGTCAGTGTAGAGCAGATTCATTGCCCTGCTTGACAAATTGAACTATCGTCACAGAACAGCAAGGTGGGCTGATCCATTTGACACATCTTCATTAGCAATTGCATAACCATCTATTCATCTGATAACAAATATGACAAGCCAACCTCGTTCCCTTCATCTGACCTGGAACATAAAAAAAACATAGTGACTAGCTGCATCAAAATCACAATAAACAACTGTAATAGAAATGATAGAAATGGTCCTTCTGACCTTCGAGAAACTATTTACTTGCCTTTGGAATTGTCAGCCTGGCCTGGTACTTCCTTCCCAAACCCAGAAATGAAGCTGTTGAACAGTAAAAGAATGAATTCATGACTGTACTGATAAAAAGCTCACAATCGGCCCCACCAGAATTAAACCAGAAGCCGAATCAACTCCACTTAATTTTGCTCAGCCAAGTAACGCTTAAGAACACCAGTCACATTTTCTTATCTAGCTATTTCAGATCCTCAAGCAAGCAACAGAAAACTGCATTTCTTTTCAGCTTGATTCAAGCAGTAGAAATCAGTAAATTTTGCAGTTTTCCACTAGGCGGTCACCTAGCCCGCCTAGGTGCTAGGCTATACCTTCCCGTCTAGCTGACTTTTCCTGCCTAGGCAGCGATTAGGCGCTAGGCACCGGTGTGCCGCCTACCCGTTGCCTGGGGAACATTGACATTTTGGTGGTAATGCTCTCATTGCACCTTTTGCAATAACCATGTATTTAGCTGCTCGTTGATCTCATCTCTTGGGACAAAGAATTTAGAACAGAAGACATCTCACTAAATTGAGGACATGTGGATGAACCAGCTTGAAACTCATACAAAGATCCACCAATATTAATCCAACTGATGCCAGGTAGTTTCCTTACACCTCTCACCTTCATCAACCCTCGCATTTCTTCAGTGCCAGGCCATGTGTGATCAAATGCATAAGCATTAGATAGCAATACATATCCAGCTGAGCTTCCAGGATCTATGCTGACAAGCTTCTCAGCAACATTTTGAGCAATATCTACCTTTGAGTGAACTAAGCAAGCACCAAGAAGTGCACCCCACACCATGGCATTAGGCCTAATGCACATGGTCTTCACCACATCAAGAGCCTCGTCAATATGTCCAGCCCGTGCCAAGAGATCAATGTAACAAGTGTAGTGTTCTATCTTTGGCATAATGTAATACTTTGCACTCATATATCTAAATAATCTCCGACCTTCATCCACCAAACCTGAATGGGTGCAAGCACACAATATAGCAAGAAAGGTCCCTTCGTTCGGCTTTACTCTGCACTTCTCCATTTCATATAATAACATCAAAGCCTTTTCTTCTTGACCATTTGTAGCAAAACCCATAATCATGGCATTAAATGAGACAACATCTTTGTCTCTGGCCCCTTCAAAAATTTTTGAGCCTCCTCCAGGCTTCCGCACTTGGAGAACATGTCAATAAAAGCAGTAGCAAGGATTCTATTAGATTCAATAACACCTTGCCGCCTTTTGGTCCTCATATATTCATAAGTCCACCTCCCAAGTTCCAAATCTCCTACAGAAGCACAAGCAGACAGCAAATTCACAACTGTAACATGGTTCGGTTGTGGATCACCAAGATCACGCATATGATGGAAAACTCTTAGAGCTTCCACTGGATGATCATTGTGAACATATGCCCCAATCATGCAATTCCATGCAATGATACTTAGATCCCGTCTTGCGTTACCCACCATCTTATCAAACAAGGCCCTGCCATCCTCAACCTTTCCCAGCTTTCCATACAAATACACAAGAACTGTATCCACGGCATCGACAAAACTCCTGTCAAATGGCCCTCCCCTAAGCTCAAACAGAATGTTCACCCACCTCTCCATGTCAGCACCATGAACTTTGGCACACGCTGAAACCACCCCAACCATCGTGTCATCCTCTGGCCGCACACCCTCCCCAACCATCCTAAGGAACAGCCCAAACGCATCATCCACCAAATCATGCCGTGCGTAAGCACTAATCAGACAGCTCCACAAACACACCAGCCTCTGGTCCGGCATTTCATCGAACACCTTCCTCGCGTCCCGAACACTCTCAACACCCACATTGCCCCTCCCATACGCCAGAACCAGCCCATTAAGCACGGAAGGATCGCGAGCAAACGGTGACTTTGCAATGACCGCGTGGACTTGCGGGACCAGGAACGGGGAGTTCTTGGAGGCCAGAGCGGCCTTGAGGAGGAAGGAGAAGGTGAGGGAGTTGGGGCGGAGCGGGGCGCGGAGGAGGGCGCGGAAGGCCGCGAAGGCGGCGGAGGGGAGCGCGTCGTCGGCGAGGGCGCGGAGGGCGGAGTTGAAGGGATGGACAGAGGCCGGTGGCAGGAGGTAGAGGAGGCGAAGGAGGTGTGGGTGGGGCAGGCCAGAGAGGAGGCGCGCAGAGAGGAGCGGGGATGAGCAGTGAAGGCCGAGGCGGAGCGCGATGGCGAGGACTTGGAGGCGGTGGGGGAGCGGCGTGCCGGGGCGGAGGAGGGAGGCGAGGCGGTGATGGCCGTCGGAGGGGAGGTGCGGTGTGGGAGAGACGGCGGGAAGCGGCATTGAAGGGGTTTGGAGGTTTGGGTAAGTTTTGATATTAATCTTGCCGCAACGGGGGCGTCCAACGCGCGCTGGACGAGCCCGCTCGTCCAACGCGCGCGAGGCCGTTCGATTTTTTGTGCCGTACGCGCCGCTTATCAAGGAGAACACGCACGCGGCTCCGCTCGGTTGGGTCGGCTGGCTCCAGCCGTAGCTTGCGTCCGCGAAAGTTAGTCCACGCGAAAGTTAGTCCACGCGTATATATACTAGGAAATTTTTCCGGCGTAACACACTATGCGTGTCGTTTTTTCGAAGAAAAAAATATTTTTTGGTGGCGCTAATTTTTAAATCGTCAAATAATGAAATAAACGGGGAAAAAATAGAGAGATAGAATTGTAGAAATATCTCTTTCGACAAATTATTTGGAAAATATTGGGCCGAGCTGGAAAACCGCATGGAAAAAGTCTAGAGGAAAAAGGTGAAAAGTATTAGAGATGTCAACCTTTTTTTTGGTCGAGTTTAACACTCTACACGTCACGAAAGTAATAATACATGTTTCTAAAAATATTAAAACTCATAAGAACACGACAAGCACGATTTTTTTTCAGAGAAAAATTTATTTTTTCTATGGTGCTTTTATTTTCTAAATCATCGAATAGGAAAATAGAGATAGAGTTGTAGAAATATCTCTTTCGATTAATTATTTGGAAAATATTGAGGTCGAAATTTGGAAAACCGACAGGAAAAAGTCTAGAGGGAAAATGGTGAAAATTATTAGAGATGACAATCTTCTTTTGTCAAGCTTAACACTCTACGCGTTCATGAGTAATAATACATGTTTTAAAAATATCGAGATCGACGTTGTTATGAGTAATAATACATGTTTTAAAAATATCGAGATCGAGATGGAAATCGAATCGGGAAAAAGTCTAGAAATAGAGTTGCACAAATATTTCGCTCAAAAAAATTACGCTTAGGTCCTTTTATAAATTACTTAATAGGTCCTTCGTGATTTTTTGTGAGAGGAAGATTTTTTCTCCAAAATTATGTTCGGTCCCTTATGCTATTTTACTTGAAAGAACCTCCAGCTAAATTCAAATCGCGAACAAGCCCTTTTCTAATTTTTCATGATAGCGACAGTCCAAAAACGTAACATTCGTGTCCTTGCCCCTTACGCCCAGGTCCTTTCTCCGCTTTTTCCCGAACAAATGTTTTCGCCACTAGAAATATGTAAAGCGGTTCTATCTCTAGGTTTTTTCCCACCTCGATTTCCCATCTCGATCTCTGTTATTTTTTAAGCATGTATTATTACTCTAGAACGGTAGAGTGTTAGACTCCAGCAAAAGAAGGTTGTCATCTCTAATAATTTTCACCCTTTTTCCTCTAGATTTTTCCCCCGCCACGGTTCTCAAGCTCGGGTCTCCAATATTTTTCAAATAGTTCGTCGAAAAGAGATATTTGTACAACTTTATCTCTCTATTTCGACGATTTAAAAATAAAATGCCAATTAAAAAAGAAAAAATTTTCATTTAAAAACTATATCGCTACGTTGGTTACCAGAAAACAAATTATGTTCTTGCACATAGCTTTACTCATTATTTCGACGATTTAAAAATAAAACGCCATAAAAAAAAAAGAAAATTTTAATTTTTCGCCTTTTCCTCTAGATTTTTTCCCTACCGATTCTCCCACGGGTCTCCAATATTTTCCAATTAATTCACAAAAGAGATATTTCTACACTCTATTTCTCTTTTTTTCCCATTCACGTATGCGTGTTACGCAGTGAAAAATTTTGTGGTTTTCACCATTCTCGCTCATTATTTCGACGATTTACAAAATAAAACGCCAAGAAAAATAAATTTTTTCTCGAACGATACGCCATGGGCGTGTTACACCACGAAAAAAATTGTGTCCTTTCAGCCGTTTCGCTCATTATTTCGACGATTTAAAAAATAAAACGCCATCGAAAAAAAAGAAATTTTTCTCTGAAAAATGATACGCTACAAGCGTATTACGCCGCGAAAAAATGTGTTCTTTCAACCATTTCGCTCCTTATTTCGACAATTTAAAAAATAAAGCACCGTCGAAAAAAAAAGAAATTTTTTCTCTGAAAAATGACACACGCGGCGTGTTACGTCGCGAAAAATTTTCTAGTTCTTTCGACATTAGTAGGGGTATGATGATTCAGCGACACGGAAAAACCTATTGCGAGGAGCGCAAAGCTCGCGATAACGTTCCGTCCGCGCGCTAGCTCGCGATAATGTTCGGCTTGAGCGGCGTGTACGCGTGGACTAACTTTCGCGTGAACTAACTTTCGTGGACGCAAGCTACGGGGAGCCGGTATGAGCGAGCGCGTGCGTGTTCTCCTTGATAAGCGACGCGTCACGGCACAAAAAATCGAACAGCCTCGCAGCGCTGGGACGAGCTGGGCTCGTCCAACGCTGCTGGACGCCTGCTATGAATCTTGCGAGCAAGCCAGGTGCGGCGGCGGCTCAGCAGTGCTATATATTACATGTAGGTGTGTTTGGTTGCTTATATCAATATATGGGATGGTTTAAAAAATATTATTTATATATTTAGTTGTTTGAATAGAATTATTCTGTGCTGTACGGTGCGATATAAATTTGATAAATATTTTCTATAGATACTGAACTATTCCATTCACTCAAAATGATGGAACTAATGGTACATGATCATCCTATCCTATTTAACCTCATTCCACCAACCAAACACACCCGTAATAATTATAGTCAATATGTGTAACCAAATGCAAAAAAAAAGTACTACAATATCATGAAAAAATTAGGAAAATTATACAAATCTAGATACTATGTATATATCACACTAGTTCAGGATTACACTAGTGCACACAGCGGCAACATAGATGAATATCGCGTCATACACATCGAAAACTAATAAAAGACTTAATTAATTAAAGGCAACGTATCTAGTGTAAATGTCTGTTCAATGCTAAAATGCTAACATCCATCGTGGGCCATCTGATCTATCATGTGCGGCTCGGATTGATAGTGGTGAAACCCTCTTATAGAATGAGGAGAGAAATAGAGGAGGTTTTTTGCAAAACCATTTAAGTGACAATGGGTTCCACCACTCTCAATCCGAGCCGCATATGATAGATCGGATAATCCACGATAGATATTAGCATTTTAGTATTGAACAGCCATTTGCACTAGATACGTTGTCTTAATTAAATATAAGATAGTTGACTGATCTTATGGTCAACTTTACATCATTATGCCACATAGGGCTTAAAAACTACAGCAAAATAGAAATTTCGTAGAAAAATCCATCAATATGCCACAGGCTATTGACAAGGTTCACACCTAGAAATTTGTCTTCTCCTAGTACTTCTCCTCTAATGCGATGTAGACTCTTCTTTAACTAATGATGTTATTGCTAAAAGGGTGATTATATAAAGCACTAAATAAGTTGTGCACAAAATACAATTCTAACATATATATATATATATATATATATATATATATATATATATATATAACTTATTTCAAATGAATGGCTACCACATTTATTTTACAACAAATCAGCATTTATAAATAAATACCATAGATAGATTGAAATGATAATAAAACAAATAACAATAGCAAATAACTTTAAGATATTTGTTAAGAATAAACTTGGCACACAACCCTAATCAATTTCCATTACTTTTATCGACATACAGCCTCCCTTTTCAAGTTTTATTTTATAAAATCTAACTCTTGACTGAAATTTTTGAGCATTGTCCATAACCAAGGATATAGCTATCCGAGTATATTTACACTCTGCAGAGGTTATACACTTTATCCACAAGATATGATTAATCTTATGTTGTCAACCATTACACGCACCCATCGATATACAACTAAGAAGATCATAACAAAATTTTTCAGAAACTCTATCCGAACATAAACCCTCTCGATAAGCCTGACTCGCTATTCCTTCTCTTACACATAGCAGAAGAATAGGAGGGATTTATCGTTGGACTAGGAACAATCCTTGTTCAAGATGTGAGGTCATTGCACACACACCCTTCCTTGACCACACACAGTTTGGTCATCCACTTGAGAAATCATATGTTAAGACTCGGTAACTGTCAATGATCAGGATCGTCGGACCGCAGAAGTGAATGGAGGTTGATCGTGTATATGGGACCTAGAATCGACTTCACTCACCGAAGAGTCGGTCCTACTGTTCTGATGGTCGGAGGAAAAAGACAGAGAGCGAGACACCAAAAGTTATACTGGTTCGAGCCCCTGTGACGGGTAATAGCTCTACTCCAGTCTTGCCCAGAGGCGGAGAATTTCACTATGCTTAAGTACAGGGGGGTGCGCTCTAGCTCGAGCTTCTGTAGCCTGAGTATCTATGTGTGTGGATGTTGCGATGTGTCTGAGTACACCCGTCCCAGGGGGTTATATGCCCCTCTTAACCGTTACTGGAAATGTCCCGGAGAGATTCCCAGGAGAGTGGCTTCGTGCGCAATGAAGGTGGGCCGTAACCAACCCGGATTTGCCGCCCATGTCTGGCTTAACTCTACTACTTAAGGGCCTTTGTAGCCATCAGTTGAATGCACGACTTGTATCCCGAGCTTGACCTCTCTGAGCGGAAGCTGATTCTTGGCCCCCCTATCTTGAGGTCGTAAGGGGGCCGCACGGTCCACGTCGTGGTCAAAGACTTCGCGGCTCGAGCTCGAGCTAGCGACCTGCTGACCATCCATTGACCAGGCAGAGATTTCTCAGTCCCCGACAGCTAGCCCCCGAGGCTTAAGTCGTACCCAGACACCGGGGATGACCTCGAGCCTCACGATCTGGAAAAGGGGACGGTCTTCTGGTCGTGCCCAGAGCTGCCCAAGCCCAAGGTCGAGGTCGGACGGAGACCAACCACGAGACTTGGCACGAGGACACCTAGCGACCCTTGATCTTCGAAATCTTGGTAATGACACGGAAGAGCAGCGGAACCACCCGCAACACATTGATTCCACCACCAAATCTCTGAGTGCGCCTGTCGAAACGTAATCTGGTGACGATCGAGTCCTATAAATCTCGGACCATTGGCTCTCCTGAAGAATTCTCGAACTCCCTTGAACTTTCTTCGATCTCGCCCTTTTCGGACTTCTGCTCAACCTGCCTTTTCTCCCTCGACCAAGCACTAAGCACCCCTTATGGCCAAGTTTGGAAAGAGCTCCTTGTCGCTGGCCAGGATGAAGGAGCTCGAAGGCTTGGGGCTGCCGGACCTGGCGACATGGCGGTTGCCGGGCAGAGAGACCGAGCCGCAGCCCCGAGAAGACAAGCTCGTCAGCACCGAGCACTATATGCTCTTCGGCCTGCGGACACCGAAAAGTGACTTCGTGGCATCGGTCCTCGCGCAATACGAGATCGAGCTCATCAACCTGGTGCCGAACTCCATCCTCCTCCTTTCCATCTTCTCCCATTTGTATGAGGGGTTCCTCAGGATTCTTCCCACCCCATCTCTTTTTTTCCGTTTCTTTTCTTTGTTCCGCACTAGGAAGGATCCCGTAGTCAGGTGCCTTTTGGCTACGAATGGGACTTCCTTGGGCCTTCCCTCAACTCCACGCTCGGGACTCT
The DNA here is from genome assembly GCA_036346375.1 of Guadua angustifolia. Lineage (NCBI taxonomy): Eukaryota > Viridiplantae > Streptophyta > Magnoliopsida > Poales > Poaceae > Guadua > Guadua angustifolia. Next base: position 35,978,204 of record CM070513.1, read on the forward strand.
CTCGGCCCATGGACCGAGAGGTGGTTCTACTTGAAGAGAGGGGAAGACGGCGCGCTCGTGTATGATGGAGCACCCATCGCCAGCAAACGCCAGACCCCTAAGGCGACGACCTGGCAGTCGATCAGGAAGCCATCACCGCCATCCACATCTGCGCCACCTGCGGTCTCACCGGGCAAGCCATCGCCAATGACTTCTTGCGGAGCTGGGTGTTCCCTCTGCGAAATAGGCTGCATTCGTTCTACGAGATCAAAGGTCGTGATGACCTCACCCGCGAGGGCACATTCGGTAAGTTTTCTTGAGCTGAAGTTTACTTGAGTCCAGACTTGGTATCTTCTGACGACCTTGTTCTTCCAACAGTGCCGAAGGAGTCCTAGCTGGCGGCCAAGATGACGGAGATGTTTGGGAAGGCGGCGTTCGACTACTCCACGGACGAACCCGTCTCGAAGAACATGTTAAGGCGGAGCGCCGTGGTAAGATGTCTTGAGTCATGTCCCAACTCGGAAATGTTTGAAGCTCGCCCTGACTTTAAGGTGTGTTCGCAGGAGAACCAAGAGCTGCTCTAGATGGCGAAGCGCATGCTCCCGTTGCCCGGAGCAAGCAAAGGCAAGAAGGCGAGCAAGAGGCTACTTCTAGACACCCCGAGCAGCAGAGCCTCGAAAAAGCAACACGTCGAGTGGGGCGACCGCACAATGGTAAGTTCTCCCGTGGCCGAGCTCGAGTCTTTGCTCGGTAACGGGTTGCAACAGACTTTGACTCTTTCTTCTTTATTTTTCTTGCAGCAGCAGAGGGCGGCGGCCGCCGCCGGGACTTCTAGCCCCCATGCGGCTCTAGGGGCTCGATTGCAGGGCTCCAGGTCGCCGCCACGGGGAACCTAGAGCCCCCACGTGCTCCAAGGTCCCCGACGCGAGGTGCTCGAAGAAGGGTCGCTTCTTCATCTTCGGGACGCCGAGACCATCAATAGGCCCCAACGAGGTGGAGGCTCGTGGCTCAAGTACTTCACTTCTCCTTTGGTTGTAGAATTCCTTTTCGCCTTAGCTTAGTAACCTCTCCTTGTCGCAGACCTTGAATGCCCGAACTCACCCCCAACCCCTCCTGACAATGGCTATCGTCCAGGGCAAGTCCGAGTCCGAGGAGGAGGCCTCGTATGAGTTGGTGCACCGCTTCCCCACGAGCCAGGACCGCACCGCCGGAGGCCCCCACAGTTGGATCATGGCCGGCGAGCCTGAGCACGGGCTCGCCGACTCGAACGAAGGCACGGCCTCGCTTGCCGCTGACGGAGAGGAAGCCGACGACACTGCAGCCTCCGAAGTTGATGTCTCCCCGGCCAAGACCACAGTGGGGAGTGGAGCTCGAGACGACTCCCCCGCCACGGCCGAGGCCGTACAAGCCGTTGCCGCTGTGGTCGCTCTGACCAACGAGGCCGGCAATTTTCCGGTTGAAGCTGCTGAGGAGGTACAAGCCAACAAATTGGCCGGGACCATCGCCGGGGAAGAAGCGGCAGACCCCCCGACCGTGGAGGTCGGTGCTAACTTGGCCGAAGGGACCGTGCCCGAAGGTGAGTCTGGCCTCCAAGCATACGAGGAGGTCCGCGCTGAGGCCGCCACCGGCGAAGGTGGCCACATGCCGGAAGGACTCCACCCCGGCGCCTCAACCTCGACGGAAGGCCATACCGTGCCCGAGGCGCCAAGCAGCAGACCCACCGGATCCCACCGCGCGGCATTCGAGGATTGGCTTAGCCAGGTACTGTGCAACTTCTTCGTTTTTCACTTGTCCCTCAATTTACCTTTCTCTGTTGTGATTTGGTTTCTTTTGAACCTGGTAGGCCATTGGCCTTGTCAGCCAAGGGCTTTAGGGTCTTCAGAGGTACTCCGATGCTCTGAAGATCATCTTCGACAAGGTAGAGGAGCGGGAGACTCGCCTGCTCTAGCTCGAGGAGACCTTGGTGATCGAGCAAGAGGAGGCCGAGCAAAGGACCGTGGCCCACACCGCCGAGCTTGCCACCCTACAAGGCACACTGACGGCGCTCGAGGCAACCCACGCGTCCGAGCTCAGCCAAGCCATTAACACCGAGTGCGAACACGCCTTCAAGGCCGTGGAGGAGGAATGCGCTCGGTCGGCCAAGGCGCTCGAGGCTGAGTGGGCGAAGGTGGAGAAGCTATAGAAGGAGGTCGCAGACCAGGCGGCCGCCTCGACGAAAGCCCCCGCCGAGCTCGAGGCAAAGGTCACCGAGCTTGAGGAGAAGCTAGGGCGGGCAACCAAGACGTTGAAGAACGCCCTGGCCCAACTCCAGGACGAGCGACGCCGTGCCGCCGACTCCGCAGCCGAAACACTTCGTCTTCATGGCGAACTGTCGGCTCTGAGGACCAAGGTCGCCAAGCTCGAGCAGGAGAATCTTGCCCATGACATGACGACCTATAGCTAGGATTAGCCCTTAGGCTTTGTATTTAGTACTTGTAAAGAAAAAGTTAATTAAACAAAGTCATTTTCGAACGAAATGAACTGTTGTCTTGTGTTTGCTCTTCTTTTTTTTGTTGTGTACTTAGCTTTTTTCTGGGGCAGTATGACATTGTCCAGCCCCTGTTGTGGTCGAGGTCGAGCAACGCCGGCCTTGGGCACAAGTTAGGAACCACAAAAATATACTAAGTACACTATGAAAAAGAGGAGGCCGTTAGGATCGTCAAGCATAATAAACGAACCCTTGTATGAAAAAGAGCTTAGTCCCAAAGACACTAATGTCATTTAGATTAGACCTTAAAACTCCGATCACGATATATGCTCACACGACGATCCGAATGTGGGCTATGGTTCAAGTTCGGTCACAGGGGGAGCCGGGATGCGAACAGAATCGGCTTATAGGTGGCACGACCCCTGGAGGTGAACTGCAAGCTCACAACATTCGGATCGAGTTCGAGAGCACTTATACGCAGGTTGTTGGATTTAGGAAATCATTAGCTCGTTTAAAGCTATACACTATGGGCTGGACCCCTGATTCAAGCCCTGCCACAGGGGAAGCCGCGACGCGACAAGCATTGGCTTACTGCCGGCATGACCCTTGGAGGTGAATCGCGAGGTCGCGACACCCAGTGCGAAGTATAAGATTAAGAAGGGACACAAAGACCAATATATCCAACGAATAATAACTTTTTATTGAAATTTGAGACAAAGGCGTTACACATAGAATTTTCGGAGTTGATCAATGTTCCACGAGTTTGAGAGCTCTCTGCCATCGGGCATCGCTAGTCGGTAAGCCCCCGTGCAATCTGTTGAAACGATTCTATAGGGGCCCTCCCACAATGGGGATAACTTATTGGTGTTGGACGAGCCTTGGATTCGTCTTAGGGCTAGGTCCCCAACAAGGAGCTCCCTAGGTCGTACCGATCGAGACGCATGTCTGCGAAGAGCCTGCAAGTAATGCGCTGATTGTAGTAGTGCACAGCATCTTACTTCTTCTGCCAGGGTAAGGTCAAGAGACCGTTCTTGCTCAAAGTCGACCTGATCGACCAAGCTAACCCTAGTAGAGCCCAACGTGACCTCTGAAGGCAGAACGGCTTCGCACTGCAATACAAGCTTCTGGAAGGTGTGGACCTGTTGTTTCGGTGGACCGTGGGTACGAATAGACCATAAGACGGTGGGAAGTTCATCCACCCAGGTCCGGTCGAATCGTTCGAGCTCATCTCGAACTCGCTTCTTGGCCTTTGAACAATCATCTCGGCTATGCATTCCATTGCTCTATTGTTCTGCGGGTGGCTCACCGAAGCGTAGCACACTTTGGTGCCTATGTCCTCGCAATATTCCTGGAACAATTCGCTGGTAACTTGTGTTCTATTGTTAGTAATAATTCTGCATGGAACCCCATACCTGGTGACAACAAACAAGCGGAAAAACTTGACAGTCGCCCGAGCAGTGATAGTCGAGACAGGTTTGGCCTCTATCCACTTGGTGAAGATGTCAATAGCGGCGAATAAGAACTTCTTCCCACCAACCGTCTGAGGAAAAGGATCTAGTACGTCGAGCCCCCATGTCGAGAACAGCCATGCGAGCAGAATGGTTTAAAGCGCGTAGGCCGGTTGGTGTGACTTCCAAGCATGGAACTGGCAAGCTCGACAGGTGCGAACAATATCCCGAGCATCCTGCAGCACTGTTGGCCAGTAGAACCCCATGTGAAAGGCCTTTCCCACCATTGTCCTGAAAGAGGAGTGCGCACCATAGAGACCCAAGTGCATATCGTTTAGCAAGTACTTACCCTCCTCCAAGGAGATGCATTTCATCAGGACTCCGGAGATGCCCCGATGATAAAGCCGGCCGTCAATGATCTTGTACGAACATGCACGACGCTTGATTCTACTCCTTTCGGCGGGGTCGGATGAAGTTTGCCCCGCACCAGGAAGTTGTAGATCGATTCCGCCCACGAGGGAGCACCTTCAATGAAAGCGATCGAGACCTCTTGGCCGAAGATCGAGGGTGCTGCCAAAGTCTCAAGGATGACGTCCGGGGGAACTTCGTCATCGGATGACCCGAGCTTGGAGAGGAGATCAACACTGGAGTTGTCCTTCCTAGGCACATGCTTGACTTCCAGATTCCAGAACCATTTCTCCATCTTACGCACCTCGGCAAGGTATTTGGCCATCGAGTCTTCTGAACATTGATAATCTTTATTGAATTGGTTGACCACCAGCTGAGAATCGCCTTTGATGATCAACCGGCACACGTCCAGCGCCTTGCAAGCTCGAAGGCCCACTAGGAGAGCTTCATACTCTGCCACATTATTAGTGGTCGGAAACCCGAAACGAACCACATACCTCAGTTTGTCCCCTCAAGGGGTGAGAATGAGGATCCTAGCCCCCGAGCTCTTGAAAGATCTTGAACCGTCGAAGTACATGACCCAAGGCTCTTCTTCCTCGGCTTCACACTCGGGAGCCGGTTGCGACGTTTGTTCGACCACGAAATCAGCAAGGGCCTGCGACTTGATGGTCGTGCGCACCACGAACTGTATGTCAAACACAGCCAACTCTATGGCCCACTTGGCAATGCGACCTCTGGCTTCCGGGTTCCTCAAGATTTCACTGAGCGGGAAATTGCTCGGGACCACCACCGAATGTGCCTGAAAATAATGCCGAAGCTTGCGCGAAGCCATAAGGAGAGCGTAAAGCAACTTCTGGACCTAGGGGTAATGCTCCTTCGGTCTGTGAAGCACTTCACTGACATAGTAGATGGGATGCTGCCGACTATCTCACTTGGCCACCAAGACGGTGCTGACGGCCTGAGTTACAGCTGTGAGGTAGAGCAGCAACTTTTCGCCTGGCTGTGGGGTCGTGAGCAGATGTGGACTTGACAGGTATACCTTCAAACTGCCGAAGGACCGCACGCAAGGCCCACTCAGAGTCTCTTGCTTACGCAAGATCTTGAAAAATGGCAACCCACGCCACCAAGTCTCGAGATGAACTGCCAAGGGTGGCTATTCACCAAAGGAGACATCGCGACCGCTTACCAAAGTTGGTGGAGCCATCTTTTCAATCACCTCGATCTTCTTCGGGTTTGGGCCGACTCCCGAGCCCCCGATCATGTAGCCAAGTACCTTTCCCGAGGCGACGCCAAACACGCACTTTTCGGGATTGAGTTTGATCCTCTTCTTATTCAAGTTGGCGAAGGTCTCTTCAAGGTCTCGGACATGAGTGTCTTCGGAAGAGCTCTTAACGATGATGTCATCTACGTAGACCTCGAGGTTGCGCTAACTGAGGGTCGGTTCTTGGTCATCGTGCACTAAACGCTGGCGCCATTGCTATGAAGACCAAATGGCATGGTCGTGTAGCAGTATGTCCCGAACAGTGTGATGAAGACCGTTTTACTCTCATCATCGACTGCTAACTTGATTTGATGATACCCAGAGTAGGCATTCAGGAAACTCAGCATCTTGGCATTTGCGGTGGAGTCGACGATCTGGTCTATTCACGGAAGGGGGGAATTGTCCTTTGGGCAGGCTGAATTTAAACCCGTGTGATCCACACACATCCTCTATTTTTCGCCTTTCTTCTGCACAATGACCGGGTTGGCTAGCCATTCGGAGTAATCAATCTCGCGAATGAAGCCAGCTTTCAAGAGCTTGTCAAGATTCTCCCTTATCACAGCTACCTTCTCGGGGGAGAAACGACAAAGCTTCTGATGCACGGGACGACAGTCGGGCCTCACTTGTAGCTTGTGCTCGATCACCTCCCTCGGGACACCCGGCATATCTGCCAGTTCCCAAGCAAATATGTCTTTGTTGGCACGGAGGAAGGTGACGAGTTCGAGTTAATATTTGGAGCTCAACTCGAACGAAACATGAACACACTTGCTCGAGTTGCCCTCCTTGAGCTGCACAGCCTTCGTTGCCCCGCTAGGCTGGATGACCGCCTTCTGGCGGGCAATCTTCGTGGCTACCTCAGGACCTCGTTGAGGCAGCATGCCGGCGAGGGCCAAGGCCTGGGTTTCGCATCCGTGCACCGTCTTAAGATCACCCCGCACCGTTATGATGCCATTGGGTCCTGGAAGCTTCATGTAGCGGTGGCTGTAGTGGTTTGCCATCATGAACTTGATTAACGCCGGACGCTCAAGGATGGCGTTGCAGGGGAGGTCTCCTTCGACCACCTCGAAGGTTATCAGCTCGGTGCAGAAATTGTCCGAAGCGCCGAAGGTGACGAGCAAGACCACCTATCCGAGAGGGGTGATCGAGCTTCCTAGAACGATCCCGAAGAACGGAACCGCTAAGTTTTTGACCTTCCACCAGGGAATCTGCATCCGGTCGAGCGCGCTAGCCAAGAGTAGGTTAAGGGAACTGGACCCATCGATCATGACACGCCCGATCATGGTGTTGCTGATGGTCGGGGTCACAACCAGGGCAGTCTTCAGGTCCTTGGACATACCTTGGGGAGCATTCTCCCATGAGAAGGTGATCGTGGCCCCAGCCCACTTGTTGACGGTGAGCCTCATCGTAATTTCCATGCGAAACAGCTTGTTGACGGTGAGCCTCATCGTAATCTCCAGGTCCTCGGTGAGGCGTCAGTCGTAAACGCCAAACTTGAAGGCCTTGATTATGGCCTCATTGGAGACGCTCGGAATCAAGTTCTCGTATGTAATAAATCGCCGCACGAAGTCGCTAAGGGCTCGCATAACTCATAACAACTCGAAATTGGAGCGGGCGCGCTGTACCGACGCCATGATCGAAGGAAGCAAGCTTCGTTGAAGAGCCAGTGCGCGCTCCATCCAACACGCCGGAGATAGTTGGCCATCACCGCTGTTTCTCGCCGCCAAGATCGCAAAGTGAGTAAATTGAAAGAAATTCATCGGTTCTTCCCCATCGAACCGCCGATCAAGGTCAGCTTGAATCGGCCAACAAGACCGCATTTAAGGTTGTTTGAGTATGCCGAAAGCAGCCATAGGTCGGAACAGGCACGCCGAGGAAGGTGGTCATCGCCGCTGAGTCGCAGCAGCTTCGCGACCGGATTCACGATCGCTGACGACAGGCGATGGGCCCGGGAGGTACCGCAGGCATTTGTGGACCCTGCGACACCTTGGTGGAATGTCTGGGGAAAGACTTGACATGCTGCTGCAAGAATGAGAGCCGCCGAGTCCGTTGTTGCCAGACGCCATCCCGGTCACGCCAGGGGCGGCGACATGGAGGAGTCCGGGACAAATCCCGGGATCGCTAACGCGAAGGCGACTGGTGGTGGCGCCGGCGCCTGCGTGAGGAGCTACCGTCACTCTTCAAGGAACAGGACCCGGAGTGGCGACTTTGGTGCTGCGAAGGTATGACTTCAACAGCAGCTTTGTCGAGCTCGTCTGCGAGAGCTCGGCCAAAAAGACCCAACCTCGCCAGAGCGGGATCGGTCATAACCCAGACGATTGCACGAAGGCGCTCACCCGACCGAGGGAGCTTGGATCATCCCGATGAAGTTCCAATCTTCTCACACTCCTCTCGCTGAAGGACGGTTATGGCCTGGTTGCTGACAACTTGGGCCATCCGACGAGCATCTTCGGGGGTCTTTGGACTGCGCTCCCCCACCTCCACGCTTGTGCCATGGTTAGCAGCCATGAAAACAAACTGATCACGGAGCGGCGGAGAAGGCGAAAACAAGGACGTGGAGCTACCATGCTTAGGAATCGATTCAAACCCGAGCCAGCTGCTCGTCTCAAGCAGCGGACGTAATGCCATGCCTCCGAGGTTTTGAAGTTCTTCAATGAGCGGCTGCCCTACAAGGCGCCACTGTCAAAATCGGATCACGACCACGTAAGTGAACGGGGTTGATCGTATACGGGACCCGTAATCGCCTTTCACTCACCAAGGGTCGGTCCTACTATTCTGATGGTCGGAGGAAAAAGACAGAGAGCGAGACACCAAAAGTTATACTGGTTCGAGCCCCTGTGACGGGTAATAGCTCTATTCCAGTCTTGCCCGGAGGCGGAGAATTTCAATATGTTCGAGTACAGGGGGGTGCGCTCTAACTCGAGCTTCTGTAGCCTGAGTGTCTCAAGATTCCAATAAAAGAAAAAAAGAAAAAGAGAAACTCAAATTTCCCTATTTATTTTTATAAAGAAAAATAGATTAATGGCATCATGCTGACATTAGCAACCATTTTTCTCCCGACTTAAAATAAATCGGAAAATCCCAGAAGCTAACATGTTGTCCCAGGGTCCATAGACTAGGTCCACAAACTCGTCCTAGTCCACAATTGCCGGTGTACTTTGCACCGAGGTACCCTCTCCGCCACGGAACAATGGGCCCGAGAAGGCCTGCCCAAGATGGCGGCTCAAGCGCAGGTGGGCGATCACACCTGCCTGCCAGGCGAGGAGCCCTGGCCCCTCGGTGAGCAGGGGCGAGCATACCGCTGCCGAGCGAGCACCAAGGCAGGTGCCTCAAGCAAGTGGGCGATCACACCCTACCCGTCGGGCGAGGAGCCCACGTGGCCCCTTGGCAAAGTGGCGGCGCCTTTCGCCAAAGTAGCGACTCCATGGGTGCCTCAAGGCGGCAAGTGGCGACACGCCACCACGGGCGCCGACGAAGAGGCGGCTCGACAAGTGCGGGCGTAGGGCCTCTTTGTCGTGCTATGGAGGCAACCAAAGGAATAAGGAGAAGGCTTCGCGAAGTTTTTCCCCGACATGTCATGCCAAGGCCATTAATTGTGGAGAATTTCGCTATCGACATGACGACGAAATTTCATCCCTATGACGATCTCACCAACCCCTGCCGCAGAGTGTCATATCTCGTGGAGCCACGCAATGCATTAAATGGGGCTTGAAGGACAAGGCTATAGCGACAGCGTAATAAATGAGTCATGGGTCCGTAAGATGAGGCTCGAATGATGGGTGTAATTAATGAGTCGAGATCAAGATAGCGCCACCTTCACCGCCTGTGCCGCTTGTTTCATGTAAGGGCGCCTGGCAGCATGGAGAAGGGGCGGATGAGAGACATTGAGGAGAACCATTGTAATCGCCTCCACACTTCCTCAACGAAGACTTAGCAGGACATAGGGCTATTTCCCTCGCTGGGGGCCTGAACCTGGGTACATCGCCGTGTCCATCGATCTATTGATCTCTGGGATCCATCGTAGAGAACCATTAGGGTTTCCAGCCATGAAGATGCCCTCTACCGAACCATACCTTCCATCCCGGGAGAAGTCAACCCTGCTTGTTGACGGGTCCGCTGCTGCAATACGCCGACAGGGCACGCCGTAGAGGCTAGTGGTTGGCTCACCCACCATCTTCCGGCGGATTCCGGCCCCCGTCCGAAGGCCCTCAGATTCGGTGATGGCGAAGTTCACACTGCAATGGGACAAGAGATGGCGAGGCTAGTAGCGCCTGTAACACGCCCCGACACTCGCCGGACGAGGGATCATCTCACGCCGCTTCGCAGAGGGTGGTGGTGCCCCACGGCGCGCCGAAGCGCTTCCGTTCCTGTCACCGCCATGGAGGCCGCCACTGTGCCCGTAACTCGATGCGTCCATCTCTCCCTGACCACCGGTGGAACTTGCAGGAGACACCCGCCACGTCCGTGGTCGCGGGATATCGCCTGTGGACGGGCTCACCTCCACATAGGGATGCCTCGACCGTTCGGGACCGCTTATTTCACCAAGGGTGCATGTCGATCGCACTCAAGCTTCCAAGAGCCTTAGTGGAAGCGCCCGGCCGAGGGCCAGAGTAAAGGAAAGGGCGCAGTAAGAAGAAGGTCCCAGCCCGTGAGGAGCCGCGGAGGACCGAGGGCCCATTCGAGAGCTTCTACAACGCGCAAGGCAGTGATTTGCATGATCACCTGCAGTGTCGTCGCGCTCGCTACGGACAGATGGCCCCTGAGGGTGAGAGTTCCTCTCATGACTCTCACCCTCAGAGTGAGGAGGAAGCCCGCTCCTCCGACTCTTTGGGGAGTCGCAGTCCGCACTCCCCGGCACGGTCTCCGGCCGGGTCCGGTGGGCGGAGGATTCCTCACGCCGGATACTGTGAGTTTTCCCGACGGCTACGCCACGTGGCGTGGCCCGAAGGTTTCACCCGACCTCCATCGAGAAGTACGATGGCACCACTAACCCTGAGGAGTTCCTGTAGATCTATACCACGGTGCGCGGACATCAAGGGTTTGAGAAGGCCATGGCTAACTATTTCCTAACAATTTTGACGGGTCCACCTGGCCTGGTCGTTGAACCTCCCGCGAGGATCGCAAGGCGCTGGGGAGTTAGGCGCTTTGCCGCCAACTTCCAAGGTTCTTGTGGTCACGGGCGGAGGATGATCTCCATGCCCTCGAGTGGGAGAAGGGGGAGTCGTTGCGCGACTTCATTCGGCGATTTTGCCACTGCCGCCACACGATCCCCCGAATTTCAGAGCAGTCGGTCGTCATCACCTTTCAAAGAGGTGTTCGTGACCGCAAGATGCGGGAGAAGATGGCAACCCGCAACATTGCCACCACCTCCAAGTTTTCTTCTCCGGCGACAAGCAGCGCGGGCGCGGAGGCTCGGGGCCGGTGACCGCAGTACCAGGCGAGGACGCCAAGGATGAAGCCGAGACCTCGAGGGCCCCCGTCGCGTAAGGCAAGAAGGCGCGAAGCGAGGGCCGAGACCAAAGGGACCTGGCGCCGAAGCGCCAGCGTGAAGACACCCGGCCGCAGGCGCGATCGCCGGACGGTGGATGACCGCCGAGGTCGGGCGGGTCAGCCGCCGCCGGAGGAACGACCACCGCGAGGAGAAGGAGGTGAGCCCTTCTGCCCGATCCACCAGACCAACTCTCATGGCCTAGATGATTGCCGGGTTGTGAGTAAGATGGTCGAGCAATGCCTGCTGAGCACCGCCTCCCTGACGACGACCAAGATGAAGACCCCGCCTCGCCGCCTTCCAAAGAAGCGGATCACGCCATGGCGATATTCATGGTGGCTCATCCACCTACCCCTCCAACGGCCCTATAAGCTTATTGAGGAGGGAGGTTTGCACCACGGCGGCCGAGTCTGGGGGCGGTTTGATGTCAAGTGGTCTGAGGAGCCGATCACCTTCACGGATCGACCACCCTAAGAGCATCACGGCCAGAGGTCATCTTCCTATCCTGGCCGTGGTTTCTCCCACGATCCGAACGTGAAGCTGGGCGAGTGCCGATGGACTGAGGAGCTCCATCAACCTCCTATCCTTGAAGCATTCCGGCGCCTGTGTGTCAAACCAAGAGTCGCTACCACTTTGCCCCTTCTATGGCGAGTCTCGAGGGCCAAGATGGTCCCCCTGGCTGTGTGCGCCTCACACCTTCAGGGAGGAAAGCAACTATCGCATGAAGCCGGTCGACTCAAGTCACCGATTTCGACCTCCCATACAATGCGACATTTCACCATGGCCAACAAGTTCATGGCGGCAACCCACTATGGATACATGGTGGTGAAGATGCCTGGGTCTGGTGGCCCCATAATCATCCGAGTGGACAGGCCAGAGGTTTTGCACTGCCACAAGCGTGCACTAGATCTGGCTGGCGCCACCTCGGAAGTCTTACCGATGCCGCTCGGGAGCCCTCAGCGCAGACCGATGATTCGCTTCGGCCGGTGAGGTAAAGGTGGTCTCCTTGAGTGAGGGCAAGCCCGGGAAGCCCATCTTCATTGGCGCCAGCCTCAGCACCAAATAGGAAGACGCGCTCGCCACCTTCCTCCGGTCTAATTCCGACGTGTTCGCCTGGCAACCGCTCGATATGACCGATCCCTGTGGAGGTGATCGAAAGCACTGAATCGCTACGCTGCCCGAGGTGTGCCCGGTCCGCCAGAAGGTCCGACGCCAAGCACCGGAGCGCCAAGACGCCATTCGGGAGAAGGTAGAGAATCTACTGCGCGCAGGGATCGTTCGGGAAGTCTCTCACCCTGAGTGGCTTGCCAACCCTGTGCTTGTCAAGAAGTCCAATGGGAGGTGGCGGATATGTGTCAACTTCACCGACCTCAATAAAGCCTGCCCGAAGGATCCTTACCCCTTGCCGTGCATCGATCTCATTGTAGACTCAACGGCAGGATGTGAGCTGCTGTGCTTTCTGGATGCATACTCTAGGTATCATCAGATTAGCATGGCGGCGGAGGACGAAGAGAAAACCGCTTTTGTAATACCCATGGGCGTTTATTGTTATATCAGAATGGCTTTTGGGTTAAAAAATGCTGGTTCTACTTACCAACGCTACCATGCATATTACTTTCCATCCACGATAGGGCGAATCTTGAGGTGTACGCCGACGACTCCGGTCGTAAAAGTGAAAAAGAGCGAAGAACTATTGAAGACCTCGAGGAGACCTTTGCCAACCTCCGTAAGAATTGCTTGAAGCTCAACCTCAAAAGTGCGATTCGCATGCCCTCCGGGAAACTATTAGGTTCCTCGTGTCCAAAGCGGGCATTGAGGTTAACCCCCGACAAGATAGCGCAGCCATTGAACACATGAAGCCGCCTGCTGCCTGGCAAGTGCAAGGCTCGACCGGTCGCTCGCCTCCCCATGCATTTATTACCCGATTGGGAGAAAGAAGCCTCCCCTTTTCAAGTCAGCCAAGAAGACTAACCACTTCGAAAGGACCGAGGAGGCTCAACGAGCATTCAAGACTTGAAATAGCACCTCCTCCCCGCCAAGATTAATCACCTCACTGGGCAGTGAACCATTGCTCTCAGATATCACCGCCACCCCAAAGAGTAAGCGCGCATCGTGGCGAGAGGGAAGGCGCCCAGGTTGCGCCTACTACGCCAACAAGGTGCTACACGAGGAGAGACCGATACTCCGAAGCGTTAAAGATGTTGTACGCCCCCGTGGCGCCCAGAAGCCGCAGACTACTTTCAAGGGCGAGAAGTCACGGTGGTCACCGCCATCCCGCGAGAGATTCTTCACAATCGAGAAGGTATATGATCGCCAAGTGGTCGGTGCAGCATGGGGAATTCTATCTCAAGTTTGTACCGCGACCGCCATTAAGAGCCGGTTGGCGGTTCGCTGCACGAAAGTGGACTCCCGCCTCAAGTCAAGAAGCACCCGCCTTTCCCCGGACCTTTTTTTTCAACGGCTTCAGCTCGGCGCTGGGCCGGGTTGTCCTCGTCTCCCGACCGCACACCCTCCAATACGTGGTCGCCGACCTGGCCGCCACTAACAACATCAAGAACACGAGGGTCTCGCTAGTAGGGTCAAGCCGCCACTGCTAGCAGCGTCCGGCGGCTCTCCAAGTTAAACGCGACCGCTGGCTCATCAATCAATCGCCGAAGGAATTTCAATGCTCTAATCCTACCATGGCCGCCACTTGGAGGGAGGTCACGAAGATGGAGCGCCACTTTGAAGATCGATATCTTCATATCCTCGACGCAACAACTATCCGGCACGACGAAGCTCGCACTGCCGCCCTCGTAGAACCTCTCGCTTGCTCTGGCCTCGGGCGAAAGATTGTCACGACCGCCCATCGCCGCTTCGGTTCAAAGTGGAACGATGGTGCAAATTGCCGCGGGCTCTCGATTCTGGCGCAGGATGGCGCGGCGTCTGCTATGGCCTCCGATTCATCTGAGGGTAGGCACAAGCACTCCACCTCAAATCTCCCCGTGATCCGGAGGGAGCAGGCGGGCCGCCACTGGCGCGCACCCGAGGAAAAGCCCGCCAAGTTGAGTACCCGAGCGATCACCGAGTGATCGCCACTTTTGGCAGGGAAGGCCAATGGATGGATTCCCATCCTAGCCTTCCTCGGGAGACCCAGAGATCCTCGACGGCGATGCCTCACCGAGAAAATTGCATGAAAGGCCAAGTGCTATACTCAGGGTGGGGACCTATACCACGGAGCGTAAACGTGAATTTACCAAGCGCATCACTCCGGGAAGAGGGGAGCACCCCGCCTCCGACACCCATGGAGGCATGTGCGGAGCCATATGTCCCACGGACGCTTGTAAGCAAAGCGTTGCCCGCTAAAGATTTTATTGGCCTATCGCCTCCAAGATGCTTATGAGCCGGTAAGGAGATGCACATGCCAATTCTTCTCGCCAGCAAATCCAATCGACCAAAGCCTAAGCTCGCGAAACCATCTCGCTTTCTTGGCCATTCACTATTCGGGCCGATATCCCGGCCCGCTCTCGCGAAAGCCACTGGGCTTCAATGACTCGCTCGTCCGCCATCGACTAAATTCACCAAGTGGGTCGGGTCAAGCAAGATGCGCCATCATGGCTTCCGCCGCTATCAAGTTTATCCACGGATCTTCACTGCTTGAGTCGCCAATTTCATCATCACCGGCTAACCAAGCACTCGCTCATCATCACGATTTCTCCCGGAGTTCTCAAAGAAATGGGCACCAAGGTATGCTTGGTTTAGTGGGTCTATCCCAAGAGCAATGGCCAAGCCGAGCATGCCAACGCGCCGGTATTGAGAGGCTTGAAGACCAGAGCATCGGATCACCTCCATAAGCGGGGTGCGGTGGACGGAAGAGCTCCCTGCCAGGCTGTGGTCGCTCAACCACACCTAGCCCCATCGTGAAACGCCTCTTCCCCGGCTCCACGGTGTCAAGCCCTCCCGTCTCAATTATCATTCCGCCGCTGGCCTGCTCAAATGAGGAAGGATAAGAAGACCAATGTGAAGATGTCAACCTTCTGGAGGAGGCGCCATCAGTGGCCTTGCGCCTACTAACAAAGTCTTAGGGCGGTACCACGCCACCTGTGTCTGGTGGAGAGAACATCGGGCAACATGCACGGTCTTGCATAGAATCCGACGCATGTCGTGTCCACAAACTATCTCCCTGGAGGGCCCTTTAAGGTGGTCTTAGTATCTCAATCGGTCATGTCCGCTGGGCTACTATGACCATCAAGAGCTGGCTAACTCCTTCAACGGACTTATAAAATTTTACCCTAAAAGTCAGAAGTCCCTCAAAGGGCTCTTTTGATCTTGTGGGGTGAATTTTCCCTGACCGATCGATGGTTGTCAAGGCTAGCAAAGTTGTTTGCTTTAAGGGCTTCGCTTGTCCCTTGCTTGTCCTCTCGGTGGAAAGGTTGCACGGGAATGTCATGTGTTTCGCAATTTGGCCGCCTCCTTGTTGATCTGGGTAATACCCAGATTCGCCGAAAGTGAGGATCGGCATCAGAGCATGAGTGGCACGTGATTCAAACGCAGCTCGACACTCCAAGTTGGCTCCGCAGCACGCTGCTATCACCGTGAGCACCGCAAGCCAATACCACTCTCGAACTCGCCCTCGGTTCTGGCAGTGCAAGGGCTAGTTCCGGATCACAAGAGCCTAAGTTCCAAAGAAAAGGACCATGGCATATCGCCAGGACTTACGTCTTCAACATGTTTTTCAGATGCTTTATGTAATGCTTGTGCTTTAGTAGCCATGTGCAATTACGTATGGGGCGCCAGAGCTCAAAATCCAAGATGGCCCCATGGCGGCCT